>BLBF01000025.1:3315633-3347302 GCA_015471245.1 Laticauda colubrina | reverse complement strand
TGTGTGTGTGTGTGTGTGTGTGTGTGTGTGTGTGTGTGTGTGTGTGTAAGAAGGGATAATGGATGTGGAGTTATAACCTCCAATCCTATAAATGACAACACCTTGTGCATCCAGGCATTCTAGAAAAACCACCTATTTTCAAAGACCTGCATAATGTTCTCAAGGCCAAACGTAAAAGCCTAAATATTTATTTGGGGGCATGGAAATCCCAAGGTTTTCTTCAAAAAAAAACAGAATTAAAGTACGTCTTCTCAACAATGCTGTCAGTATGAAGGCAGTAAATCAGTGGGTGTGCCAACCCACAGAGGTCAAGTATACCTAAGCAGCAAATTGGAGTAAACATTTATGAATCCCTAATTTAAAGATCATGACCCCACCCATTCTTCTTGGCATTTCACCCAGAGGGGGTGAATCATCCTCTCTCCTCAGCCTCCCTTCATGTTGTACTTGGACGTGATCAGGCACAGTGGGAGCAGCAGCCCTATTGCAAGTGGTGACTTACTCTTTTTTAAACAGGAACGAAGTGGAGGTGCTTTCTGCCCAAAATGAAATGGTGTGCCCTTTGGTTTGCCTTGTGCGAGAGAAGATGCTCTCCTTACCTGACATGGACATCTGAGGGAAGGAGGGGTCAAGAAGGTATCATGTGACAGGCCAGGCTCTCCCTCCAATATATCCTTGCAACAGAACTCCCACAGAGTTGCACCTTTTCCTCTAATCTGTAATCCCGGAGAAGACTTCATGCCCGAGACCCAAAAAACAGAACTGCAGGCTGCAGATTTGTTATTGATTTTAATTCTCTTGCATCTCTTGGCTGATGTCACAGGAAAAACAACTTCAACTGGTAAAACGACTAAAATGAATTCAAAACAACCGAATGAATATTCCCTCTCCCCTTTCAACATTCTCATAATAATAGCCAGTTTTCAAAAATTCTGTTAAACAAAACTCCCACTTTTAACCCAGGGGTGGGATACTACCAGTTTGGACCAATTCTATAGAACCAGTTGTTACAATTCTGTGCAGTTTGGGGAACCATCAAATCACACCACTGACTGGCCCCTCCCCTCCCCACCCGCCCCACCCAGGAGGCTTCCCTGTGGCCCAGTCAGGGGTGGTATTCAGGGGGTTGGGCGAGGGAGAAGTGGCCTGAGAGCAAAGCTGAATCTTCCTTAGGATTGAAGCTTCTATTTTTCAGTGCAGACTCAGGCAGCAGATTGCAGAAAGATAGATCTGAGAGTGAAGCTGTGATTCTGCAAGCAGCTCAATCTGCCTGCCTGCTTTGCCTGATTTTGGGTAAAAGTTGCTCTTTTTAAAAAAATAAAAAACTCAATCTTTACATATATATTTATAATATTTACATACAAGCCATGCCCAGCCAGTCACGTGACCACCAACTCACGCCCAGAACCGGTTGTTAAGAAATTTTAATCCCACCCCTCTTTAACCCTCTTTCAAAAGCCATGGGTGACTTTGAACACACAGACAGTCTCTCCCTCTCCCTCTCTCTATCTCTTGGCCTAACTTACTTCACAGGATGGTTGTGGTAAAAACATGAAAGGAGGGGCAGAATATGTGCTGATTTGATCTTTAGAAGGAAAGGCAGAAGTAAAACTAGAAAACAAACAAGGCAAGAAAGCAGGCACTAAGTGAATTTTTGGGTAGGGGGAAAGGCTATTTTAGAGAAAAGGGCCCCCAAGAAAGAATCACTATCTATCTTTGCTTCCCAACAACTCTGTTGAATGGATGGGGCTGCAATTCCTCCTTCCTGGGGTGAGCAAGCAGGACAGCCCAGTCCTCCTTGTCAATAAGCAGAAGTGGTATTCAGCAGCTTCTGACCAGTTCTGGAGAACCAGTAGCAGAAATTTTGAGTAGTTCAGAGAACCAGTAAATACCACCTCTGACTGGAGATTTTACAGTCTCCTACCCCTGCCATGCCCACCAAGCCACAACCACAGAGCCGGTAGTAAAAAAAATTGAATCCCACCACTGGTTAATAAGGGTTGGTGCTTCCAGCCAACATAGTGGATGTTTCTCCTCTGAGAGCATAATGGCTTTATGGGATGGATTCCAGAATCTCTCTTTTAAAAAAAGCAACCATCTTACTCTGTGAGAAGCAATAATGCAACACGTTGAGTTGTGTGAATTCTGAGGTTAGAGGAAGTTTACTCTCTACAGTCACATTCTTCAAACTAGTAGAGATTGATATTGATATCTGCACTAGGAGGAAAGGAGATGTTTACAGGATCTCAGAAATCAGATGCGATATTGCAAGCCTATGCATTCTTGTTTGTTTTAGAAACTTCCTGCTGTTAGAAGATAAAGTTCATGGAATGATGTTGATGGTGTTGATTGCAAATAAAAACACTTCAGCAGATTTGGAAATAATCAAGTTGGTAAAGACTGTTCCACCTATTCACAGATTAATATACTGTGGGATCCAGTAATCTTTCATTCTCTCTTTCTTTCTGTCTTGCCTCCATAACTTTGCTTGAAACAATTGTCATTATTTCCTTTCATTGCATCATTGCCAACAATTCCAAACATCTGATCAGGTCATCAAGTGAGGACCTGCTTAAGATGTTGTCATCGGATGAAGTAAGGGGAGGGACAAAGGGGAAGATGGTGAGCCTTGTTGGTAGAGGCCTCTACATGATGGAATGTCTTGTCCCTTGTGCTTGGCCTTTCAGAAATGAAAGCATATGTTTGGACATTTAACAGTTTTATAGTTGGATGAAATTGTTTTTCTTCTATTATTGCATTGATATCGCATTTTGAGAGACTTGTGACCATCCCGGAATCATAAGACTGGAGGAGTAGATTAAGAAAAAAGTAAAATATCTAGGTATCACAGATAGCACAAATATAAATTGTATGCTATTTCAAAATAATTATATTAAAACATGGAACAAAGTTTTAAAAGGTACATTAAAATGGGAGAGACTATAATTGTTGTTGCGGAAAATTTATGTGATAAAGATGAATTTTTGCCTGGAATGATGTTTTTGTTTCAGAAAATATCTGTTTTAGCTATTATTCTCTCGTGTCACTACACTTTTCCCAGCCACTGTAGAACACAGGCTCTGGCACATGGGGTGTAATCGTGGAGATCATGTGATGTACAGGGTTGTGGTAGTAGGGTGCAGTTTAATAGGTGTTCCATTGTCTGGGGAGCCTCCCCGCAGTCGCATTCTGTGGATCCATCATGGTTGTATCCCCATTTCTGCATCAGGGCTTTAACTATTGATGCACTGTTTAAACAGTGGCAAAAAAATATATCTAAGTTTTAGATATAAGATGTTGGGTTTTCCTGATCTGAAATTTTATTCTGCAGTTTGATGTCCGGTTTGAATGAAAGAATGGGTGTTAGTGAGAAATAGACTTTTAGAGTTAGAAGAACATGTCCTGAGATTTGAGTTGCATGGTTATTTGTGGTATGATAAAGTTAAAGTTAATATAGATGTTAAAACTCACTAAGTTAGACATGCCATATTGAGAATATGGTATAAATACAAGTCCATGTTGTGCCCAAAACATCTTTGTGGTGCTCAGCACAAGAAATGTTTTGTAGACGAGAAATAATAGGCAAACACAAATGGTTAACATACCCGTGAAATATTAGAATTCTGTTAAGGGAATGCAAAATTAAATCACGAGAAAAACTAGTGAAAAAGATATAATTATCTATGAGTTTCATAATTGTTGGTAATGGGGAAAAATTAAAAGATTAAAATAACTTATGGTACTGAGTATTGACTTTGAAACAGATCTGTATACAAATGATGAACATATAATTGTTAAGTATATAAACTTTAATTGAAATTTGAAATACGCAAACAAGTGAAAGAATGTATCATAAAGTGGGGTACAATTTTTCGTTATAATGTAGAAAGGGAACAGCAAAAAAATAGTAGTTAAATGGTTTGAAATGTATCCTATGATATAATCCTAAAGAGAATTTGTAGAGATGTTATTGGACACCAGAAAAATTATCTAGAAAGTGTAAAGGTACTTCAAACCTGCAAAAAAGCTAGAAAAGTTTGGATTGAAATACTGTACATATTCCCATTCAGAAGGTTTAAAGATACAATTAAGACCAGAAGTCCTCCTCTTGGGACTGATGGACAAATAGTTGGAAAAAGTCACAGAGCTTTGTTTTTGTACATGATAAACACAGCAAGACAATTGTATTCACAAAAATGGAAAGATTTGGTAATACCTACAATAGAGGAATGGTTGGTGAAGATGGTAGAACTTGTTGAGAGGACCAAATTTATGTGTTTGATCAGAGAAAAGACACTATTGTTTATTACTGATTGGAAAACCCTCATGGACTTTTTGAGCTGAAATGGAAAAATGTGCTTATGAATTATGGTGTTGATGAATGTATACAATAGTTGATAGAAAGAAGAGAGTCATGATATAAACTTAGGGAAAGGGATAAATTTACAGCTGTACTTATACCTACTGTAAAAAAGATGGGAACCTGCTGTTTTATATCTTTTTCATTTATTTTCCATTTTTATCCTACTTTTTTCATTTTGCCCTTTAGCATTCTCTTTTATTCCGTCCTTTTTATTTTTACATTAATTTATTTGTATCCTGACTTTATTACCCACATTATCTTCTTTATTCACAATAGGTGTTGCATAGTAGCAATTTGAGGAAATCTGATGCTTCAGCTTTAGCAGAGACCCACTAGTGGAAACAGTAATGATGGGTCTATTTTCTGACTAAACAATAAAATATTGTTTTCTGTATAGGTGTGCACACATGTGTACACAACTGCTTTGCACACTAAGGTTATTTACCTGCTAGTGACTTATAGCCTCTATTAGTATCACCATCCATCATGAGGTTATAAGGTTTATAAAAATAATATAAGGTTTATAGAAAATATTTACAGACCCCTCACATCCCGAACATAACTGTTTCAACTCTTTCCCTCAAAACGACGCTATAGAGCACTGCACACCAGAACAACTAGACACAAGAACAATTTTTCCTGAAAGCCATCACTCTGCTAAACAAATAATTCCCTCAACACTGTCCAACTATTTACTAAGTGTACACTACTATTACTGTTAATCTTCTCACCACTCCTAATCACCCATCCCCTCCCATTTGACTGTTTCCTAGTATGATTTGATTGTTGATTGTACCCTATGACTATCATTAGGTGTTGTATGTTATGGTTCTTGATTCTTAACGAATGTACCTTTTTTTTATGTATACTGAGAGTATTTACACCAAGACAAATTCCTTGTGTGTCCAATCACATTTGGCCACTAAAGTATTCTATTGCATTCTATTCTAAATTTTATACATAAAGTTTATCCTTATTCACAGTTGTATCAAAACAGGTATTGCTAGAAAATGTCCTAAGATAATTGATAACTGTGGACATAAATTGAATTATTTTCTCCTCCCACATATACTTAGATACCAAGGAATAAATGAACTAACAATATAATTTTTTACACCCACTGAAAACACTGCAGTCTTCAGTGGGTGCAAAATAAAATTTTATTGTTAGTTCATTTAAGGAAATGGCTATAAGGGCATTTTTGAGCTTTAGGTTAATATCACAAAGTTCATTCTGATAAAGGCTTTAGATTTTTACTGGCACATAGTTGTATTTATAACACTTTATTGATGAACTGTACCACTTCCCTCGAATTTTATAATCTTTCTAGATGTTATTTATATATGTCGGCCTAATTTAAAACAATTAAGATTGATAAAGAATTGCCCATTTAGTAACTTTTAAATTTCTAAACCAAATCTATTTAAATATTTCCTAGATGCTAGGTTTTTTAATGTTTAGAGTTAACAAGCTCTGAATTATGAAAGTGAAAAGGGTCCCAGACCTCTCATGCAACCCCCCACCAAAAGCCAACATCAGCAAAGGGAAAGAATATTAAGTTTTATCAGCTCCCAGGATCCACATTCTCAGAAGTTATTGGCTAATTTTCCTCCCTCTGGGTTCATGAAATGGGAAATGCTGCAGAACTCTTAAAAACTCATGAAAGTACCAATGAGAGTATAAAAATAATTGCTAAGGGCTCCGAAGCAAAACACCTAATTTTCATATTAAATTGTACTGCAATCTTGTGAGTTTTGAAAATTTGGCATAGTATTCCTGAACGAAGTGACTCAGCCTAATAAGGAAGTTTTTACATGGTGTGATTTGTCCAATAGCAAATCTTCAATTGATCCCACCACCCCCAAACTTAAAAAAAAAACCCAAAGGCTTTTTGGCAAGCGTAATAATCAAACAGTTAAAACAATTATTGATAGCGTGAATGCCATAAGCCTTAGCAGCTAGCCTACAGGCCTATAAAAAGGGTGGACTTCTAGATGTTGCCAAATTACAAGTCCTAGCATCCCTCTCCATTGGCCCTGCTAGGTAGAGCTGCTGGGAAAGGTAGTTCAGCAATAACTGGAGGACTTTAAGTTCCTCACCTGGGGCTATAGCACTCTGGGATCTTATCTAGAAGAAGATTCAGAATTTCCATCAGCATTCTGTACATGATAGCTTTTAAGTATGAATGGGTTCCCATACTCATAACAAGAATACCATACTCGTTCTATGTGGAACTACCCCTTTCACTTGCAATGTTTGCAAAAATATACTCTGGTTCCATGAAACTAATAGGGGCATCCTTGCTCCTGCTTTGGATACAAATCACTTGCAAAGCCAGAAATGTAAGTCAGAAAGGGGGATTACCACACTGGCAATGGTTAAAAAGGCACTGTCAGAACCTGACTGTGTTGGAAAAGTATTGCTGCCAATCTTTTTTTTACTGGATTTCCTTCTGAGACCTTTTAGAGCAGCATGATATTCTGAAATGATGGTCAGAATTAAGATAAAGCTTAATCTTCACTGTGGCATATTCATGTGGCAAATACTGAAGTGAAGCCATTAAAGGGGTGAGAAGGGGAGGAGACCAGGCATGGTTTCAGTTCTATAGTACAGATCCTTCTTTCTATCTCTAGAAAGAAATGGTACGAATGCATTCAGAATCTCAAGGTGGGCCTGAGATTCACCAATGGAATTCCCAGCTTGATGTTTTGTTTGTTCATGGCAAAATGTGTGGGGCAATAGAGTAATGAAGTGGTGCAAAGGGATGTTTATTGTTTTGGAGAGGCAGGGCTTTTAAATAATTGGAGTACTGAGGTAATTTACCTCAGCCCTGAGAATGTTAATATCAGAGAGAGAATGGACATTCGATAAAAAGGCAGCAGTAGGAACAGCAAAACTTATTAGAAAAGCACATGATTTTAGAAGAAAAGAAGAGGGAAGAGCAAATGATATGCAGAACTCTGGAAAGTCATGAGCTTTTCGGTAATAAGCATGTGGTATGTTCCGTCTGGAAATAAGTTGTGCGAGACCGGGTACCAACAACTCTTTTATTTAGAACAGTAAAGCAATGGTAACGGATCAACAACCCAAGCCGCGGCAGCCCTTTTTATAGCCACTGGCCCGCGGCTTGTGGCCAATGACACCACTTTAAGTGTTCCCGCCATCAAGCAGGCCAATCAGATTGGTTCTCTCGTGGCCAATCCGAGGATGGCCTTTTCAGCCAATGAGAAAGGGGAACTTGGAGCCTACAAAGTTCCATACACAACACCTCTCCCCCTTTGGTTCAGTCCAACGTGCATCACGTAGTCACGCAGGTAGGTGGAGCTTTTTCGAGTCCTGGTTGACCTGCGCAGCTCAGTCTCGGCATGGTCTTCAAGCGGTTCGGACAGGATCGCTGTTTCTATGCTTTCTCCATGGAATCTCCTGGAAGGGTGAGTCAGCCTTGCAACTCCCGCCTGAGTCTCTCGGGCCAGTTGAGATGGCTCCGCCGCTCCCTCCTGGTTTGTCCGGGTTGGTCAAGCTGGCCTGGCTGTCTCCTTCCAGGAAGGTCTCGCTTCGTTCTCCTGCTCCTGGACTTCTCTTTTGGGATTCATCTAAACATGAGTGCTCTTTTTGATTTATTTGAGAGTCTTTGTGTAGAGTTTGTTGCTTTGTTATGGGAGGTTCATCTCTCCCTTTTTTATTATTTTGTATTTCCCCCCTCTCCTCGGTTGTTTTTTGGTCGGTATTTATTTTCACCGCTGGTGTGTTATTGTGTTCAACGGTATGAGAACGAAGCTGGTTGATGTGCCGCTTCCATTCTCTTCCGTCGTCTAGGAGTAGTCGGTAAGACTGGGGGCTTGTGATCTGGGTGATCGTGGCTGGAAGCCATAATGGGTCCCCGGTAAGGTTTTTGGCATAGACTAGGTCGCCTATTTCAAATGCGCAGTATTTCCTAGAGGAGTCAGGGTGTTTATCCCAGGTATAAGTGGGGTGCAGTCTTTTGAGGCAGGAGCGCAATTTCCTACCCATTAGGAGTTCTGCTGCCCTTTTGTTGGTAGTGCTGCTGGGGATAATGTGCTGTAGGGTTAATAATCGGTTTAGTTTGTCTTGCACGTCCCCCTTGCCCATTTTATCCAAGCCTTCCTTTGTGTACCGAACCATGCATTCAGTCCTGCCGTTCGCAGCTGGATGGGCTGGCGTGGTTAAAGCATGTTGGATACCCTGGGCAGCTAAGTACTGCTCGAATGCCAACGTGGTAAACTGGGGCCCATTGTCTGATACCAATACATCAGGGAGTCCATGCATGGTGAACAGTTTGTTTAATTGTTTCATCACTGTCTCGGTGGTTGTAGAAACCATGGGTATGACTTCTAGCCAGTTTGAGTAGGCATCCACAACAATTAAAAAGGTGTTGCCTTTCGTTGGCCCAGCAAAGTCAATATGTAGTCTAGATCATGGGCCCCGGGGAGTTTCCCATTCCATAACCAGTGCCTGTGGGAAGGTTGCCCTCTATTTTTGACAGTCATGGCATGTTGCCACCCAACATTCAATGTCCTTGTCCAGCCCTGGCCACCAGACGTAACTTCTGGCCAGGGCTTTCATCTTAACTATGCCCGGGTGCCCCTCATTCAACATGCACAAAACATCCTCCTGGAGTCTGTGTGGTATCACCACTCTGTCACCCCACAATATACAGCCCTTCTCGATCGACAGTTCAGTCTGTCGGGTGGGAAATGGTTTAAAAGTCTCAGTTTTGTTCTCTTCCGGCCAGCCCTTACCTACCCAATGCAGGATGCGAGCTGTCAAGGGGTCTTTTGCAGTGACTCTCGCAACATCTGCTGCGGTTAGCGGTAGGTTTGGCCAGGCCTCGAGTTGGAGTGTGGAGATGGTGGGAGCTGGGTCCTCTTTTCTGATGGGTAGTGGGGCACGGCTCAGGGTGTCGGCATGGGTGATGGTCTTTCCAGGGTGGTGGATCAGCGTGTTGGTGTAGGTGGTGAGGAATTCAGACCACCTCGTCATTCTTGTTGATAGAATGTTCGGGGTTGGCTTGTTTCCTGCTAGGATCCCTAGCAGGGGTTTGTGATCAGCGATGATCGAAAAAGTTCTGCTGTAAAGGTACTGATGGAATCTTTTGACTCCAGCGATGATTGCGAGGGCTTCTCGGTCGAGTTGGCTGCAATTGCGTTCAGATTTGGAAAGCGTTTTTAAATAGAAAGCGACCAGTGCTTCTCTGCTGTCTGGTACCTTGTTCCCAGTGGCCCCATTTCCAGATAGTTTTTTTGTCTAACAACCGATGTAAAGGTTCTGCTATGGTTGCCTTATGGGGCAGGAACACATTGTAGAAATTTATGAGACCTAGGAATGCTTGTAAGTCAGTTTTGTTCCTAGGTCTAGGTGCGTCTTTGATGGCCTTTATCTTTTTTTCGGTGGGGTGTATCCCTTGTTCATCTATTAGGTAGCCCAGAAACTCGACTTGGTTGGTTGCTAAATTACATTTTTCTCACTTTACCTTAAGGCCTGCGTCTCTAAATCTTCTTAAGACTTCTCTTAATCTGCTCTCTAATTGGTTGGTGTTTTTTGCTGACACCAGAACGTCATCAAAATAGAGGACGACTCCCTTGATTCCGTTTAACAGGCACTCCATAAGGCTTTGGAACACGCCTGGGGCAACGCTAATGCCGAACTGGAGACAGTTACACTTGAATGCCCCTCTATGTGTCACAATAGTCTGTGCTTCTGCGGTAGTGGGGTCAACGGGTAGCTGTTGGTATGCTTGTGTGAGATCAAGCTTCGTAAAAAAAATTTCCTCCCCCTGGAGAGTGCAATAAGTGTTGCACTACCGGTACTGGGTATGCGCTTTGTTGGAGTGCATGGTTTAGGGTAGCCTGATAGTCTCCGCAGATGCACACTGACCCATCTGATTTTACGGGAGTCATGATGGGTGTTTCCCACCTGGCATGGTCGATTGGCTCTAACACCCCTTGTGCTATTAATTTGTTTAATTGTTCGTCAATTTTTGGTTTTAAGGCAAAAGGGACAGGTCTGGCATTTAACCGGATGGGGGCTATTTTTGGATCTAGGCTAAACGAAATTGGGCTCCCCTTGTACTTGCCTAAGGTCCCGTCGAAAACATCTTGGAATTATTGTAACAGGCTCTCTTCCCAGTTTGCTGCAGCAATGCGGTTTATCCCGGTCATCCCAATTCCCAGGGGCGCGAACCATTCAATCCCTAGCAGACTAGGGCGATCACGGTCGATGATGGTCAGATGCAAAATTTCGGCATGATTTTTAAATTTGACAAGGAAATGTCCAAGGCCCACTACAGGAATTCAATTTCCCTGGTGGTCTTTTAAAATTAGTCTTTGTTTTTGTAATTCTCTTTGTTTGATGTCTGGTATCAGGCACCGGATGGTGTTCCAGGATACCATAGATAAAAAGGACCCGGAGTCGACCTCCATCTCTCAGGGCTTCCCCTTGATGTTCACCTCTACCCGGACCTTTTTTCCATTTTCTGCCCTAACATTTCCAATGGTTACCATCTGATGCGTTCCCTCTCTTTCACTGGTTCTTTTGCTTTGGTTCCATCTGCTTCTGGCTTGTCTCTCTTCATTCCTGGGGGGGAGGGTGCTGCCATGTCTTTTAGGACTATAGCTCTTTTTGTTTTGGCAGACCCTTTCGATGTTTGTTACAAGCCCTACAGATTGCGTCTAGGAGCCTGCATTCAGATCGCGGGTGGTTGTTTCGCATCCAGCACACTGAAACTCCCACCTGTTTCTTCTCTTTTCCCGCCATTTCTTAGCTGATTGAAGTCTATGGACATCTTCATTTTCGTCCTCTGGGACTCGAGATCTTCGTAGTGGGTGGTCACTGTGGGCTTTCTTGCTTCCCTCTGCCTTCTTCTCTCTGGCTTGGTTTGGCACGTCTGGAATCGAATTCATCTAGCGCATGGTGGCTGTGGATTTCTTTGCTGCTTCGGTGGTGGTGGCTTCTGCAATGGCCTCAACTGCAGTTATGTTAGCCCTCTTCCTTTGGTCAGATATCTCTTGCAGCTCGTTGCTTTCTAAAAACATAAGAAAGCGATCAATATATGACTCCCAATCCTCCTCATCAGGATTGAATGGTGCGGGCAGCGCGTTGTTACCGGCCATCTCTCTTGCTCAGTTCAGATTGCCATGTGCTTCAGTCTCGCTCTTCTATGACGATCCCACCTTCGTCACCAGTGTTCTGTTTGGAAATAAGTTGTGCAAGACCGGGTTCCAACAACAACTCTTTTATTTAGAACAGTAAAGCAATGGTAACGGAACAACAACCCAAGCTGTGGCAGCCCTTTTTATAGCAGCTTGCCCGCGGCTTGTGGCCAATGACACCACTTTAAGTGTTCCCGCTATCAAGTGGGCCAATCAGATTGGTTCTCTAGTGGCCAATCGGAGGATGGCCTATTCGGCCAATCAGAATAGGGAACTTGGAGCCTACCAAGTTCCATACACAACAGGGTATTGATCAGATAAGATATCATGGTCAAGGTGTGGGACTAAGGAGAGCCATGTTCAAGTCCATCTCAGCATGGGCCCTTCAGTCAGTCTCTTTCAGTCCAGCTTATTGTTATTGCTATGAGGAAAAATTGGGGAAGGTTGTGCTATGGGTGCCATCTTGAATTTCTGAAGGAAAGGAATTAAATATAACAAAGAAAAAAAATCATCCTGTGGTGGTTCAAGATAGATTCAGGGCAGACAAAAGAAAGTACCTCTTCTCATCACATAATTAATTTTGGCTTTCACTGCCAAACTCAGTTGAAACAACGGATGGAAACTAATCAAGGAGAGAAGCAACCTGGAATTAAGGAGAAACTTCCTAACAGTGAGGACAATTAACTAATGGAATGGCTTGCCTTCAGAAGTTGTGGGTGGTCCATCACTGGAGGATTTTAAGAATAGACTGGACAGTCACTTGTTTGAAATTGTATAGGTTCTCCTGCTTGAGCAGGGGCAGACTAAAAGACCTCCGAAGTCCCTTCCAGCTCTATTCTAATAGCCATAGCCCCCATGCTAATTTAGTCACTTTTAGAGCCACCCTTCAGTGCCACCTGATGTAAAGATCCTACATCAGTCAATCCTAGATGCTGGAGAAAACAGGGAGCAGTCCATACTCGAAAAAAGAATTGGTGCATTCTAGGTCTTCCAGAGAGAACTTGTGGAATTCATTTGCTTTGTATCAATCATCTGCGCTTCACTTTCCAAAACTAGCAAGATCCAACCTGGCTTTTTCTGTAGCATAAATGTGTTAACTGCATTGTACTGACTGCACATACTATTTTTTTCTGCTTTCTGGTTTTCTGCCTTAAGAACATGTTAAGCTTAACAGCAGCTAGGATTATATTTGCTAAAAATTGGAAAAATGAGAAAATACAAATGCAGGAGGAAGTTATTAAGAAATAAGGGAATGTGCTGAAATGAGTAAATTGACATTTGAAATTAGAGAGCAAGAAGATAAACAATTTTATAAGATTTGGGATCGATTTTATCAATGATTAGAAAATAAAATATGGTAATGAAATATGTAGAATTTTACAATTACAAGGAGAATAGAATTATATAGAATATATAAGGATGTAATATTATATTATAATTATGGGGTGGATTTAGGATGATAATGTGAATTGTTATAAAATAAATCAATTTAAAAATATGGAATATCTCGCATAACATGAATGAATAATAGTATAGTAAAATGATTGATTAACAATGATAATAAATGTATTAAGAAATATCTGTTTGATAATATGAGAATATATACAAACAATTGTAAGTGAGGACTATGGAGAATATGCACAAAAATATTGTAACCAACTGACACACTATATGTATGTAATTGGAAGATGGCTTTATGTTTTTATGTTTTGTTTGTGTATGTTTGTCTAAAAAATAAAAAAAATCTTTGGAAAAAAAAGAAAGAACATATTAAGCTGACACAATTTTCTCCCCGCAGGGATCTACATAAAGACTGGATAATTATTTTATTTTATTTATTTGTCAAACATGTATTAAATAACAGATATAAGTATAAACATGATTATTAATACATGAAATGGATAAGTATAAAAAGGAACATGTTCCGTTTGGATAATAAGGTATGTGATACCGGTATTCCAACAAACAGCTCTTTATTTAACAGTATTGTGACTTGTAGCCGAACATTTGCTGAAGCCGCGGCAGCCCTTCTTATAGTGGCTGCTCGCAGCTTGCGGCCAATGACAGCTCTTTAAGAATTCCCGCCGTCAGTCGGGCCAATCAAAATGGTGCTTAATTGACCAATCCGAGAGCGGCCTTTTCGGCCAATCAGTTTTAGTTATTTGGAGTCTTCTAATTTCCATACACCACACCCCTCCCCCCTTGGTTTCGTCCAACGTGCGTAACGTAGTCACGCAGGTAGGTGAGGCTTTTGCGGGTCCTACTTGACCTGCACAGCTCAGTCTCAGCGTGGTCTTCCATCGGTTCGGACAGGATCGCCTTTTCTCCCCGTCTTCTCCATGGAACCTCCTGGAAGGGTGAATCAGCCTTGCCGCTCCCACCTGGGTCTCTCGGGCTGGTTGAGGTGGCTCTGCTGCTCCCTCCTGGTTTTTCCTGGTTGATCGAGCTGGCCTGGTTGTCTCCTTCCAGGAAGGCCTCACCTGCTCCCAGTTCTCTTCTCTGGAAATCATCTGTGGGTAAGCACTCTTTTTGTTTTATCTGAGTTTCTAATTCGGGTTTGTGTTGTGTCTTTTGTCATGTTATTGGTGGTTCATCTCTCCCTTTTTTATTATTTTGTGTTCCCCCCCTCTCGGTTGTTTTTGGATTGTTTATTGGTGTTTGCGGCGATGCTGTAATATTGCGTTCCAATGTCCTAGAGCAAAGCTGGTCGATGTGCCGCTTCCATGTTCTGCCATTGTCTAGTGAGAGTCGGTATGACCGGGGCCCTGTGATTTGAGTAACTGTGGCTGGAAGCCATAATGGGTCCCCAGTAAGATGATTTGCGTAGGCTAAGTCACCAATAGTAAAAGAGTGATATTTACTTGAGGAGTGAGGGGGGTTTTCACAGGTATAAGTGGGGTGTAGTCAATCTAGGTAGAAACACAATTTTCTACCCATGAGGAGTTCAGCTGGGTTTTTGTTAGTGGTTGTGCTAGGGGTGATATGCTGAATTGTTAACAGTTTGTTAAGTCTATCTTGGACGTCCCCCGTGTCCAGTTTGTCTAGGGCCTCTTTAGTACAACGAACCATGCATTCAGCTCGTCCATTTGAAGCTGGATGAGCTGGCACTGTCAGGGCATGTCGGATGCCCTGCGCAGCCAGGTATTGCTCGAAGGCTAAAGCAGTAAACTGGGGGCCATTGTCAGATACTACTACATCTGGCAGTCCATGTGTCGCAAAAAGTCTGTTCAATTGTTTTATGACTGCTTCAGAAGTTGTGGACACCATAAGAATAACCTCTAACCAGTTTGAATAAGTGTCAACAATTATAAAATATGTGTTCCCTTTCGTTGGCCCAGCAAAGTCAATATGCAGCCTCGACCAAAGGCCTCTGGGAATTTCAATTCCAGGACTGGTGCAACAGGGGAGGTAAGCCATGATTTTTGGCACTCATGGCACGTTGCCACCCATTTTTCAATGTCTTTGTCCAGCCCTGGCCACCAGATGTAACTCCTGGCCAGGGCTTTCCTTTTTACTATGCCCGGGTGTCCCTCGTGCAACATGCATAACACTTCCTCCTGCTACTTTTTTGGAATTACCACCCTGTCTCCCCATAGCATACAGCCCCTTTCAATGGACAGTTCAGTCTGCCGGGTACAAAAAGTTTTAAAAGTCTCACCTCTATCCTCATCCGGCCAGCCCTTACCTACCCAATGCAGGATTCGAGCTGTCAGAGGGTCTTTCGCGGTAGCTTTAGCAACATCTGCTGCGGTTAGTGGCAGATTCGGCCATGTCTCGATCTGAAGAGTGGAGATGGTAGGAGCTGGGTCGCCTTCCTTGTCAGGCAGCGGGGAACGGCTCAAGGCATCTGCATGGGTGATGGTCTTTCCAGGGCAATGGATGAGTGTGTAATTGTATGCAGCGAGGAATTCTGACCACCTCGTCATTCTTGGCGATAGGATGTTTGGGGTTGGTTTGTTCCCTGCCAGGATCCCTAGCAGGAGTTTGTGGTCTGTGATATTAGAAAATGTCATACCATATAGGTATTTGTGGAATCTCTTGACGCCTGCTATGATTGCGAGGGCTTCTCAGTCAAGTTGGCTGTAGTTCCTTTCAGATTTTGACAGCGTTTTGGAACAGAAGGCAATTGGTGCTTGTCACTTGGTGTTCCATTCAAAATTCAAGAAAGAAATACTTAGATTCTTTAAATTAGAGAAAAGATACTTTTTACTGAAAATGAAGTGGTAGCAACCATAGAATTCTGAATCTGAGAAATTTGGCGCGTGAATCACATATACAAAGTGATGGAAATGTTCCCACCCCCAATAGTTCAACTAAATCTTCGATTTAGAAGTTGTGGATATAATCATGTGGGCATCTTCAGGTGGTGATGAGGCCTCTCTCCGTTCACCTTGGCATATTTTGATAACAGGTCGCAGCTGCACAGAGAAGAGAAAGCTAAGCGAAAAATAGAAACCTAACTCTGATGTATGCTCCCCCCTCCTCACTTTATACAACAGTAGAATGTAAAACCTCCAGCTCGCTTCCCAGACTCCCCCCTCCTCCCCCCTGTTACTTATGACAGCCGAAAGATGCAAAGCAATAGTTGTAGATCTTGAAGGCTGGCAGTGCTTCTCTGCCGTCTGGTAGCTTGTGGCTCAGTATGGCGCCGATTCCAAAAGGCAATGCATCACAGGTGACCGTCAGTGGCAGGGTGTTACTGTATTGTATTAAAACGGTGTTGGATGTTAATAAGTCCTTAATGTTTTGGAATGCTGTTTATTCTTGGTGACCCCAATTTCAGACAGTTTTTTTTTCTAATGGTCGATTTAATGGCTCTGCTATGGCTGCCTTTTGAGGCAGGAAGACATTGCAGAATTTAATGAGACCTAAGAATGCCTGTAATTCTGTTTTGTTCTTAGGCCTGGGTGCTTCTTTAATTGCCTTTATTTTCTTTTCAGTGGGGTGTATCCCTTGCTCATTTGTAAGGTAGCCTAAGAATTCGACTTGATTGGTGGCTAGTTTACATTTTTCTCTTTTGACCTTAAGCCCTGCTTCCCCGAATCTTTGCAAGACTTCTCTCAGTCTATTTTCCAATTGGTGTTTACTTTTTGCTGATACTAATACATCATCAAAATAGGGAACGACTCCTTTTATTCCATTTAGAAGTTGCTCCATGAGGCTTTGGAAAATGCTTGGGGCAACGTTAACACCAAATTGAAGTCTGTTACATTTGAATGCCCCTCTGTGTGTGACTATAGTCTGTGCCTCTGCAGTTTCGGGATCAACCTGCAGCTGTTGATATGCTTGCGTGAGATCAAGCTTCGCGAAAATTTTTCCTCCACCTAATGAATGCAACAGGTGTTGAACTACCAGAACAGGGTATGCGCTTTGCTGGAGTGCATGATTTAGGGTGGCCTTATAGTCACCACAGATGCACACTGACCCATCTGGTTTGATTGGAATCACGATGGGAGTTTCCCACCTGGCATGGTCGATTGGCTCTAACAACCCTTGTGTGATGAGTTTGTTAACCTGCTCATCTATTTTTGATTTTAAGGCAAAGGGAATGCGTCTGGCTTTGAGCCTGATGGGAGCTATCTTAGGGTCTAGGCTGAATGCTATTGGGGTCCCCTTGTACTTGCCTAGGGTCCCATCGAATACATCCTGGAACTCTTCCAGCAGGCTCTCCTCCCAATTGGTCTCAGCGATGCTATTGATCCCAGTCACTCCGATTCCCAGGGGCGTGAACCATTCGATTCCCAGCAGGCTAGGACGATCATGGTCGATGATTGTCAGAGGAAGTACTTCAGCGTGGTTTTTGAATTCTATTAGGAAATGTCCAAGACCCACTACCGGGATTCGGTTTCCCTGGTAATCTTTAAGTATTAGCTTTTGCTGTTCCAGTTCTCTTTGCCTGATGTCTGGTGTCAGGTTTCTGATAGTGTTCCATGATACCATTGACAGGTATGATCCAGAGTCTACTTCCATTTCATCGGACTTTTTTTATGTTTGGTGCCCTGGCATTTCCGATGATTATTGTTTCATGTGTTTCTTCTCTGTCATTCATTCGCCGGTTCCTGTTCTCTTGCCTCTATCGGCTTCCGGCTTGTCTCTGTTTCTGGGGGGGGGGGGTGCTACCACGTCTCTTTGAACTATAGCTCTTTTTGTTTCGGCAGACCTTTGCAATGTGCCCCCATTTCTCACAAAATGTGCAAATGGCATCCAGGAATCTGCATTCGGAGCGCGGGTGATCCCCTTCACACCCAGCATACTGAAATTCTCGCCTCCTTCCTCTTTTTTCCCGCCATTTTCTTTCCAGATGAAGCCTATGTATGTCTTCATTGTCATCATCGGTGTCACTCGGGGAGTCGAGGTCTTCATGGTGGGCAGACACTGTGGGCTGCTTTTGGTTTCCTTCCACCTTCTTTTCTCGGGGTTGGTTCAGGGTTCTGCATTTGTTGAATTCATCTGGCGCACAGTGGCTGCAGATTTCTTGGCTGCTTCAGCGGTGGTGGCTTCTGTGATGGCTGCAGCCACTGTGATATTCGGTCTGTTTAGCAGCTTGCTTTGGAGCGTAACGTCCTTCAGTCCCAGGGCCACACGTTCTCTCATGGCTTCGTCCATGTTCTGAAATTCACAGGCTCCTCTGATATTTCTTTCACTGCTACAAAATCTCCGATGCTCTCATCTTCTTGTTGGTCTCGTTTATAAATTCTTGCCTTTTGATCAGATTGGAGACCACAGGCGCGCAATGGGCTCATAGCATTCGGTTTAATTCTGGCCATGCCATCTGTTTCACGTCCCGTGGTTTGGCTAATGCCTTGGCCATTTTGAAAACGGCAGGGCCACAGTGCATGAGGAATACAGCTCTCTTCCTCTGGTCGGTTATTTCTTGTAGCTCCTTGCTTTCTAAGAACATCAGAAAGCGGTCAATGTATGACTCCCAATCTTCTTCAGCTGGGTTGAATGGTGCGGGCGGTGCATTTGTACCGGCCATTTTGGTTGCTTGGTTCTTGTTGCCGCGTGCTTCGATCTCGCTCTTCTAAGATGATCCCACCTTCGTCGCCAGCGTTCCGTTTGGATAATAAGGTATGCGAGACCGGTATTCCAACAAACAGCTCTTTATTTAACAGTATAGTGACTTGTAGCCGAACATTTGCCAGAGCTGTGGTAGCCCTTCTTATAGTGGCTGCTCGCAGCTTGCGGCCAATGACAGCTCTTTAAGAATTCCCGCCGTTAGGCGGGCCAATCAAAATGGTGCTTAATTGACCAATCCGAGAGCGGCCTGTTCAGCCAATCAGTTTTAGTTATTTGGAGTCTTCTAATTTCCATACACAACAGAACATTAGGACAGAGATGGTAGGCACATTGTATGCTTATGCACACCTAAAACCTTGTGTTAAAACAAAACATTCCAGTGCACAAATATGGCTGTATAAATAAAATATATGTATACTATATGTTGTTATAATTAGAGCTTGCTCACAATCACAGTGGTGGGACTGTGCAATGATTGCAGCTGGAAAGACTAATTATCTTGGGTTTGCACTCATCATGGCTATCATCTACTTAGTGAGAATTATTTTATTACGTTAACTTCACCTTCAAAAGCAGTAGTCCCAACATGTACCAAAATCCCATTGCAAAAACCAAAAGTGATGTATGCTAGTTTTTCTACCAATACTTCATCTACAACTCATGCACTAGGTAGGAAGGAATAGAACAGGATCCAGAAAGAGCTTACTTTGCCATGCAGCCCATTATTTTCTTTAGCAGCATCCTCCACTCTATTTTTCCATACAATGGGCAGGGCAGTCCTAATACTACTTTGTAGTGCCATCTAGTGAAAAAGGAAAACACTTCTTTAAGCTGAAAGTACCTAAGTACCTCCAGACGGGATAGGGAATTAACTTAAAAAGCAATGTCTAGAAACTAGTCAGAGATGGAGCAGGACAGAGATTGTTAAGCAGGAAATAGCATTGAAGGAAAATAATTTATTTGTTCTGAAGATCAGAGCACAGGGCAACCCTCAGGTGAGCAAATTGCTCTGAGTGGATTTGGTCCTTTGCTTTTGGGAAGATTGCACTAGGCAGTTAAATGCAGTGAATGACTCGCCTGGTTCTCTCTCAAACTTTCCCTATAAAACCCTCCAAAACTCTAGACTATCTTTTCTTCTCCCCTTTTCAGATGCACACCTGAATGATCCTGAATGTGTAAAGCTTTGAAGTTTTGGTATATTTGGAGTCAAGGTTGCATGTAGAAATCCAATTTGTATCAGGGAGGAAGTATACTGTCCATAGATTCATTTTATGGAACTCTTTTTGCCCACAATTTCAGAATAACATGAGTTGTAGCCAGGGGTGAGCTTCTGGGGGTTCACAGGGGTTTGGGAGAGTCCCTTGCTAAGATTCTGTGCAGTTCAGAGAACCCCCAAATCCCACTCCTGGTTGGGCCCTCCCACCCCACCCCTCCCACCCTGCCCCACCCCTCCCAGGAGTCCCTACGTGGCCCGTTTTGGATGCAGGTAAGTGCAGGGCATGTGTGGAGGCTCATTGAGGGTGAAAAATGGGCCTCCCAGAAGTCTGGAAAGGCCAGAAATGGTCCCATTTCCAGCTTCCAGAGAGCCTCCAGAGCCCCAGGAAACTGTTTTCACCCTCCCAGAAGCTTAAGAAAAGCCTCTGGAGCCGGGGGAGGGCAAAAAAGCCCCCCTGCCATGGAGGCTGACTAGGCCACACCCACCAAGCAACCAGACAGAGAACCTTTTGCTAAAATGTTTGAAGCTCACCCCTGGTTGTAGAGCATAGAAGCTTATCAAAATACTTATCAAAAAGTATTAATATTGAAGTGTCAGGCCAAGAGACCCTTTACTGTTCATGCTCAAATCTATGGAGAGAGACTACACAGAAATGATGTGCCTTTGAGGGTTGATGCAGAACCTGCAAATACTTGCCTGTCATTATGCTACAGGGTGTTCATAATGTCTAATCCAAAGCTCTGAACTTCCTTGTTGCTATTTTCCTTTTGCACACAGCAAAATAGGTTTTTCTCAGTTAGTTACTCGGTATCCAAGGGGATTTGGTGCTAAAATGGGTTGTATTCTGGTGGGCAGTGGGCCGAATTATGCAAGCGTATAGTTCTGATTAACTGAAATGTTTAATTACAAATTGTATCCATGTCTTATGGTGAACCACACAATCAGTTTTAGTGGAAATCTAGATATAAATTTAATAAATGATCCCACTACTGGAGTATTTTCACTGGCTCCTTCCTGTCTTTTGGAAACAGTCCAAGATACCGGCATCTATACTATATTGTGCTTGGGGCAGCAAAGCATCTGCCATAGATAATTTAAGTATTATATAACCAAAGAGAGCAGAAACTGAAAAAGGACAGTTACTAGCTTCTCCTACGAATTGTATTTTTATTGGTGTACAGCCTCCAAGAGGTGGCCTTTACGCCTTTAAACAAAATCTCTTTGTTAAATTTTAAAAGGGGAGGGGCATGGACCATCATGGCATCAGCATATTTAACACTTCTTACGAGTTGGAGGTATTGGAATCCAATTAATTGGGATTAATATGGAATTTCCCCTTCTTCTAGATTAGAAAAGTGTTTTTTGCAATAGTTTACCAACTCCAGTTCAGTCTTTATGATCCCAAGTTATCTTTTATTGAAGAACTTGGGCAGGTATATATCTTAGATCAGTGTCCCTCAACCTTTTGGGTACCAGGAACCGATTTCTGGTGCCCAAAAGGTTGGAGGAAGATTTTTTCTTGGCCTGGAGAGAGTGTGGTTTCACATGCTGCCTACATCCCATGGATGCTCTTGTTTGTGTGCATGGCCTGGTGCCGGTTTACAGACCAGGCGTTGAGCAATCCTGTCTTAGAACTTTCAATAGGATTAGATTTTTTATATTATTTAATAGCTGCAATATAAGCATTGTTGCTAAAAAAAAAAAACACCACCCAAATAATATTTATTTTAGATACAACTCTTGACTACCTTAGCAACCTTAAACGCTTTAGATCAGTGGTGAGATTCAAAAATATTTACTAGCGGCTCTGTGGGTGTGGCTTGGTGGGCATGGAACAGCATGGCTTGGTCAGCATGGCATGGTGGGTATGGCAAGGGAAGGATATTGCAAAATCCCATTCCCTCCCACCCCACTAACCTGCTTTCCAGCTCTGTTCTCCTGTGCAGGGCAACAAAAGAAGACTCAGACAATCAGCTGGGACTCGGGAGGCAGAGAATAAATGAGGGCGGGGCCAGTCAGAAGTGGGATTTGCTGGTTCTCCGAACTACTCAAAATTTCCACTACCGGTTCTCCAGAACTTGTCAGAATCTGCTGAATACCATCTCTGCTTTAGATGCTCTACCTCTAAATGCTCTGCTGCTAGCTTTTATTGCATTTTTTATGAAACAGTAAAATCTACAATTGATTCATGAAGGACTGATGGAATACATGATCAAGTGGGTGGAAACACAGCTCTCTCTCTCTTTCTCTCTCTCTCTCTCTCTCTCTCTGTGTGTTTGTGTCTTCAAATCAAAACTGACTCTTGGTGTTTGCTTGATCAAGTCTTTGTAGTTTTCTTGGTAATATTTTTGGAAATGATTTATCATTGTCTCATGACACTCTCTAAGGCTGAGAGTGACTGACCCAAACTCACCTAGTTGTCTTGATGCACAAAGCAAAGCTAGAACTATTATTATTTTCTATCTACTAGACACATACTTCTTTTCAGGAAGAAAGTTATGGATTCAGCAAATTATTGGAGATGAGCTGAAAGTGCAACCCTGGTTCATACAATATTGTCCTGACTCAATTTTGGTCAAAATTTATTTCACTTTTTTTTCCAGGACTACTTATGTTTTTTTTCATTGTGCCTTTAGCTTTGGCTTTGAAGTGTAAAATCATTCATGGCATATAACTCTCCAACTGCTTCCAGATTTTTTTCCCCCAATTTGACAGTGCAATTCACCAATGGGGGTGAGGGGCAGGACAGAAATAAGAAAGTCTCTGTCAAACTGGTTGAGGAACTTTGCTTACAGAGGCAAATTTGGTGTATAGCTTATAGTCATCAGCTGTCTTATGTAGAAAAGCCATCAGATAATACAATTTCTCATCTAGGTTTGGATTAGTCACTGATAGGGAAGGCACCATGTTTCATTAGCATTTTGCCCAAATCATCCACCCACTATAATCTTCTATAGCTGTTACCATAATTATCTTTCTTAACATACCTTATCGCCACAAGTACAGCTTCAAGGAGCAACTTTAGAGAGTCAGCTCTTGCTCTCAGCTATAATTAGAGCTTGGGAAATATTGCAGAAGGCAGCTTATGCATAGTTATTTAAACCTTTTTGATTAGCTTGCAATTGTGTTCATGTGTCTTTTGAGATTTGCTTTCAATGAATGTCCCATTCAGCATTAGGAACTCTTATCAAAGAAAGCAAGCTTCACCTTAAATGTGCAATATACAGAGAGAAACTCACCTAAATGTGCCTGATTGGGGGGGGGGGGGGGGGGAAGAGAAGGTCTTTTTTTTTTTGTTCAGGTCTAGCTTTTGTGTGACTTTTAGGCAAATGTCCTAATCTTTGAGTGCCATAGGCTCAATAGAGTTGTGGCCAAACCACAGTCTAGCCCAAATGGCTGGAAACATACCTGTATTCTGCATCAAAGAAGTATGGTTTATGTTAGATAATTAATGATGCCCAGGGCTTAATAGGTTCATCCAAGCCACAGCTCTGGAACTGTCTCTCCTGATTATGGTGCAGGTGTGCTTTTTTGTGAATCATGCTACCCAAATAACTAGAGGGATATATACTATTTCTCATAGCATAATCTGCACATTTTTCAGTAGATCCTACTTTGAGTGAAGATATAAATTTGTATACATTGTTCTCGGTATAATCCAGTAGGAAATTTCTTTTGAAATATCATGTGTGTAGCTCTAGAACATCAAAAACAGTTCAGATGAATTGCTGGATTTTTTCAGGTTTTTTTTTCCCCTCTAAGAAAGAAGGAAGCTCTGAGATTTAGGAATAGACTTCTCCCTCTTCAAATGATGCACTTGAGCATTATGAATACTAAAAGAAATCTGCAAGTGAATAAATGGAAGGCGTTCTCCAAAATTGCAAGAACATCCATTTTTCTATACTGGTCAAGTGCCATGAAAATTTAATCTCTCATCCTACTATTATATTTCCAAATTATTTTGATATCTGATTCTGAATTCCTTGCCAGCCTTTTATTTTCTGTTCATAATTCTGAGACATGCTGAATGCTGTCCTTCACAAAACATAAATACTTTAGGTCAGGGGTCGCCAACCTTTTGGACATCAGGGACCATCAAACTCATAATTTTAAACCCTTCAGACCAGAGGCTCTGGGAAAATTCCAAAAAACTCTGCAGGAAAATTCCCCACCTCATTTTCCTACCAATTGATCATTCTTTATTTGAGATTGCAGGATATCGTCTCCAGGCCGTTTTTGGGGGGGGAGAGAGGGAGACTTTTGGCTTCATGCAAGGAAAGCAAAGAAGCAGCAGAAGTCTTTCTTTCTCTCCCCCAAATTCCACCAGAAATGAGTCTTTGTGAGACTTATCACACCAGTGCAGCCTCTTGGAACAGGATGTCTTCCAAAGACTCTTTTCTGGCGGAGTTTGGGAGAGAGAAAGAAAGATTTTTTTTCTGCTTTCCTTGCGTGCAGCCAAAAGCAGAAGAAAAAAGAAGCGGAGAGAAGAAGCCCAGTGGCCAGGCAAGGTGCGTGGGATGCGTGGGGCAGGTTCCCCTTCTGCCATTTCCCCCTTCCCCTCACTACCTCATGTTGTCCTCAATTCAAGCAATGCAAGCTTGTGTTCCCGCAGGCCATGTGAGTGGCACAGCCTTGTGTTCCCATGCAACCTGGATTAATTGCTTTGGGGGAAGTTTTGGGGGTGACATTTCTCTGCGGACCACCAAAATTTTCTTGTGGACCACCAGTGGTCCCTGGCGCACTGGTTGGCAACCACTGCTTTAGGTAGTATCTGTTTTTTTGCATGGCCACTGTTACTTCCCTCTCATTCGTTCACTTTGAAACTTGTCCTTATCCCTCTCCAAAAGCTACCATCTGAGGAACATACACAAATGCTCCATTTTGTTATGTAAACAAAATATTTAATAAATGTCTAGCCCATGTAGGACGTGCTGCGACTGGAAATGCCTTTCCCCAATCCAATCCTGATGAGACAACCGAGCATACAGTTTTATTCCCAACCTTGGAAGTTTCAAATGTGTTGAAGTCCATTCCCATCAAGTCCAATCCATGTGGCTAAATTGTACATTTTAATTGTGTGTGCCACATGTGGTTTACTTTAGTTGGCTCTGTACTGGAGTGTTAACATTATAAGATCATGTCATATTTCCAATTTTGATGGTTAAGTGCTGCTCTTTGCAGGACTTTTCTAGTTCTTCACATACAATACAAGTACTCCTCAACTTAGAACCATAACTGAGCCCAAAATTTGTTGTTAAATGAGACATTTGTTAAGTGAGTTTTGCCCCATTTTGCTACCTTTTTGGTCACAGTTGTTAAGTGAATCTGGTTGATAACTTAATAGCCTGGTTGTTAAGCGAATCTGGCTTCCACATTGACATTGCAAAAGGTGATCACATGACCTTGGGACACAGCAACAGTCATAAGTATGGATCAATGCCAAGCATCTGAATTTTTTTTTTTAATACAGTTTTATTTGGGTTTTCACACACAAAATACAGGTAAAACATCTTTTTTGAAAATAGCATGGTCCTGGGTTGAATTTCTTTATAAAGACACAAAACTCAATTTCATGCTCCTTTTTGTATTCTATTCCATATCTTATATTATTTTACATTTTCTATATAGTTTTTCCCCTCTTTTAATTTTCTCAATTTTATTTTGATTATCTCATCTCAATTCAAATCATTATATTTATACTTTTGTCTGTTCTGCTTCAATTTTGTATTATCTTTTCTCATTAAACAAGTTTTCTCCTGTAGTTACTAATTGGAGTTTGACACCTTTATATCTTTTAATTACATCCATTCAACTCTTATTTAAACTTCAATATATACCTTAAGTTTATGACCTTCAATATAATACATGATACATAACTTCCAATTAAATTCTGCTCGGTACATTCTTATAATGCACACTATATTCTTTTTAAAAAAAGATTGTAATTATATGTAATTATAAACCCTCATTCCATTCCAGTTCAGTTCTATCATTAATAATCATTAAAATCTTAACATCTTTAACACTTCTTTTCAATTAAATATAATACTTCCTTAAAAACATATATAATCTCCATAATTAATTTTTCCCTTATTTCTCTTCACATATGTTTTATAAATCATTAAATATACCTTTTGTTCCATTTATTAATTGACAAGCATTCCACTGAATTACAATAGCTATTTTATCAGACATTTTAATCATACATTGTTTCACATTTTCTAAAATTATTTCTGCTTCTAATATTACCATACTATCTTGTGTACCTTTGCAGAATTCCTTTTTCCATTAAGTTTTCACCCATTATCTCTAAATAGGCCGTTTCTCTATATTTTGCTTCTGTCCTTTATAACTTCTTTTCCTTTCTTTCTTCCCTCTCATCTTCTCCCTCCCCATTTTACCACCTTGTCTCTCTACTTCTAATTCTCTCTTCTGCATTTCCCTCTTCTGTTGCTTTCTGATTTTATACTTATTTTTCACTCTATTTTTTTTTTTGAGTTGTTTTTCCCAGTCTTAAACTTTCCATTCTCTTTCCCCCCCCCTTTTCTTTTTTTCCCCCATCAAAGATTACTTGTTTATTAAAGATGGCTTCTTCTTTGTCACAATCTTCTTGTTCTGCAGGCATTTCTTGTTGTTTCTCATCATTCCAAATGTTCATTTCTAAAAACTGAAATACGAAGCCAAAAGAACCTTTCCCTTCTTGTGCATCTTCTTTGTACTTTTTAAGTTCCATTTTCAGTTCTTCCAAAAGTGGAGCCATTTTAAATAGATTTAAACAACCACCCGATTTATTTTAGTCATTCAAATACAAAAACCCAGAGATCATCATGTAATCCAAATAATCCCAAGCTGTTTCTTCTTATTTCTTTTTTCCACTTTCACTTCCTGGTGCTTTTGTTGTGATGTTTCAGTTAAAATGTATCTTTTGGAAGTCTTGTTGAGATTTTGCTGTAAATTCTTTTTTAATTCCAGGCAGTCTCCTCCCTTCCAGATCCTACCCTTTTATTCTTTTTCTCTCCTTTCCTGCTTTCAAAGCTTTTAATTATCCAAAAATCTTTATTATCCCTTTGATTTTTTATTTTCAGCATGAAATGCCTGTTGATGTCAAAGTGGATTTTTTTCCAGTTTCTTGCTTAAGTCTCTTAGCTGTCGGTATAGGAAAAGGAGAAAACCAAATCTTTTCACTTTTCTCTCTCTTTCGCAAAACTTTCTCTTCTTATCTTCCTCCTGCACATTCTTTCCCGGTAGAGCTCTTCTTTGTGGTGGCCATTTCTGACCATCACTGCAACCGTCTTCAGGAAGGGGAGTAATGGCCAGCTGGGGAGGAGAGAAGTGGCTCTCCTCAACTCTTCAGGCAGTCTCCCCCCTCTTCACCACCTCTATGGGGTGGCCTAGTCCCGAAACCAGCCGGCTCAGGGCACTGCAGCGGCGAGCACGGATCGAAGCCTCGGAGAAATGAGGTTTCGGTCTGTTGCTGAAGAAGCTCAAACCAGAAGTGAACCCAAGCATCTGAATTTTGATCACATGATCAAAATTGACCATGTTATCAAAATTCACATTATTTTTCAATGTCATCGTAACTTTGAATGGTTCTTAAATGATCTGTTGTAAGTTGAGGACTATCTGCATTATATTTGAAAGAGAGAAACCTTAGTTAAAAAGGACCTCAAAAAAACAACTATAAGCATTTTGTATAAAATTGCCTCCCCAAAAGGAAATACACATGACTAGCATGGAAATCTATGCAGATACAGTTCCAAGACACTTCTACATATCCAAACACAAAAGTGGGTTTAGAACATTTTGCCTGATATTGTCCCCACCACAGATTTGCTGAACTTTATGCTGACTGGTGGAACACTATGTCAGATGAACTCCTTCTTTCCTTCTGAAATGGTGCTTCGGCCTAACACCGAACTCAGCCAGTATAAAATTGAGGATTTCAAACTTTTTCCAGGCCACAGAACTGTTAGTTAAATTTCCTGGATCCTCTAATCAAGGAGAAAAGCTCTAGTGAAAGAAAATTGGCCATAAAACAACATTAGTTGACTGGTAATTGGTACTAATTGCCACTTGTGTATAATAAAAAAGCAAATTAGTAACAGCTGCCAAAGGAAGTTCTTGCTCCATCCACCTGAAACTTTCCAAGCTTGCTGGTAGGTAGGGGTCAAAGACAAGGCTGGGCCAAGATGACTTTGCAGAAGGCACGGCAAGCATGTCAAAATGGATATCCACCACTACCCCAAATATCACGTAGCTAAGACATTTCCTGGATAATAGTCATGGCCATATTTTCATCCTTTCCACTGTACCTGAGAAAAATTATTATAGGTGTGTTTGGTTATATTCAAGTGATTTTTCACCCATCCAACCATTTAGTGTCTCACAGAACCCATCAATG
The DNA here is from genome assembly GCA_015471245.1 of Laticauda colubrina. NCBI lineage: Eukaryota > Metazoa > Chordata > Lepidosauria > Squamata > Elapidae > Laticauda > Laticauda colubrina. The sequence goes on along the minus strand of BLBF01000025.1, from coordinate 3,319,133 downwards.
TCTTACAGAACTATAGAGTTATTCAGAACTATGATGGAAGGTCCACCTGCAGAAGCACTGAGAAAGATTTTTGGCAGCACAGATTTCCTAGGGAGACACACAGATTAAGAAACTGTAAAGTGACTAGCTGGATGGAGGTGGGAGAAAGAAGTTGTTCAGGATAACCACATCCTAAAATTTCTCAGGATATATCTGATAAGTTAGAAGGTTATGGCTCTAGTTTGGCAACATTCTGTCCATTAGATGTAAACAAAGGATTGAATTCAACTGGATTTCATTGTGTTGTCTCAGGAAGTGGGGCTGACAAAGACATTTTTTTTAAAAAGCTGATATAGATCCATGGAGGAGGTTAAAACAGATTCTTGGGGGATTCCAGCATTTATCTTTATTTGACTGGTTTGTATCCTATCATGAAGCCACTTAATATCACTGGAAATGCCTAGAAACCACCAATGTTAGATTGGCCTTGTCTGCTTGACAGTTCAAAGCACCCTTTTCCTGTCTGTTTTTTAAACAAACCGCAGAGTCATGCAGCAGCAAAATCCAGAGAAGACCACAAATGAAGTAGAAGTGACTTTGCTAGTTGAGGTCAAGGCCCTTCTTAGTTCAACATGTTTCTAAAGTAACCAAACAGATGCCCCTGGGGTGTTTGCAGATGGAGCTACACCCCTTCCTATCAGTCTTCCTCTGTTCATGGTATTTGGAGACAAATAGCCTCAAACCTGACATAACATTGATGTTCAAGAGTTCAGATAGTGATGTCTTTCACAGGTTCCCCTTTAAAGCCATGATTCACCTGCAAAAAAAAATTACCTCATCTGTTTTAAATCTGCTTCCAATCAGTTCCATTTAAAGATGTCCCATAATAAGTTTTGAAGAGAAAGAGAAAAGCCACTTTCCTTCTATGTACGTTCTTTCTGATATCCTCAAAAACTTCTAGAAACTGGATAATATAAAGATTCCTTCTGCAGAAGCTATCTTAAGCCTTCTTATGCAAGGCATAGCATTTTCTTTATTTGACAATTTTATCCTAATTTGACATGTATTTTGTAATTTGCATAGCAACTCAATGGATTCGAATGAAACCAAGTGTTGTGTATGGAAATTGGAAGACTCCAAATAGCTAAAACTGACTGGCTGAAAAGGCCACTCTCGGATTGTGCAATAACGCACCAATCTGGTTGGCCCGCCGGACAGCGGGAATTCAAAAGAACTGTCATTGGCCGCAAGCTGCGAGCAGCCGCTATAAGAAGGGCTGCTACGGCTTCGGCAAACGTTCTGCTACAAGTCACTATACTGTTTAATAAAGAGCTGTTTGTTGGAATACCGGTCTCACGTACCTTATTGTCCAAACGGAACACTGGCAACGAAAATGGGATCATCCCAGAAAAGCGAGACCGAAGCATGCGAGCAACCGAGATGGCTGGAAACAATGCGCCGCCCGCACCGTTCAACCCAGCTGAAGAAGATTGGGAGTCATACATTGACCGTTTTCTGATGTTCTTTGAAAGCAATGAGCAACAAGAAATAACCGACCAGAGCAAGAGAGTTGTATTCCTCACACACTGTGGCCCTGCCATTTTCTAAATGGCAAAGACGTTAGCCAAACCACGGGACGTGAAACAGATGGCATGGCCAGGATTAAACCGCATGCTATGAGCCCATTACATGCCTGTGATCTCCAATCTGATCAAAAGGCACAAATTTTATAAACGAGACCAACGAGAAGATGAGAGCATCAGAGATTTCATAGCAGCCCTAAGAAATATTGGGGGAGCCTGTGAATTTCAGAACATGGACGAAGCCATCAGAGACTGCATGGTCCTGGGATTGAAGGACGCTATGTTCCAAAGCAAGCTGTTAAACAGACCGAACATCACAGTGGCTGAGGCCATCGCAGAAGCCACCGCTGCTGAAGCAGCCAAGAAATCCGTAGCTACCATGCACCAGATGAATTCAGCAAATGCAGAACCACCAAACCAAACCCGAGGAGAGAAGGCAGAAGGAAACCAAAAACAGCCCACAACGACTGCCCACTCGACTCCCCGAGTGACACCGATGATGACAATGAAGACATACATAGGCTTCAGATGGAAAGAAAATGGCAGGAAAAATGAGGAAGGAGGCGAGAATACCAGTGTGCTAGGTATGGAAGGGATCACCCGTGCTCCGAATACAGATTCCTGGATGCCTTTTGCAGATTCTGTGAGAAACGGGGGCACATTGTTAGGGTCTGCCGAAACAAAAAGAGCTATAGTTCAAAGAGACACGGAAGCAACCCCCTCACCCCAGAAACAGAGAGAGACAAGCCGGAAGCCAACAGAGGCAAGAGAACAGGAACCGGCGAATGAATGACAGAGAAGAAACACATGAAACAATAATCATTGGAAATGCCAGGGCAGCAAATGCAAAAAAGGTCCGAATAAATGTGAAAATCGAAGGAAAGCCCTGTGAGATGGAAGTAGACTCCGGATCATACCTATCAATGGTATCATGGAACACTATCAGAAACCTGACACCAGACATCAAGCAAAAAGAACTGGAACAGCAAAAGCTAATACTTAAAGATTACCAGGGAAACCAAATCCTGGTAGTAGGTTTTGGACATTTCTTAATAGAGTTCAAAAACCACGCTGAGGTACTTCCTCTGGCAATCATCGACTGGGATCATCCTAGCTTGCTGGGAATCAAATGTTCGTGCCCCTGGGAATCGGAGTGACCGGGATCAACAGCGTCGCTGAGACCAACTGCCTGCTGGAAGAGTTCCGGGATGTATTCGACGGGACCCTAGGCAAGTACAAAGGGACCCCAACAGCATTCAGCCTAGACCCTAAGATAGCTCCCATCAGGGTCAAAGCCAGACGCGTTCCTTTTGCCTTCAAACCGAAAATAGACGAGCAGCTTAACAAACTCATCACATGCGGGCTGTTAGAGCCAGTCGACCATGCCAGGTGGGAAACTCCCATCGTGACTCCAATCAAACCAGATGAGTCAATGCGCATCTGTGGTGACAAAAAGGCTACCCTAAATCATGCACTCCAGCAAAGCGCATACCCTGTTCCAGTAGTTCAACAACTGTTGCATTCATTAGGGGGAGGAAAAATTTTCACGAAGCTTGATCTCGCGCAAGCATATCAACAGGTGCTGGTTGACCCTGAAACTGCAGAGGCACAGACTATAGTCACACACAGAGAGGCATTCAAATGTAACAGACTTCAATTTGGTGTTAGCGTTGCTCCAAGCATTTTCAAAAGCCTCATGGAGCAACTTCTAAATGGAATAAAAGGAGTCGTTCCCTATTTTGATGACATATTAGTATCAGCAAAAAGTAAACACCAATTGGAAAATAGACTGAGAGAAGTCTACGAAGATTTGGGGAAGCAGGCCTTAAGGTCAAAAGAGAAAAATGTAAACTAGCCACCAATCAAGTCAAATTCTTAGGCTACCTTACAGATGAGCAAGGGATACACCCCACTGAAAAGAAAATAAAGGCAATTAAA
>BLBF01000025.1:3280205-3295875 GCA_015471245.1 Laticauda colubrina | reverse complement strand
TAGAGATGTAGCTTTAAGGCTTGGCGCAAAAACTTCATCGTAATCAGCTGCTCCACAACTTCGTCAAACATGGCTGGCGGCATCCTCATGAAGTTCTGGAATGCACGAGTGTCTTCGTTCTTCAGCTCCACCATCGGCTTGTTATACAGTCTGTACTCTGCTCTTCTCCCGATCCATCTTCGGACCCAGACACTTCTTGGACGCCTCCTTTTCTTCCCGTAGAACAGGTGAAAGAGCCTGTAGAGGGCTTCGCACTGTTGTAGAACGATGGCGGCTACCAAAAGGAGTGTGTGATGATCCATGGTGGAGATGACTGGATGCTGTGGAAGAGCAAGAGCAAGGCTGAAGAGGTCTGCACTGCAGGGCTGCTGGACTGAAGGTGAGATCCAGGTGAGTTCCTCCCCCTTTTTATAGGAAATATAGGTTTTCCACTAGATGTCCTTTTGCATCCTCGAGACATCCTGCAGACATCCTAAATATCTGAGAAAGGTCCCCTCTGCGAACGTTTTTTCCATTGTAATGTTTTGTATGCGAGCTGCATCTGCTTTCATCCTTTCTCCGTCCGTGCTACTAACGCTTTGTGTCCGTTCTGTGTCCGTTTCGCTTCCTCCCCGTGTCCGTTTTCCGCTGGAGCGGATTTGAGTTGCGCGGATGCGCAGCGGATGCCTAGCAGACATAGCGGATGTGTAACGGATGACGACGGATGTAGAACGGATGTTCCCCATATGTGTTGCGGATGCAGAATGGATGCATTGGATACATTTTCCGCTCAAAAAGTTTTGAAATGTCAGTCGACGGATGCTGGACGGATAGAGAGGATGAAAAATGGACGCAGTGAGTAAAGAATGGAAGCATTGTGTTAACCAATGGATGGCAAGTGTTTCTCTCCGTTTTACATCCTCTTTCCATCCATTGGTGCAGTGTGACATGGGCTTTAGATAAGAGTAGGAGAGAAAATAGGAAAACTAAATGGAAGCATAGCTTTTGTTAGACCATTCTAATTTATAGAGATGCCAGAGTTTTTAAAGATGTAGCTTTCTACATTTGTTTGCCTCCAACTAAGCAGCTCTAAAGAGAAAATAGCACTCTGTAAGAAAGCAACTTTGTTCTGAAATAGAGAGACAAATAAAGTCATTGCAATAGATCCAGAGACCACTCAGAATTAGTAATATGTCAGATATCTCCAGCCCTGCCAACTCTCACGGTTCTGCCGTGAGTCTCATGATTTTTTGTCATTTCTCCCGGTCTCACGACAAGGCTCCTCAATGTCACACCAAATTTAAAATGCTTTTTTTTTTTTTCAAATTTGGGGGTCGGCTTATACGTGCATAAATCTGATTCTCACACAAACGACATGACGCCACTTCTCAGATCACACAATATCTTATATTACCATACAGTCATATATACGTGCAGCACATTTCTTTTTTCTCTGGGCGCCTCCATTTTGCTTTTTCTATCACCGGATATAACACGCTCTGATTGGTTAGTTATTCACGTGACCGCTTTAATTTTTGCGATCATCACATGCAACTTTGTGTCCAGTTTCTCTGCATTTAGTAAAGTTCCATAGTAAAATTCATTAAAATATACCCATGTCTGATGTTAAAAGAAAAAGAATGGCACCTTGATGGCACCTTGTCTAACATTTTGGCCATGAAGTTGGCTTATCCAGAAGAAATGACACCTTGCTATAAGTTTCGTCCTCGTGATGACCTATTAGAATCATCAAAGAAAGCTGCATCTTCTTACAACAGGGAACACAAATAAAACATTTAAATAAACTGTTAATGACTTTCCTCGATGGAAAAGGGGTTTGTTTAATCTTGATCGGGGGAAAAAATAGAATCTCACTATTTTTTATAGAATCTCCAGATTTTTTTTCATGGGTCTCCAGATTTTCCTTTATCAGGGGTTGGCAGGTCTATATCTCAGACAGCCTTTCAGTTAGATTGCTGGCCATCAATAGTTACTTCATTCTAAGCTTATGTGGATTCTCACAGAGGAACTCATCCCAGTCCAATATTTCTTCTCTCTGACCATTATAGCATCTCTCCCCTTCTTTCCTTTCTAGAAAGAAGAAAGGTTATAACTTTTTACGGAATTTATATTTGCTGCATAGGGGAAGAAACCAGGGGTGGGCTTCAAAAATTTTAGCAAGGGTTCTCTGCCCAGTTGCTGGGTGGCCATGGCCTAGTCAACCTCCTGTACCATGGCAGAAGAGGTGTTTTTGCCCTCCCTGGGCTCTGGGGGCTTTCTGGAAGCTGGAAATGGGCCCATTTCTGGCCTTCCCGAACTTCTGGGAGGCCCGTTTTTCACCCTCTCTGAGCCTTGTGAGCACCCTGCACTTACCTGCATCCAAAATGGGCTACGTGAGGACTCCTGGGGGAAGCAGAGTAGGGTGGGCAGGGAGTGGCTAGGAGTGGGGTTTGGGGGTTCTCCAAATGCACAGAATCTTAGCTAGAGGCTCCCCTGAACCTCTGAGAACCCCCAGCAGCCCACCTCTGAAGAAAATATTCCCATTTGGATTTCTTGTCTTTTCCCCCTCTTTTAAAGAGTTAGAATAAAAATTGGGAATCTGAGGTTTTGTATTTTAAATTGGCTTAGCAATAAACAGCCATTCCCTTCAATTGCTTGAAATTACTCTTTGAAATCTCAAACACTTCTTATTTTTTATTTATCTATTTATTGTTGTCCCTTAAAAGGTCTGGTTGCTCCCCTTCCAAGACCTAAAAATGACATTCGGGACTGTGCTGCTCTGGTTGAGCAGAGCAGGCAGATAAGCCTGGCAAAATACCTGGTTAGCAACCCTGCTTCTGTTGTTTTGCAAGCCAAAACCAAATCTTGTGGGGGGCAAGAATTCTTCCTCAGTTTAAGCCGGGCAGCCAGACCGTAATATGTTTTTTTTACAGTCCTCTATACTCCCCAACTGTTCACATCAACTGGTTATTGTAAAAATCTAACAAAAGACAAGGTATCAGGGAGAACAGCTACTGTCTGTCATCAGCATCCCATTGACAATAGCCTTTTGAACCTTCATCCAGAAATGGTCAGTTGTCAAATAGCCTCAACGTGAGGCAGTGAACTGAAAGGAAACAGGTGGCAGATGACAAGATTTTCTTTTGCGCTTGTGATAAAATATTTCCAAGCCTTGGTCAGCTTTCTTCCAGGCAGTCAAAACTATTCTTAGCGCCTTTGCTAAATCAGGGCTTACTGCGGATCTTAGCTAATCTCAAAATATGCCATATCTTCAAGGGTAGGAGATCTGGCCAACTAGCACTACTTAGCTATAAGGTAATTGAACAGTGAGATTGTAGAATACTAAAAGGGTGATTAATTGGTTGACGGAGTTTTGATAACTTGAAGAAAATGTTGTTAAAAGTGGGCTTCCGTGTGTTAGAAATTGGCCAGCACAAGGGCCCAGCAAGGTCATTCAGAGCTTTCCAATATTTATTTAAAGAGTTCCCTTCCTTCGTGACAGCAGGAGTGTACTTCAGAATGTATGCATCTGTGAAAATCAATGAATGCATTTCACTGTCATGATAGCAATAGCAATGGCACTTAGACTTATATATCGCTTCATGGTGCTTTATAGCTCTTGCTAAAAGGTTTACAAAGTCAACCTATTGCCCCCAACAATCTGGGTCCTCATTTTACCGATCTCGGAAGGAGGGAAGGCTGAGTCAACCTTGAGCTGTCAGAATCGAACCTCTGTCAGTGAGCAGTGAGTTAGTCTGCAGTATTGCATTCTAACCACTGCGCCTCCATGGCTCTTCCCCACTTGTAGACCCAAATACCAATTTAAATATAGAATGACTTATAAGACACATAAAGCTTTGTTTTGAGGAATTTTTGCTTTTAAAACAAGGTACCAATCTTGATGTGAGATCAGTTTGGATGTTTTTTCAAGCTTTTTTACCCCACCCAACAGATAATTTCCGTTCCCTAAAGCTTTCAGTTTTGTCAATAATGCATGACACCACTTTTAAAGTATCTTGCCGCAAAGGACAAGAGGAAACACTGACAGCATCCTGATTCATTCAAAAATTGGTCAAATAAAATAAAACAGATGATTAAAAAATGACATTGGTGAAGAAAACTCCTCTGGACGTTGAGCTCTATATTCTTGGTCACGGTTGTACAACCAGGATAGTAATAAATGCTGCTTGTGCTGGGTGTTTATTTTCTTTTTTTTTAATTGATCTCTCAAAAGCTTGCATTTGTGTCATCGTGTATGCGCATGGCTGGACAAATTTGTCCCTTTTCAAAACTGAGAGATCAGTGATACTGCCAACATGATCCTGGTGTAGGAGAAACCTGGTATTAAGGTATGCATTGGATAAACATACATACTCAATCTCTATAAAAGACTCATAATTCATAATTAAGACCTTAAGATATTGTTTAGATAATGTTAAGATAATGTTTAGAATCTATGGAAATAAGTTTTCATGCTGTCACTCTATAAACGAATGATAAGCAAAAAGGCACATTTAATTTTTTCATTCATGCTCTTTTAATTGTCAAAGGTATACATTGTGAAAGTCCAACATAAAACATCTATTATAAGGAGATTTCACATGGCTGTTTTTGCCAGCTTCCCAGGTAAACAGAATGGACGTTAAACAATATTTTCTTACTTCTAATAAAGTACAATTACAATAATTCTACTTTATTGTACAGCTATGTTAACAGAATCTTGTAACTTTGAAAGTAGAAATGTTGTGCCATCTCTTTTTACCCACTGATAAGTTAGGGCAGAACCTTTCTAAGTTCCTTTCTCTGCCTGATATTCAGTTGCGGGCTCTTTCCCCTTTTTAGCTGATCATTTTCTAGGAAGCATCTCTTTCTCCCAAGGACGTTTTCATATTCCATTGACATTTTTCTATCTCTACAAATGAAGTTTAGAAATGATCCTAACTATTGAAACTTTGAAAGTCATAACTCAGGATTGTTTGCCCTAAATAAATACTTATCCAAGGAGATTTGGAAAACCATTGGGTTGGGCACATAATGGGAAAAATAGAGTTTCCCAGTTTTTCCCTCTAAAACACGGTTGCATCAGATTTTCACTTCTGAAATACTTCTCTTCTCACTTTATTGGATGGCATTCCTCTAAACTGTCTGAACCTGTTAACTAGTCGACACTAATAAAATCTGTAAGAATGCATTCATATGCAGATGTAGCATAGCCTCAAGACAATCCCTTACGTCATCCTATTTTTCAATCAGTCTATTTATTTCATTTTCATTCAATAGAAACAAACTTAAGCACGCAAGATTTACAAAACCACAAATCTGTATTGGTTAACAAATACCATATTTAAGCGGATAATAAAACATCATTAGTATATAAAAACTGAAAGCTGGATTATTTTTACTTCATCATATTACATGCTATATTTGATGAATTGTATAAGGTAAATGATCTTTCTTTTGTACTTAGTATTATCTTGCACTTAGCAAAGATTAATTTTATTGCTATCTTGGTATAAAATACACAACTCCATTTCATCCTTTTTCAGTAAGCAATTTAAGCCCATGTCACACTGAACCAACGGATGCAAAGAGGATGTAAAATGGACAAAAAACCTTGCCATCCGTTCGAAAATGCGATGTACTCACTGCCTCCGTTTTGCTTCCTCTCTATCCGTCCAGCATCCATTTATTGACGTTTCATCCGCTCCGAAAGTTTTGGGCTGCCCAAAACTTTTGCGTGGAAAATGTATCCAGTTCATCCATTCTGCATCCGCTACGCATCCGTTACGCAACCGTTACGCATCTGCTATATCCGCTTGGTGTCCGCTGCGCATCCACGCAACTCGCATCCACCCGGACGCAGGGAGGAAGCGGAACGGACGCAGAACGGATGCAGAACGGATGCAGAACGGATGCAGCACGGAAACAAAGCGTTTAAAACGGAAAAAACGTTTGCAGAGGGGACCTATCTCGGATATTAAGGATGTCTAGAGGATGCCTAGAGGATGCCTAGAGGATGCAAAGGGACACCTATACTGCCTATAAAAAGGGGGAGCAACTCGCCTGCATCTCACTTTCAGAACAGCAGCCTGCCTGTGCAGACCTCTGCAGCCATCATCTGACTCTTCCTCTTCCACAGCATCCTGTCATGTCCACCATGGATTGTGACAAAGTCCTTTCAGCAGCCACCATCCTTCTGCAACAGTGTGAAACCATCAACACGCTCTGTGAACTCTACTATGGGAAGAAAAGGAGGCACCCCAAAAAAGTCTGGGTCCAAAAATGGTTCGCCAGAAGAGCAGAGTACAGACTGTACAACAAGCTGATGGTGGAGCTCAGGAGCGAAGACACTCGGGCGTTCCAGAACTTCATGAGGATGCATGTTTGACGAACTTGTGCAGCGGCTGACACCCAGGTTGACCAAGACAAACACCAACTTCCTGCCCAGCCTGGAACCTGGGCTCAAGGTGGCACTCACTCTGCGCCACCTGGCCTCAGGGACCACCTACAGGAGCATGCAGTACGGCTGCACCATCAGCATTGTGGTCAGAGAAGTGGTGCAGGCCATCATTGAAGAATACAAGGAGGAGCTCCTCCAGTACCCCTCCACTGAAGAAGGATGGAAGAAAGTTGCAGAGCAGTGGTATCAGAAGTGGAACTTCCCCCACACCGTTGGAGCCATAGATGGCAAGCACGTGGCCTGCAAAGCTCCAGCCAAGTCGGGGTCCACTTATCACAACTACAAGGGCTTCTTCAGCATCATCCTCTTCGCCATGGTCGATGCTGGCTACAAGTTCATGAACATCGATGCTTCAGGCAACGGCTCATCTTCAGATGCCCAGGTATACAACGCCAGTCACCTCAAGGAGGGGCTGGAAAGCAACCTCATGGTGGGCTTCCCAGATCCAGACCCGCTGCCCAACGACAAGCAAGATGTGCCCTACTTCATCGTGGGGGGGATGACGCCTTCTCCCTCACAACCTACCTCATGAAGCCCTACACCTCCAAATACCTCACCCGTGAAGAGAGGATCTTCAATTACAGGCTGTCCAGGGCAAGGCGGGTGGTGGAGAATGCCTTTGGCATCCTGGCCAACAGGTTCCAGGTACTTCTCACCAACATGCAGCATTGCCCAGAGACCATGAGGAGGATCGTGGAAGCTTGCTGCATCCTGCACAATCTCATGCACCCCCGCTACCCAGTCTTGCAGAACAGGCTTGTGGACCGTCAAGAAGGCAATGGGGACATGGAGCCTGGGGAATGGAGGCAAGGGCAAAACCTGATCGACACTGAGGATGTGCAAGGCCCCAACAGAGCCTCACGTGAAGGGAAGAAGCAGCGCAACCTCCTGAAACACTAGTGCAACTCCCCAGCTGGAGCAGTGGAGTGGCAAGACAGGATGGTAGATGCTTAATGGATGCTTCCTTCAGCCTGTCTCATCACACGGATGAGATTGGGCCATGTATGTTTGGTTGGCCTACAATGAACAGGGTGTTTAATAAAGAGTTGTGTTTATGTTGACATGTGTGGATGATTGATTATATCGTTACTGATAATAAAGGGCCATAGATGTGGCACCTGGGAGGGTGGACCATACAGTCCCACTATGCTTGCACTGGAGGTTTATCTATCCCAGTGCTATCCTAACCCATCCCACAGCTATTACCCATACCACAAGTATCCTCATCCATCCGAAAACTATCCTTACCCATCCCACAAGCAAGCAAAGGCTTAAACCATTTCTAAAAGTTTCCACCAAGACTTTATTAAAAAAAAGAAATGAAACAAGTGTATGAATCATAAATAGACTTTATTAACAACAAGCTATAAGACAAAAATGAGTCTCTGGCACTCCTCTTGGTTGCTCAGTCTCAGGGGTGAAGGGTGCAGGTGCTGTGGAAGTGGCTGGTGCTGGAGTGCTTGTCATCAGCTCCTCCAGAAGCAGAAGCAGCAGAAGCCCCAGCCCCAGAAGAGCAAGCCCATGCTGCAGAAGCCCCAGGAGAACCAGAGTGAGGGCCAGGGGGCGGGATGTTAGCCCTGTCCCTCTTGCAAAGGCTGGCAGCAGATGGCTGAGGCTTGCTATGCTTCCGCATGGTTGTGGGGTTGCTGGCTGGCAGGGAGGCTGGCAGGAACCAAGGCTGGCAGGAAGGTTGGCAGGGAGGCAGGCACCAAGGCTGGCAGAAAGGCTTGCAACAAGGCTGGCAGCAAGGCTGGCACCAAGGCTGGCAGACCAGCTGGCAGCAAGGCTTGCAGGCAGGCTGGCACCAAGGCTGGCAGCAAGGCTGGCAGCAGGCTTGCAGGCAGACATGCAGGCAGGGCAGGTAAGGCAGCCAATCCGTCCGGCAGCAGGTCTTTCCTCTGAATGGCGACCTGCTTCCGAACTGCTTCCGTTATATCCACGGGGCTGACGCAATGCATCCTCCCCGCATGTGCAATTAACGCCAGGCATCCATTAGGCTTCCGCTGTGCATCCGCTGTGCATCTGCTTCATCCGCTAGGCTTCCGCTCTGCATCCGCTCTTTCCGTTCCGCATCCGCTTTGCTGAGACCCCCCCGGAAGCCCTGCGGATGTGCCATCCGCTCCCATCCACTTCCATCCGCTAGGCTTCCGTTCCGCATCCGCTTTGCATCCACCCTGCGTCCTCCATGCGTCCGTGTTATCCGCTCCGGTTATGCAAATTTTTGCCCCTTTTGAGAGCGGATAACAACAGATGGAACATTTTGCTCATCCACTGTGTCCTTTTTGCATCCGTTGGGCAGTGTGACATGGGCTTTAGTGGCAACTAAATACCTGCAAAAATATTAGTAATTGAAAATTGGTTTCCAAAAGATTTTCACTGTTATATATCCTCCATGTATGAAAAAAATTGCCTTTACTGTATATTGTACGGAATTCACATGGCACCACTGAGAATAATTTCATCCAATATTTATTTTTTCTGAGAACCATTGGAAAATGAATTGTTATCTAGCAACAGCTGTATTTGTAAGCCTGATTCAGGTGAATAAATTCAAGGAAGCAAGAATTACACAGGCTTTAGTAAGGTATCCTTAATGCTAGTTTGTGAAAAAGAGGAATTTCCCACTTTCATTTGTAGTAAGTTCTAACAAGCAGAGTTCCTTTAAATCAAAAGTGGCCAACTTTGGTAACTTTAAGACTTGTGGATTTCATCTCCTAGAATTCCCCAGCCACTATGGCTGGAAGTTAAAGTCCACAATTCTTAAAGTTGCCAAGTCTTAAAAAGCCTGTTTTAAATTATTTGAATTGCTTCTTTCCAGCTTTCTTCCTACTTGAACTAAGTCGCTATCTATGAGATAAGATGTCAATTGGTTCATCCTTGATGACTTGCCTCTGCTTTCTCTTTTGTTTCATTTTCAGCCTCCCCACAATCTGTCACAGATTATTTTTGCCATTTAGCTATTCTGGAATAGAGTTTCAATTTCATTGCAACATGTGGCATTTCAGTCTTACTATGATTCCTCATTCACCAATTCCTGATTACACTGTGGCTTTATAATCCTGGGGAATTATTGAGGAGCTCCATAAGAAGTGAAGAAGCATGTAATTAACTGGATCACCTAGGGACATCAGGATAGTTGTGAAAATGAAACCAAGCAAAACTTTTTTAAAAAAAAAAAACCCAGACTTATTTGTCAGCGCCAATTTTGTAATTGTCAGTGCCAATTGTACTTTAAAGTGCTGGGAAACAAATCTGTCTACAATGGATAAGGACAGCATTCTCTGTTCCGGACAAGACTGACTTTGGAATTAGACTTTGGAATTTCTCCATGGCAACAATACCCATAAGTTCCTTTTTATCAGCTTCAAAATAAATATCAATTTCTCTCTCTCTCTCTCTCTCTCTCTCTCTCTCCCTCCCTCCCTCCCTCCTTCTCTCTCTCTCTCTCTCTCTCTCTGTCTCCTTCCTGGTTTTTTGAATGTGTATCATCTCTGGAAATTCAGTTACTAACTGGATCATCCTGATAAGAAACATATATTCTAGGTAACTTAATTTCTGGCGCTGACCAGAGGTGGTATTCAGCAGGTTCTGACCTGTTCTGGAGAACCGGTAGCGGGAATTTTGAGTAGTTTGGAGAACCAGCATATCCCACCTCTGACTGGAGATTTTACAGTATCCTTCTCCTGCTATGCCCACCAGGCCACTCCCACAGAGCCAGTAGTAAAATAATTTGAATCCCACGACTGGCACTGACTTTGGCCAATCTAATGTCTCTGCTAAGAATTGCCTATAATAAGCAAAATAGCTGTCTTGTCTCTATGATGCAACATTAGCTGGCCACTTTTCCTTCTCATATCTCAGTGAATTTAATCATATTAAAGCCTTTCAGAGTGATAGTTGATCCTGAGCTAAAAAGCTAAAGCCCATGTCACACTGCACCAACGGATGCAAAGAGGATGTAAAACGGACAAAAAAGCTTGCCATCTGTTGGTTAACGCGATGTACTCACTGCCTCCATTTTGTTTCCTCTCTATCCGTCCAGCATCCGTTTATTGACGTTTCATCCGCTCCAAAAGTTTTGGGCTGCCCAAAACTTTTCCGCGGAAAATGTATCCAATTCGTCCGTTCTGCATCCGCTACGCATCCGTTCTGCATCCGTTACACATCCGCCATATCTGCTAGGCATCCGTTCCACATCCGCGCAACTTGCATCTGCTCGGACGCAGGGAGGAAGCGGAACGGACGCAGAACAGATGCAGAATGGATGCAGAACGGATGCAGCACGGAAACAAAGCGTTTAAAATGGAAAAAACATTCGGAGAGGGGACCTATCTCGGATATTAAGGATGTCTACAGGATGCCTAGAGGATGCCTAGAGGATGCAAAAGGACACCTATACTGCCTATAAAAAGGGGGAGCAACACATCTGGATCTCACTTTCAGAACTGCAGCCCTGTGGTGCGGACCTCTGCAGCCTTCATCTGCCTCTTCCTCTTCCACAGCATCCAGTCATGTCCACCGTGGATCGCAACACAGTCCTTTTGGCAGCCACCATCCTTCTGCAACAGTGCAAAGCCATCTACAGGCTCTGTGAACTCTACTATGGGAAGAAAAAGGGGCAGCCAAGAAGCATCTGGGTATGAAGATGGTTCGCCAGAAGAGCAGAGGACGGACTGTACAACAAGCTGATGGTGGAGCTCAGGAGAGAAGACACTCAGGCATTCCAGAACTTCATGAGGATGCCTCCAGCCATGTTTGACGAAGTTGTGCAGCACCTGACACCCAGGTTGACCAAGCAGAGCATCAAATTCCACCCCAGCCTGGAACCTGGGCTCAAGGTAGCACTGACTCTGCGCCACCTGGCCTCAGGGACCACCTACAGGAGCATGCAGTACGGCTGGAGGGTGCCACACAACACCATCAGCATTGTGGTCAGAGAAGTGGTGCAGGCCATCATCGAAGAATACAAGGAGGAGCTCCTCCAGTGCCCCTCCACTGAAGAAGGATGGAAGAAAGTTGCAGAGCAGTGGTATCAGAAGTGGAACTTGCCCCACACCATTGGAGCCATAGATGGCTAGCACGTGGCCTGCAAAGCTCCAGCCAAGTCGGGGTCCACTTATTTCAGCTACAAGGGCTTCTTCAGCTTCATCCTCTTCGCCATGGTCGATGCTGACTACAAGTTCATGTACACCAATGCTTCAGGCAACGGCTCATCTTCAGATGCCCAAGTATACAACGCAAGTGACCTCAAGGGTAGGCTGGAACGCAACCTCATCGTGGGCTTCCCAGATCCAGAACCCCTGCCCAATGACACGCAAGATGTGCCCTACTTCATCATGGGGGATGACGCCTTCTCCCGCACAACCTACCTCATGAAGCCCTACACCTCCAAATACCTTACCCGTGAAGAGAGGATCTTCAATTACAGGCTGTCCAGGGCAAGGCGGGTGGTGGAGAATGCCTTTGGCATCCTGGCCAACAGGTTCAAGGTACTTCTCACCACCATGCAGCATCACCCAGAGACTGCGAGGAGGATCATGGAAGCTTGCTGCATCCTGCACAATCTCATGCGCACCCGCTACCCAGTCTTGCAGAACAGGCTCGTGGACCTCCAACAAGGCAATGGGGACATGGAGCCTGGGGAATGGAGGCAACAGTGAAACCTGATAGATACTGTGGATGTGCAAGGCCCCAACAGAGCTTCACATGAATGGACGAAGCAGTGCAACCTCCTGAAACACTGGTGCAACTCCCCAGCTGGAGCAGTGGAGTGGCAAGACAGGATGGTAGATGCTTAATGGATGCTTCCTTCAGCCTGTCTCATCACACGGATGAGATTGGGCCATGTATGTTGGGTGGCCCTACAATGAACAGGGCATTTAATAAACAGTTGTGTTTATGTTGACATGTGTAGATCAATGATTACATTAGTATTGATAATGAAGGGCCATAGGTGTGGCACCTGGGAGGGTGGACCATACAGTCCCACTATGCTTGCACTGGAAGTTTATCTATCCCACAGCTATTACCCATCCCACAGGTATCCCTGCCCATCCCACTGCTATCCTTATCCATCCCACAAGTATGCAAAGGCTTAAACCATTTCTAAAAGTTTCCACCAAGACTTTATTAAAAAAAAGAAATGAAGCAAGTGTATGAATCAAAAATAGACTTTATTAACAAGAAGCTATAAAACAAAAATGAGTCTCTGGCACTCCTCTTGGTCGCTCAGTCTCAGGGGTGAAGGGTCCAGGTGCTATGGAGGTGGCTGGTGCTGGAGTGCTTGTCATCAGCTCCTCCAAAAGCAGAAGCAGCAGAAACCCCAGCCCCAGAAGAGCGAGCCCGTGCTATAGAAGCCCCAGCAGAACCAGAGCGAGGGCCAGGGGGCGGGATGGTAGCCCTGTCCCTCTTGCAAGGGCTGGCAGCAGATGGCTGAGGCTTGCTGTGCTTCAGCATGGGTGTGGGGTTGCTGGCTGGCAGGAACCAAGGCTGGCAGGGAGGCAATCACCAAGGCTGGCAGGAAGGCTGGCAGGCAGGCACCAAGGCTGGCAGGCAGGCAGGCACCAAGGCTGGCAGGCAGGCAGGCTGGCAGGCAGGCAGGCACCAAGGCTGGCAGGCAGGCAGGCAGCAAGGTTGGCAGGCAGACTGGCTGGCAGCAAGGCTGGCAGGCAGGCAGGCAGCAAGGCTGGCAGGCAGGCAGGCAGCAAGGCTGGCAGGTAGGCAGGCAGCAAGGCTGGCAGGGAGGCTGGCAGCAAGGCTGTTGGGCAGGCAGACAGCAAGGCTTGCAGGGAGGCTGGCAGCAAGGCTGGCAGCAAGGCTGGCAGGCAGACATGCAGGCAGGACAGGCAAGGCAGTTGATGTGTCTGGAAGCAGGTCTTTCCTCTGAATGGCAACCTGCTTCCGAGCTGCTTCTGTTATATCCACGGGACTGACGCAATGCATCCTCTCTGCATGCACAATTAACGCCAGGCATCTGCTAGGCTTCCGCTGTACATCCGCTGTGCATCTGCTTCATCCGCTGTGCATCCATTCTGCATCCGCTGTATCCGTTCTGCATCCGCTTTGCTGAGGACCCCGGAAGCCCTGCGGATGTGCCATCCGCTTCCATCCGCTTCCATCCGCTAGGCTTCCGTTCCACATCCACTTTCCATCGGCCCTGCGTCCTCCCCCCATCCGTGTTATCCGCTCCGTTTATGCAAATTTTTGCCCCTTCTGAGCGCGGATAACAACGGATGGAACATTTTTCTCGTCCGTTGTGTCCGTTTTGCATCCGTTGAGCAGTGTGACATGGGCTTAAAATGCTTGGCTACAGTATTATAATAGTATAGTTTCTCTTTGGAAGATATATACTGCTTAACTTAGTCTTAGTAGAATACTTGTTTTTGGTTGGTTGATTTTTTTTAATGAAAATTATCAGGGAAAACCATTTCACATTTTAAGCACTTCCAAAATGTAGTCATGAATTAAAAATTTCAGTATGTCCTTATTTTGCTTTAGAGTCTGCTCCTCTCTGTGGCATCTGCCCTCCCACATTCTACACGTGAAGATCTCCATCTGTCTTTCACACCTGGTCCGCACATGTTTCAGTCCAATGACTTGGCAAATGCATTGCAGAAGAACAAAAGGCAATGTGTACAGGCGTGTTCTGGGTAAGTCTTGTCTTTAACATCTGTTTGCATTTAACATTCATCTGCAGTTTTACAATCCCCAGTCCTATTTGTAAATATTTTCTACCATGCTAAACTTTCCATTACCACTCTTCTCAGGATTATTCAACAGCTCGTGATTTTAGTGGGATGGTGGGTCAGATATAGAGGATTTCTCAGCTGTTTCTCTCTATACTATAGAACAAGAGTCTTCAAATTTGGCAAGCTTAAGGCTTGTGGACTTCAGCTCCAAGAATTCCTAAGCTAACATGACTGGAGGAGGAATTCTGGGAGTTGAAGTCCACAAGTCTTAAAGCTGTCAAGTTTGAAGACCCTTGCTATAGAAGTGAGAAGTCACAGTTCTCCAGGATTTAGCCAACTCAACTTCCCAAAATGACAAAACTGTGATTTTTAGAAGTACATGGAGAGAACCAGTTTTTCTCAAATGCTCTTCATGCTTGCGTCAAGTTTCCTTCTGAGAATAAGTAGTTGCTGCACCTACTTAATGAACAAAGTCAGCTTAACAAGAACACAAGAATGTTGAAAGCCACCATTCTATTGCCTAACCGATTTTTGGAGAATCTCCATTGACAGTCCAAACTCAGGAAGATTTGGCTCAATCCGGCTGTAGAAAGATGAACATTAGTTTTGTTTGTACATAAGAACTCTATGTAGCAAATTCTTGAGTGCCCTCAGAATCTAGTGTCCAAAATAGAGAAACCAAGAGTTGTGAATTAGCCCTATTATTTGGCAGATCCCAGAGAAAATTTCTCTCAGCTCTCATATATTAACCCATCTTCATATTAATTCGTATTTATCAGTAGTTATGGTCCATCATTGTGGATGTATGTTTCTGATCATCCAACCTTGACAGTAAGATCATTTTGTCCTTCAGCATCTCTCTGGGTTCGTCTGTTCATTCAAGCCACGTGCTTCGCCCACCAAGGCTGGAGAGGCTGCTTGGCACTATCATCTTGGAATTTTTTACCTCATTGCTCTGGGGCCTTCATTCCCCTTCTATAAAATCAAGCTGACAATGGGCCCTTTGTCTATGTTGGATGCCTATATTGCAAGGCCTTTGGGGCAGGTACTGTTTGTACAGCCTATATAGCATAAGAGTTCTTTTATCTCTGATGCCCCTATAATAATTTTAAAAACAGATTCAGTTTGTAATCTGTCAGTGCTAGCTATCTAGAGCGTGATACACAGCAAGCAATGCAAATTATGGGCCCTGATCAGCTTGGCTAGAGTTCAGACATCCTTATGTCCTGGAGTAGAAAGATGTTGCATTTATCCACAATGATAGAGGTCTTAATGCCTCTATCATCAGCCCATAGTTTTTGCTTGTTTCTAAATTAGGGTCCAGATTGTCTTTACAATAGCAATATCCTCTTACTACTCAGAATCCTGAAGTTAGAAATGTAAAATCAAGGAGGATATGTAAATAGAAATGAAGTAAGTGTGTAATTAGATAATGAATATTGAATAATTACGATAAGTAAACATTATGATTAATAGACTTGGAGGATAATGGTTACTGTTTTGTTCGGAAAACACACGAGGTAGACCGGGTTCCAACAACAAA
>BLBF01000025.1:3255388-3280195 GCA_015471245.1 Laticauda colubrina | reverse complement strand
GACCAATCAGGTTTGTAGATTTGGAGTCACCCACTACATATAGAACAGTTACAAATGTGACATTTATAAGGTTTGATATTATTAACTAATTATAGTCAAAACTGAACAGACTGTTTAATTAAATAACAGAAAATGTTTAAAAAGGATAAGTGAAGACTTTGAGAATAATGATTACAACTATTGTGTGTAGAAGGTTTATTATCTGTATTTAAAAGAGATTGTACCCAGACAGTACACTGCCATTGTGGACATGGAAATTTTATATATGACAAAGGAAATTGAATTAATAATAATGATAATGTTAATGATGTTAATGATGACGGTGGTGGTGGTGGTGGTGATGATGATAATGATGATGATGATAGAATCCTGGAGCCCAACAGTGCTTACTTCCTAAGTCAATGTTTGCAGCCAAAGAGTTGCAAACATTTTTAATTAAACTTCCACTTGTTTATTTAGTTAACATGCCATTTCCTCTCAAAATGATTTATGGATTGAAAAATAAAATTATTTTGCACAATAAAATAAGACAGTACAATTTATCCATAGAAGTCACACTGCTTTCAGAAGGAAAGGATCAAACCTACGTTGAGTTTCCTTTGTATGATTGGACAATTCTGGGCACTGCGATGAAAGAGAATTTAAAATAATATGGAAACTTTCACAGTCAAGTTTCATTCAGTTAAAAAAGCCTTTAAAGCAAAAATTAGAGGATTCATTTCTTTAGTTAGAATCTACTAATGCATGTTAATATGTAGGATAGTGATGGCAAACCTATGACATGTGTCAAAGATGACGTTCTACAATGTTTTGGGAAATATGCCAATGTTCACCAATACTTGAAAACTATTCTCAAAATTATACCACACTCTTACACAATTTTTGGAGGATTTGATGGTCTCCAAACCCTCCAGAAATCACACGAGAACATGGTTCTTTTGTACAAGTCCCAGAGACCACACAAGAACCCCAATTCTCATGCACCCTTTGGAGCCTCTGAAAATGAACATGTTTTTGCATGGTTTTTGGAGAACACAGAGGCTGCAAAGAGCATTCTCTGAAACCACTTCAAGAATGAAAGTGTCATTTAAGCCAGAGCAGCCTCAGATAGATGCAGGGCCTTGTCAACAGAAAGAGAACACTGCCAGAAGATGCAGTACATGACAGATCCTGGGGACTGCTGAGCTGCAGGGGAAATCACACCATTTCCCACAACTCACAGGCCTTGGGGAACAGTACAAGGTAGCTTTGAGTGGCATCAGTGGCCTCAGGGCTGAAGTCAAGGCTCCATGAACAACCTAGATGCTGCTGCTCAATGCTGCTTTTCAGGGCAGCCTAGATGGAGGAGGGTAGATACAGAATTGTTTAACATTTGTTGAGGGGGGAGGATGACACACCAGCAGAATTAAGTTAAGCATTTTCTGCATTTTTGACACATCATATCTGAAAGGCTTGCCATTGTTGATCTAGGGTTATGCTTGTTGGTTTCCAAAACAAGATATGAAGATGCTAAATGACAACACACACTCAGGGAAATTATCCAGACAAGTGATATGATTACAAACATGTCATGGATGCAAGCATATAGGATTGGCATTTGTACATAACAATAGTGTGCATGTTTCATAATTTCTCTTCCCTGGGAGACAACTATTGATTGGGGGGGAGGGGGTAAGAAGGATGAAAAATGTATCATGGCATCATGATGCAAATCTTGTGATTTATGTAATTACATTCAATATTCATCCATAAATTTCCAACCAATATGGTCCTGAGTTTTCTCTTTTGCCAATTGGGCCCGCAATACTTGCTGATGTCATCAATCGTATGGTCTATGCTTTCCACATGCCAATACAATATCAAAAACAACCCTCATTCCTCAGAGGCCCAGAGCAACTCCTTCCATTGGGACTTATGGGCAATGAATTAGGGAAAAAATCATGGTAGACTGAGCAAGCAAGATTATTGCATGCACAACATTGGAAGAATAATGAAATCACTACAGTGGAGGAATGGATTGTGAAAACATTAGAATATACAGAAATATCAAAACCAACCTCCTTGATCAGAGAGAAAAAAAACTTTTCTGAAAGATTAGAAAATCTTATAATATGGACTTTTTTGCTCAAAGAAGAAAGAAATGAAATGATGATTTACGATTTTGAAGATTGGACTGAATGAGAGGCTGAAGGGACATGTAATATGTAAGAAGGAAGGAGGAGTTATAATATTGTAATTGTTGAAAAGAAGGTTAGATGTCATATTTCTTTAGGTTTTTTTTTCATTTTTTGCACTTTTTCATCTCTTTTTCTTTTTTTTAATTTTTCTTTTTTTTATGGTAAAAATTCTCCATAAACATGAATAAAAAATAGCACTAATTTTTAGAGTAAATGTTTGCGTTAAATTCTAAAAATATATTCAGCAAGTCATGGACACATATTAATTCTTTGATTTATAACTTTACCGTTCTCCAAAAACAACTCAAACCTGAAGGAAAAGACAACCACAAGTAGAAATAAGTTCTCTTTTCCTCACAACCATTCCAACAAAACAGGAGCTAATTGTGTTCATGCATATTAGTTTAAAGGAGGAATACATAATTTATGGAATAGTTTAAGTAAATTCTCATTAATTTGGTCTGAGGATGATGACACTAGTTTCCATTTCCATATGCTATTCCACTTGAGTCTTGATTTCTTTTCCCCAAAGCCATTTTCAAACCAGTTAAAGACTGCTATGCTTTCTCTGTGATGATATTATATAATTCAGTGATACACCTTTTAGCTTTGATACCTCTGCTTCAAAGTTTGTTGGAAAGGGGTCTCTTTCTCTGAGCTTTTATTTCTGAATTAAAAAGAAAGGATCTAAACTGTAATTGAAATCCAGGTTTGGAAAAGTTAGCTCATTAATTATCAACTCTAAATTAACAGGATTGTCAGAATGATAATCATCCTTCAATCTGTATATATTCTGATTGATCTTTGGTTTATAAAATGCAGTCTCAGATACAAGAAATGTAGAATGCCTAAAAATAGAAATAAGAGGAGATCAAGGGGTAGTGAAAGTTTTAGATATTTTGCCCAGATTTTGAAATTAGCACTCCAAAAAGGATTATAATAATCAGCTTTAAATCTTTTAACAGTATCAAATTAAGGAATTTTTAATATCCCAATGGCATTCTCTTCTGGGACATTCACTTCAATCCAGATTTTGGTTTTCACCTCTGTTAATAACCATACAATATTTCAACAATGGAAAATCTCAAAAGAAAAGTATGAATTTTTAATTCCAAATCCAACTTGAGATGTTTTTAAACATAACACTTTTTACAAAACCTCAGTCATTTCCCAGCAAGTATAAAATTAATATTCATTGCCATTGTCAAAATTAATGAAGATGAATGAATTGATAAAACTTGAAATAAAAATAAAAATTTAAGTAGTAAAATCATCCTAATGGCTGCAATTATTTCAACCCATGATAACTTCATTTTTTTTTTCATTTCTTGATTTTCATTTTAATAGATTTTATTATAGGGGCAAAGTTCAATTTACAAAGCTGAGATAGTGGGGTGTTTTTAATTGATCCCCAAATTTTGTGTGGTTTTTTGTGTGACAATCTTGGGAGGTCAGTTAGAAAACAGATCACAGTAAGATGAAGAATTACTTTGTTCAGTATAGCAAACTGGATTAGAGTCAAGGTTAGATGAACTAGATGAACTGGAAACCTTGCTTCTTGAAAAGTACTATGTCTGAATGCAAGTAGCAAGGCTGAATGTTTCTTTTATGGGAAAAAGAATCAAAGAAAAGATTCTTCCCATGCAGAAAACTGACATCTTGATAAAGAGAGTTTTAGACTAGCCTTCTCGAACACCTCATTGCTTTAGTTCTAGAGTGAGTCTCCGTTGCATCTGAAATGGTGCACTGAAAGCAAGCTGTTGCAATTAATATATCAAGTCCCAAACAACTTGAGATCACATTATGTAAAAAGAATCCTTAATTATAATAACATTGAAGGATATTGTATTGCATTGTAAAGATTGCTTGGAGGTGGGAGATATTTCCAATGTAAACTACCAAATCCCCTGCACAGATTGCCCCTGTGACTATGTAGAACAGACAGGGAAGAAGCTATCCAACAGAATGCAAGAATGCAAGGGAGTGGTCAGACTCAAATTCATATTGGTAGCCTCACATTACAATGAACAAGGACACACATTCAATTTTGCAGCTACTAAGATTGTTGGATGAGCTGGCACAAAAACAGCCAGGGAAGTGATTGAAGCCAAGGAAACAGGCCCCCTTTCAGTGAATAGGAGTGCTGATTTACCTCCAGCCATCAAGTACTTTGAAGATGAGGGCTGGGGAGCACAAGAAAATGACAGCTAATGACTTAAAAATTAACACACCCCAATCAACATCTAAAAAGCCAGTTACAACAGGCACTATAAATCCCACACACAGAGAAAAATAGCACACACTCTGCTAGACAGAAGTTCCCTGAAGATAGGCTCCAGCACAAGTCTGAAAGCTTGGAAGACAGAACCTCTGGTCCCAGTGACCAACCTGGATTGGATTCTCAATATCCATCAGTGGTTGTGAACTAGGCCAACTTGTCTTAGCATTAACAAATGTTAGATGCAGGAAGAAAATGAACAAAGCAGAGCTTTGAGGTAACAATAAAGGCTTATGTTCTTTCATTACATCAGTGTTCAGAGTTCTATCACACACACACACACACACACACACACACACACAAATCTGTTATTCTATGAGCAGGCATTTTATACATTGCCTTGGTTATCTATGCTTGGTTTTGTCTATTATACATAATCAACTGCAACTCCTCCTCCTCCTCTGTTTACAATTGTCTACATTTATATTCGCACGCTACTCCTCAGATTCCTCCATTGACGATCTTGCTTTGAATCAAATGGGTTTTGTGCAGCTTGGTGCTTTGATAACTATAGATTTCCACTGGAATGAAATGAAATGACCTCATCCAATTCAACCAACTGGTGTTACAACTTTTCCCACCCCATCCCTATTCTGCATTTATCCCATTTTGGCTCCACAGTGCCCCTAAGACAATGTTGGTTTCTCTGAACCCAATTACAGCACTTGGGACAAAAGAGGCTGCTTATGAAAAGCAGAGATTAGTCTAGTACACTCTTATGTTGCAGAACCTTTGGCATCGAAATGGATAGGGCGATAGATGGCTTTTGTGAAACACCTGTTGTGGAGACAGCAAGTAGGATAAAGCTGTCTCCAGGAAAAGAAAAAGGAAAAGAAACCTTCATGCCAAAGATATGTGGGAGTGGAGGCGGGAAAAACAGTGCCAGGAAATAAATGAGGGTGTTACTGTGACCCAAGAATTCACCTGGCAAATCTGCCTCTAGTTCTATCCCCTGGGCACTGTGAACTCTTTGGAAAGAGGAGCTTGTAAAAAAATTGGAAGAAAATCTACTTTTGATTTTTTTTTGCCCCAGACATGGATCATAATGGAACTCTCAATTGGGTTTCAGGCTCAATGATTCTGACTCACCTGTGATTCAAAGATTATTTGGCATGCATGAAGAGCTGTTACATATATCAGTGGCAGCATTCAAATAAAGTTGCGGTTCAGTGGCTGTGGCTTGGTGGGTGCACTTTATGCGTGTGCACACACTTTGTGTGCATGCACACGCCACGTGCGCATTATGCACAGGCACAGAGGCATTTGTGCAAGTGCAAGGCATTCTAACTCACCTCCTGCAAGCCTGCACAATGCCGGTCACTGCAGCAGCTGCCACACAATGCTATTCTGCGCCGCACAAAGCAGCTGCGCTTCGAATTCTGGCCATAAAAGTGAGTGTGGGAGGCTGGGCAGGTAGATGGGCCAAACACAGAGCAGTGGAGAGAACCGATTCTCTCTCCACTGCTCATCGCCGCTACCAGCTCTCCAGAACCGAGCAGAACCGGTCAAATACTGATGTATATCAGTTCTTAGGCTAGGAAGGAATATTTTGCCATGGTTGAGAATTAGAACATGAGCTGTTTGGTCTTCCTGGTCAGGATCAAGGCATTAATGCTGATGGATAATTACTGCAGTGCTTTATCTGTGAGCATTGTCACATATGACAGTAGGGTGTCCAGGGGTGGGATTCAAATTTTTTAACAACCAGTCCTGTGGGCGTGGCTTAGTTGGTGGGCATGGCCAACTCAATTTCACTCACATCAAGGCACACATCTCCTCGCCTGGCCTCTCATGACTGTAGGGATGCTGCAACAGTCATAAGTGTGAAAAATGGTCATAAGTAACTTTTTTCAGTGCCATTGTAACTTTGAATGGCCACTCCACACAAGCAAAGTACCAGCAAAGGAGGGGGAAAAAACTCCAGAGATGTTCCTGAGACAGGAAGTCCAGTCCTGCCAAGAATATAAAAAGGGTTAATGGAGAGGCATTTTTTGTAAGCAACACCAGAATGTTTCCTTCCTGCCTTCCTTACAGGATTAGGCCAGTAATTTCTTCTAATAACTGGTTCTCTGAACTGCTTAGAATGTTAACAACCAGTTCTAGCGAATTGGTGCGAACTAGTAGAATCCCACCCCTGGGGGTGTCCTTTTCTTACAGTGGCACTTCGGTGTTTCTGACATGGATGACATCTCTTTAGTTTTCTCCTACAACAAAGTGTTATTTGGCAGAGGTTTAATTAGAAAAAGGGCATAGAAGAAAGGTTAATCTCACATTTTTAGGGCTGAGTCACAATGCATCTACTTTTCTTTTCTTCCCACCCTCACTAGCTGCAGTGAAACATTTTTAAAAAGGTTCTAAAAATCATAAGAGTTGTTATACTTTAAGAGATGGGCAACCTCCCACCCACCTGGCTTTGAACTGGCATGGGATTCAATGGTGGCATTCAATTTTTTTTACTACCAGTTCTGTGGGCATGGCTTGGTGGGCCTGGCAGGGGAAGGATGCTGTAAAATCTCCAGTCAGAGGTGGGATTTGCTGGTTCTCCGAACTCCTCAATATTTCTGCTACCAGTTCTTCAGAAGAGAGAAATTGAATATTTCCTGACTTTTTTTTTAAAGGTGTTTGCAGGTTTTGAAATAAACCTACCTCTCTTCCATGGCCACATCAGGGCACTGAAAGTCCCTTCTGTTGCTCATCAGGAATATTCCACAAAGGCAAAAGAGGGGAAAGAGAGCCATTACTTCTATATTTGGTGCCCCAGAAGAGGAAGATTTATTGATTACAAAACAAGAGAAAATTTTTACATAATTTTCCAGTAAATTGTCTTAAGTTAAACACAGAGGCTAAAGATGGTGTTACCACTGCTTTATATTTTCACAGGTATAATTTTACATATCACAAAGGAAAAGAAGTAGGATAACTTAGTGCTAGCTGAGTGGGATACTAGAAGAGTTGGGAATTAATCCTAACCAGAGAAAAAAATCTAATAATTACAATATTTTGTAATGAAGTATTTCAAATCCCCAAAACTTGTTTCTCCCAGGGATACCCACTATACTCATATTCACTGGCAAAGTAAGTATCACAGAAAACAACCAGCTATATCAGGGTACCCCATTTTGCCCCTTGGTTTCTTTCCAATTAAACTGGCTCCATTCATACAGCATGCTTAACTCCAATGGTAGCTTCTTATCGGCTATTCTAGGAGACTTTTATTCAACCCAAAGCTGCCATTGGAGGATACTAGCATCCCTGTTATTCCATGAACCTTGTGTCAGTCTTTGTTCCATCACTCTTTCCCATTGGCCACATAGGGAACTGTCAGTGCTGCAGCCAATCAGAGCTTGGATGTATCTTCAGCGGTAGCCAGGATATTACCAGTGAGCTGTGTAATGACAGGCCTGACTCGTTTTTTCCAACCGTTCTCTTATCACCATCTTTTTTTCTTGGAAGGCTGACAAGACAAGTGCCTCATGTTTGACTGGGACCTGGTATTTGCACAATATGCTTAGCCCACTCCTTCTCCAGTTCAGTGTGCAAACCCTGACAACTGAATCATTCAGTCAAAACAGACAGTTGTCTCGGTGCGTTTTTTTGTCCCAGCCCCAGCCAACCCACACACATCCAGCTTCAATGAGTTTGATTTTTATACACAGCCATTTTGGCAGTCTTGCTGTCAATTACAGCAAGTCTATTTTGCATATTGTGATGTCGAGTCCCAGGTTATCACCTGATGGGAAACATGCCATCTTGTCTGCCAACACCTGTATTGAACTTTGTTGTGATTGCCATACAAGATTGGGCAGCTGGGTGCTTCAAAACAAAGCAGAATTAAACTTATAATTAGCTACCTTTCTTTAGAGTAACAGGTTACAACAGCTCCCTCCTTGAAGTCACTTCTTCACTCCTAGGAGGAGAAAATCTATGCTAAGAAAAGACAGTGGAGCCACCCAGAAGATATTTCCAACACAGCTTGCATTTCAACTTACATATGACAGTTCTAAAAAGAAAAATCCTGGTCAGCATTGTTTGGGCTAGATATGTACAATATTCTTTACTAGTAAAGGAGAATAGCTTTACAACCCTGTAGCCCAGGCTTGACATGAGGGGTCCTTGGTGCTGTCTGAGCTTGCTTGTTTTCTTGCAGATGTTTCATTACCAAATTAGGTAACTTCATTATGCCTTAGTACCAAAGATGTTATCTTGTTTGGGTAATGAAACCTCTGCAATAGATCAAACAAGTTCAGAGAGCCCCAAGGACCCCTAATGTTCTTTACAAATACATAGCAGTTTTTCCCCTTTCAGAGCGATTGCCTTGTGTCTACCAGAGTTTTCAGTCAGTAGTCTTCAAATTCTTTCTTTGACTATATTCAATATTCATTCATTACACACATCTTTGCAAGTTTTTTTCTTGATATGCTTTCCATCCATTTGAAAGGTTTGATTAACAAATGAGAGGCAAGGCAAGAATAACAGATGGAAATACATGAAAAGCTGAGGCATACCATGTCAAAATAATGCCAGCTGAATCGGCTAGTAGTTCAGCATGCATCCCCAGCATCCACATGTTTTTGGAGGTACCTAATTGTAGTGAATACCCTGTCATAATAACACCTTGGATACTTCAATGTCACATTTCAGAAGCATAAAGTGACACCAACAGGACAAGGCTAAGTGGCTTCCTTTGAGTCCCATTTTAATTAGTATATTTAGAAAGATGATCTAAATCTTCCAATACCTTGATGTTTTACTGGAGAAGCTGGAAAAAAAGAGGTTTGTGGATTTAAAAAGAATACAATTTACAATACTGGATTTTTTTCAATACTATGGTAATATTAAACTCCCCTTTTACAACCCTATAATTCTTTAATTCAGGAGACTGGATAGATCTGGGCAGGGGAGGGATTCTACCAGTTCGCACCTATTCGCTAGAACCGATTGTTAACATTCTAAGCAGTTCAGAGAACTGGTTGTAAGAAGAAATTACTGGCCTAATCCTGTAAGGAAGGCAGGAAGGAAACATTCTGGTGTTGCTTACAGAAACTGCCTCTCCGTTACCCCTTATTACATTCTTGGCAGGACTAGACTTCCTGTCTCAGGAACTTCTCTGGGGTTATTTTTCCCTCCTTTGCTGGTACTTTGTGTTCCATTTGGAAATAAGGTGCGCGAAACCGGTATTCCAACAAACAGCTCTTTATTAAAACAATAAAGTGACTTGTAACGGAACATTTACCCAAGCCGCAGCAGCCCTTCTTATAGCAGCTTGCTCGCGGCTTGTGGCCAATGACAGTTGTTCAAGTGTTCCCGCCATCAAGTGAGCCAATCGGAATGGCGATTAACTGACCAATCCGAGAACAGCCTACTTGGCCAATCAGTTTAAGATATTTGGAGTCTACCAAGTTCTATACACAACTCCTTGCTTGTGTGGAGTGACCATTCAAAGTTACAATGGCACTGAAAAAAGTGACTTATGACCATTTTTCACACTTATGACTGTTGCAGCATCCCCACAGTCATAAGAGGCCAAGCAAGGAGATGCGTGCCTCTATATTGAGTTGGCCATGCCCAGCCAATAACATGACCACCAAGCCATGTCCACCTGGTCACATGACCACCAAGCCATGCCCACCAACTAAACCACACCCACAGAATTGGTTGTTAAAAAATTGAATCCCACCCCTGGATCTGGGCTTTTACTGGCCAGAGGACCTGAGCCACAGGAGTTTGCAGCATATATTTTTTTCTTTGTGCCCAAAGACAGAAACATCTGGAAACTTTTGAGAAGAGACTGGACTGCCATCTGTCAGAAATGGTATAGGGTCTCCTGTTTGGGTGGGGGGTTGGACTAGATGACCTACAAGGTACCTTCCAACTCTGTTAATCTGTCAATAATCTGTTGCTACCTAGGATTGAAAACCTTTCAAGTGGAAGGCAAGAGTCTTAAACATTAGGCCACTACACCACTCAATACCAAGGTGATATTAAACATCTTAAACATCTCTGAGAGTGATAGGATTCCTTCCAGATCTTTTTTTTTTTAATTCTTTTGAAATTAGCTTGAAGAATAGCTGCTGCTTGGGAAGGCTTATATGCCTAGTGAATTTAACCCTTTTTATAAGGACTAAACATTCTCTCTTCTGTTTCCTATTGTATTTCTTCTTCCATTTTCCTCTTCTTTACTCAAATATGTTTTATCTTTTCTCATCCAGTTTCTCCATGCAGCAGTCACTTCTCACCTACCTCCATCCTGTTCTTTCTTTCATTTTTTTGAGGTTTTTGCTGGGGATGGGGGTGGGATATGTATGTATCTACTTCCATATTTTCCTACATGGGTGTGATTTAAGAGAGATAATATGAATATAAACAGATATAGATCAATGTCTTCTGGAAAAGCAGACCCTTATTTTACATTTTGATAGTGATTATTAATTAATGCAAGTAATATAAATTTATTTTTTTACCCTGGATTTGTCTTTTTTGGTATTCTGGAAGACTTTATACATACATACTGTACATATATTTATGCAACATATATTAGGGTACCACATGTTCACATTTATTGTCCAAGAGGGGAGATTCATGAAGACCAGTTATTAGCTTGACTAGACAGTGCACATGATTCTTATCCATGTATATATGCATTTATGTGCATGATCCACTTCCTGATCATATTTACAGTTCTGTTTCTCAAATGCCAGTTGATACAAAAGGCCAAAGAATTAGCCTTTTTCACATGTATCACATCTTTTTTTTTCTTGTGTAACCACTTGATTTGATCTTTGGCAAGGTTGCTTACTTTCTGGCAATAAGAGTAGCATTTCTGCAAATTTGCTGTCCTCCAGTAAAGCTTTTTACAGAAAAC
The DNA here is from genome assembly GCA_015471245.1 of Laticauda colubrina. Classification (NCBI taxonomy): domain Eukaryota; kingdom Metazoa; phylum Chordata; class Lepidosauria; order Squamata; family Elapidae; genus Laticauda; species Laticauda colubrina. Next base: position 3,268,878 of record BLBF01000025.1, on the reverse strand, counting down.
TCAGATCTTCCAGCTTAGGAAAAAAATGGTAGAGACAAAGATGACATTGTACAATCTTCTTCAAATTATGTTGAAATTCTGTAGACTGAGATTATTGGATTGTGATCAGAGCGCCTACTTGAAAGAAATGGAAAAAAAATCAAGGGGCTTAAATTTTAGGCCTGGTCCCACTGCACTTACGGATGCAAAGAGAATGTAAAACGTTAAAAAAAGCTTGCCGTCCGTTGGAAAATGCTATGCATCCGTTGTGTACTCATTGCATACGTGTTTCATACGCTCTATCCGTCGAGCATCCATCCACTGCAATTTCATCTGCGCAAGAAGTTTTGAGCTGCACAAAACTTTGTGGACGAATTAACTTTCCACCGTGTACAATGTAAATCCACAACATACGAGCAACAAATGTTCTGTCCATTTATCATCCGTTAAATGTCCGCTGTATCCTCTCTGCATCCTCTGGGCATCCTCGCAACTCACATCCGCTGCAGCTGAAAGTGGAAAGAGGGAAGAAAGAAAAGATACATGGAACGTCTATACATCGTTAGTAGCACGGAAATAGAAAGGATGCACAGTGAACGGTTTGCATCCTATATACATCCGCGCGGCATCCCCTTTCTTTCCTTTAGGCATACGTGATGCATCCGCTTCATCCGCTATGCGTCTGCTTTGAAATTCTCCTCCGGAACCCCTTCGGAGGTGTCATCCGCTTCCATCCACTAGGCTTCCTATGAATATCTGTTTAACATCCCCGCTACATACTACCCACGTCCGTTCTTTTCCATTCTTTTCCATTCTGTTTATGCAAATTTTCACCACTTTTTGGAGCGGATGACAACGGATGCAGCCACCCCGAAATTTTGCTTGTCCGCTGTGTCCTTTATGCATACATTTTGCATCCGTTGGCCAGTGGGACCGGGCCTTATACGCTCAAAGTATTTGTTTATCAAATAGTTCTATTATCATATGTTTGCTTACTAGGATGGATAGATTTATCAGAACAAAAGTCAACAACTGTCATGAAGTAGATCCTTTTTGTTGTTGTTCTGTGTATCTTGATGAACTCTGCAAATTCAAATTTCCTTGCAAAGCATTCACTTCAGCGAGTCAGGCATTTTGCCCAAAAAACTTCCAGCTCTCCTTTCCCCACTTTTAACAGCAGCATATCAAAAGAACATCAAAAAGTGCCCTCCTAGTTCAGGCCATATACTCGTCTGGCATTCTGTATCACACAATGGTCAATTGGAGGCATTTGGGAAGTTTACAAGCTTGGGCTGCTGGAGTCTAAATTATTAGAAATTATAATGAAACCTTACCCCCTCACACACACCAAAAGAAGGCCACACTTGGTCTTGTCAGAGGCAGCCAATGAATTTGATATGAAAATTGTAAGCGAATAGAGCAAAAAGTTAGAAATCCCCAATTTGTCTAAACAGTGGGAAATTGTCTCAACAGCTCTATGAAAAGTCTCAGTAGATCTTGGGCTATTGTTTATTCAACAAAACATATTTTTGTGCCGTTTGAATCTGGATAGCAAAGAAATAAGTGAATTGTTGTGGTTGGGGAACAGGACAATAATGCTGCATTAAAACATGTTTTTGCAATGTCCAAAGGCTTTATGTTCTAGGAAGAAATAATTACATATATCAATCTGATGTTGAGATAAGTTTAATATTTCCAAATATTGACATGTTTCTGAACCTATTAAATGGAACACGAGAGCTAGACAAAAGAAGTAGATTCTCTGCACCCTTTTTATTGCTAAGAAACATTAGAAAGGTAAATTTATGGCCCTCATTGATTCAACAAACCAAAGACTAATATTACTTGCCCAATATAAATAAGCTGCTTACAAACAGAGACTGTGTGTCAATTATTATAATGAAAATGTGTTTTCCTATATTGAAATCCTTGGGTACAACCACATCTGGAAAGGAGATTGTAAATTTTGCTTATTTGGTTTCTATCTATGGACTTGTCTAATTTTCATTTTAGGACAATGCACAAATTATTATTTCATAATTTTTCATAATTCAGAAATAACATTTCTGAATTCTCCAGTGTAATTTCCAGTTTTAAAATGTATGTATTATGATCATAAACATAAAAATTCAAATGACAGTGAACATAATATAGAAATATGCAACACATTATAGAAAGAGACCACCTGCAAAAAAGGCCTCTGTACAGTTTGCATTGATTTTCAAGATTGTCAGGTGTGTGCATGTGTACATGTGCACGTGTATGTACACACTTTGAAGTCTGTCCTGATTCTTGGCAATTCCTTGAATTCCTGCAGTAATCTTGGCAATATTTTGGAAATAATTTTGCCATTTTCTTCTTCCTGGGGCTGAGGGAGAATGACTTCATGAAAGTCATCCAGCTGTTTTTCTGCCTAAAGCAAGACTAAAATTTACCATCTCTTGGTTTTTCCTGGTGCCTTTAAGCACTACACAAACTGTCTCTGACCTACTTATGTCAAACATAATTTTTAGCTCCCATTATTTACAAAGGACTTTCATAAAATTCCCCTTATTTCTCATGGACTAGAGACCTACAAGGTTCCTTCCAACTCTGTTAATCTGTGAAGCAGACTTTGAAACTAGGTGACACCTTCTTCTTCTGAGCAATTTCTTAGTATGAATTTTCAAGTAACTTGAATTATTGAACAATAATTTAAATTTTCATTCTTAGTCTTTTGCACATATTTTTTCCTAATGTGTGTGTTGGCTGGGGGGTGATGTTGTGCAAATATCTCTAACATAAACTCCCTTCTTCTGAAACAAAATCTCTGCATGTAAAGCCCCTGTCCCACTGCACCAACGGATGCAAAGAGGATGTAAAACATTAAAAAAAGCTTGCCATCCATTGGAAAATGCGATGCCTCCATTGTGTACTCACTGCATACGTGTTTCATATGCTCTATCCCTCCAGCATCCATCCACTGAGATTTCATCCACCCAAGAAGTTTTGAGCTGCACAAAACTTTTTGAACGGATGAACTTTCTGCCACGTACGATGTACATGCGCGGTATATACGGGCAACAAACATTCTATGTCCATTATCATCCGTTAAATGTCCGCTGTATCCTCTCGGCATCCTCTGGACATCCTCGCAACTCACATCCACTGCAGCTGAAAACAGAAAGAGGGAGGAAACAAAAGGTACACAGAATGTCCACACAGAGTTAGTAGCACGGAAATAGAAATGATGTAGCGTATACAAAACGTTTGTATCTGGGATGTATCTCGGATATTTAGGATGTCTGCAGTATGTCTAGAGTATGTAGAAGGACACCGAGTGGAAAACCGATATTTCCAACAAAAAGGGGGAGAAAATCATCTGGATCTCAGTATGAGTCCAGCAGCCATGGTGTACAGACCTCTTCACCCTTGGTCTTGCTCTTCCACATCATCCATTGTTCTCCACCATGGATCATGACACAATCCATATGGTAGCTGCGATCATTCATCACCAGAACCAAACCTTGTTCAGACTGTATCAAGTTTTACACAGAAGGAGAAGAAGGAGACATCCAAGAGCTGTGTGGGTCCGAGGATGGATTGGGAGAAGAATGGAGTTTGGACTGTATGACCAGTTGATGGTGGAGCTGAGGAATGAAGACCCTCGTGCATTCCAACACTTCATGAGGATGCCACCAGCCATGTTTGACAAACTTGTACAGCGTCTGAGACACAGGTTGACCAAGCCGAGCACCAACTTCCGTCCCAGCCTGGACCCTGGACTGAAGGTGGCACTGACTCTGCACCACCTGGCCTCTGGAACCACATACAAAAACATGCAGTATGCATGGAGGGTGCCAGACAACACCATCAGCAAAGTGGTCAGAGAAGTGGTGCAGGCCATCATCAAAGAATACATGGAGGAGCTCCTCCAGTGCCCCTCCACTGATGAAGGATGGAAGAAAGTTGCAGAGCAGTGGTATCAGAGGTGGACCTTTCCCCACACCGTTGGAGCCATAGATGGGAAGCATGTGGCCTGCAAAGCTCCAGCCAACTCAGGGTCCACTTATTTCAACTACAAGGGCTTCTTCAGTATCAACCTCTTTGCCATGGTTGATGCTGACTACAAGTTCATGTTCATCAATGCTTCAGGCAACGGGTCAGCTTCAGATAGCCAGGTATACAACGCCAGTGACCTCAAGGATGGGCTGGAACGCAACCTCATCATGGGTTTTCCAGATCCAGACCCCCTACCCAATGATACACAAGATGTGCCCTACTTCATCGTGGGTGATGACTCCTTCTCCCTCAGAACCTACCTCATGAAGCCATACAGTTCAAGATACCTCAACCGTGAAGAGAGGATCTTCAATTACAGGCTGTCCAGGGCAAGACGGGTGGTGGAGAACGCCTTCGGCATCCTGGCCAACAGGTTCCAGATACTTCTCACCAACATGCAGCATCACCCAGGGACTGTGAGGAGCATCATGAAAGCTTGCTGCATCCTGCACAATCTCATGTGCACCCATGACCCAGTGTTGCAGAACAGACTTGTGGACCGTCAACAAGGGAATGGGGACATGGAGCCTGGTGAATGGAGGCAAGGACGTAACCTGATAGACATTGTGGATGTACAAGGCCCCAACAGAGCTTCACGTGAAGGGAAGATGCAGCGCAACCTACTGAGACACTGGTGCAACACCCCAGCTGGAGCAATGGAGTGGCAAGACAGGATGGTAGATGCTTAATGGATGCTTCCTTGAAGCTGTGGCATAATAGTGATGAGATTGTGCCATGTATGTTGAGTGGCCCTACAATGAATAGGGCATTAATAAAAAGCTTTGTTTATTTTGAAATGTGTTGATCAATGAATACATTGTTATTGATAAAAAAAGGTCCATATGTGTGGCAGCTGGGAGGGTGGACCATACAGTCCCACTATGCTTGCACTGGAGGTTTATCGATCCCACAACTATCCTTATCCATCCCACAGCTATCCTTATCTATCCCACAACTATCCTTATCCATCCCACAACTATCCTTATCTATCCCACAACTATCCTTATCTATCCCACAACTATCCTTATCTATCCCACAACTATCCTTACCTATCCCACAAGCATGCAAAAGCTTAACCATTTTTCAAAGTTTTCACCAACACTTTATTAAGTAAAAAAAATGAACCAAGTGTGTTAAGCAAAGATAACCTTTATTAATAACTGTCTTAAGTAAACTGTATGACTTTATTAAAAAAGCAAAATGAACCAAGTAAAGTGTCTTAAGCAAAGATAAAATGAACAAGTAACAACTCAGTCTCTGGCACTATTCTCAGTCACTCTGAGTCATGTCCATGGTCTCAGCTGTTAAGCGGGCAGGGACTGTGGAGGTGGCTGTGGCTTTGAGTGCTGGTCTGAGGTGCCATTGGGGTGCTTGGCCCCGAGAGTACAACAGGGGATGGTGTGTTCAGGAAGCTCTCAGAGAGCTGACTCAGTCCCATGAGGTTGAGAGGCCCTTCCTCAAGGACCTGGGATGTCAGGCTGATGACAGATTTTCTGTTGAGGGGCTTGGCTGTGGGGTGGAGGAAGGAGGAGTACAGTGGGGCTGTCTGGTCTGCAGCTGGGTGAGGTAAGGCATCTGTGGCGTGCGATGAACCTGGGCCTGGACTGGGAAGGTCTGCTTCTGCTGTGGGAAGTCCTGGTAGTCGTAGCCTTGGTCGGTGAGAGGCTGTTGAAAGCCGTGGAAGGGCTGTGACATCGCCTGGGGTGAAGGAGCATACCTGGACTGGGTCGGAGCAGGTTCAGCTGGGCCTTGAGGGTTGTGCAGAAGTGCTGTGATCTTTTCCTTCATCACCTGGTACTGGGCCTCGGGCATATCCCTCAAGGTGTGGCTCACATAGGTGATGAAAGTGTGGTGGCTGGAGGATCCTCTGTCTAAGTGGACCAGCTGAGAGAGCAGTTCTGTGCTGGTCTTCATTGTGTCCCTGATCTCCAACAGGACAGTGTGTCTCTGGCCCTCCAGTCTGCCTCTCTGCCTGCATCCTGTGGAGCTGGTGGTGGGGGTGCGTTGGTCTCTGGTGGCTGCCGCTTCTTCCTCCATTTGTGACAGTAGGGCGTCATCCTCCAAGTCCTCTGGCATGGGGAGTGCAGAAGTACCTGTCGGTACTTCTGTCGGGGAGGTCTCTGCCGTGGGGCCCTCTGAAGACACCTGCTTGGACAGGGCATCTGGATCCTGGCTGGAAGAGGACTGGCTGTCTGTGGGCTGTCTGAGGGAGAGGGGTCTCAGAGGGGCTGCTCCTCGGTGGTGGATCTCACCCTCCAGGAAACTGCACTTGGCCATGACATACTTCTCACAGTCAGTGAGCTTGACAGCGGCCTGCCCGGATTTCTTGAGGTGTAGCTTGCCATACCAGGTGTGCATGTGCTTCCACCATCCAAGGGGTACTTCTGCAGTGTACCCCAGGCTCTCTGCCTTGCCTCTCCAAGCTGCCTGCTTCTTCTTGGTGTCCCAATACAGTCTGTGGCCCTTTTTCCACAGGTACTCGATCTCCCTCAGCCATTCCAGCACCTCATCCTCATGCTCCTCAGAAATGGTGTACTGTTTCCTGTCTCCCTTCTCCTTCCCTTGCCTCTTCCTCCCTCTGGCAGGGGCTTCAGCGGGGCCTTCAGGGGTTTGAGCAGCAGGGCCTTCAGCAGCAGGGTTTTAAGGGCCTTGGGACTGGTCCACCATAGCAGCAGCAGTAGCAGCACTAGCAGCAGTAGCAGCAGCAGCACCAGCAGCACCAGAAGCACCAACAGCAACAGCAGCAGGAGAAGCACCAGCAGGAGAAGCACCAGCAGCAGCTGCAGCAGCAGCAGGAGAAGCACCAGCAGCTTCAGAGTCAGTGCCAGGGGGTGGGATGGTGGTTCTGTCCTTCTTGCCAGGGCTGGCACGAGTAGGCACGGGCTTTCTCTTCTTCCCTGACTGATGAACCATGGTGTTCTTTGAAGATGTATGTGGCAGCACGTCTTTCCTCTGAATTTTGACTGCGTGCGAGCTGCATCCTTTTATATCCACGGAGCTGATGCAATTCATACTCCCCGCATGCGCAGTGACCACTTTGCATCCACTATGCATCCGCTTTGTTTCCTATAGGCGTCCGTGATGCATCCGCGTCATCCGCTATGCATCCGCCCCTTCCGCTATGTGTCCGCTTCGCTATTCTCCCCCGGAACCCCTTTGGATGTGTCATCCACTTCCATCCGCTGTCATCCGCTGGGCTTCCTACAAACATCCATTTAACATCCCCGCTACATCCTACCCACGTCCGTTCTTTTCCATTCTGTTTATGCAAATTTTTGCCACTTTTTGGAGCGGATGACAACGGATGGAGCCACCTCTGAAATTTTGCTCATCCACTGTGTCCTTTATGCATACGTTTTGCATCCATCGGCCAGTGGGAGATGTTGTGAAGAAGACATATTTTTGTAAATTTTAAAACAATACATTGAATGATCTGGGTAAAAAGGAAAAAATATTGCCATATAAAATGGAATCATCATAAAGTGAAACCAACATTTATAATTTGCGTATCTCTAGTAGGAACAGGTTGATTTTGTAATACAGATGAAGAAAGGATTTGTTTCATAGAATGAGCTTTATAGATAAAATTCATCCATTGCTTCCTTTGATTTCCACAATTCATTTCTTCATTTCAGAAATGAAGTGGTTGTGTGCAGATTGTTTGTTGGCCACTTCCAGTGACCATTTGTAGACTTGGCCTCTACTTCCTTTTTGTACTTCACACATTGTACATTTGCTTTAATCTCTTAAGTGCAACGGTATGTTCAAAGTGTCTCTCAGATGCCATTAGCTGATATTGTCTGTATGAGGATGTGTTATGGAGTGTCTGATTAGTAAAGGACATGACCATTTTCTTCACCCATCTTTGGCATGTCAACAGATTGCTGTCATGTCATCCTCTCAAGTGCTGGCAGAAGCCTAAACTTCTGCATCATGCTATGTGACCAGTTCAAGACTGAGGTCATGGACAATTCAAGCAATCTGAAAAGCAATGCATTTTATCAAGAACTGCTCTGGGCTTAAGGTCTCGTCTTGTGTTATCACACTGACCTACAAAAGTATGGCCTTGATTATGCCTGCCTGGCAATGTCAGCATAGCTTCTTGTTTTTAACTCTGCCAGCAATAGAAATCCATAATACAAAGTCCCCTAATTTAGTGTCCTCCAGATGTTCTTCTCCAACTGGCATATAAACTGGAGCTCAGTTTAAGTTCCTAAGAATTACATTGTTGTTAATTTAATCATTCAATCCCTTCCAACCCCTTCTGACCAATGGACATCATTTCTTCAGGACTATCTCTTGTAACTGCTTCTTCAAGCTCTAGTAAACTTATGTAGGTACCATCTCTGATCTAGCCATCTAGTTTTGTGTCATTTTTTTTCCAATTACATTCACTGTCCAAAGCATCATGTTGTTATTCAGTGACTCTTGCTTTGCATTATTCATCTAAAATATTTAAGCTTTATCTTCATTATTATTCCTTCCAGAAATCCATTTGGTTTTCCTTGATCTGGTACTGAATTTTGGGTTTGGAATTTTTGGTCCAGGATAGGCTTTTCTTATAGACCTGTAAGATATATTTTCTTATAGACCAAATTATCCCCAACATTTTTAGCACCTCAATTTATATTTCTTCATTCATTTCTTTATTCACAGCTTAATTGGGCATTTTTTTCTCTATTACTTTTTGCTTTCTACCTCTGTCCAGCAGTTTTCAATATATCAGCCGAAAAATATTTTCCTTCTGCTTTATACATTTTGATTTGCTTCATATTTTATAATCTCATGAATTTCAGTACAGAATTCTTCTGTTTATCAAATCTAATCAATAAAATCCACTCCATCTATTACTTACTTCAACTGCATAATCATCTGAAATATTGCTGGGTTTTATCATGTTTGTCTGATGTTTTTAGTTGCTATTTTAGCAATAGCACTTACACTTACATACTGTTTTATACTGCTTTACTGCCCTCTCTAAGTGGTTTACAGAGTCAGCATATTGCCCCCAACAATTTGGGTCCTCATTTTACCCACCTCGATAGGATGGAAGGCTGAGTCAACCTTGAGCCTGGTGAGATTCAATCTGCCAAATTGCAGGCAGCTGGCAGTCAGCAGAAGTAATTTGCAGTACTGCATTCTAACCACTGTCCGAGGCTCCATTTTGGTAGGATTTGGTGATAAAGTATCCTACTTTATCTTGTACATCAAAGGCAGTTTTTTCCCACTATTCCAGATATTTTATTTCTTTCTAAAAATTATAATAGTATCTTATTTATATAAAAACCATGAAGCAAAGACAGAGATTGAGTGAGTTATATGAGTACTGATTCTATAAATCAGTGTTTGCATATGGAAATGGTTTTTCCAGAGTTTGATGTTAATGGTTTTCCCTTTCAAGTAATTGAACAAATGACTGGAACCACACTAACCTTGCGCAAGTTTACCTATACATAGTCTACATTAATATTAGTAAACAAAATAGTAAAACTACTATTCATTTAGTTTAGAGTAGTAAATATATCACTCTGCCTTTATACTTATAAATTCAGCACAAATAATAAGAAGGAAGCAAGAAAAAGCAGAATGTATGTTCTTCAATTCAGTTGCATTAGTGTAGAAAGCAGGACAAAATTGTAAATTATTTGCTATAACTATTGCTTGTAGGTTTATTAAAAGTATCATTTCCAGTATGGGTAAAAACAAAATATTCCTACCCATTTCTCTCAGAACACATTCTATCGGTCCTGTCTCAAATGCACATAAAGAGAGGACTGGCTAACAAATATTTAGGGCAGGGGGAAATTTTGTTATATTCTCTTGGAACTCAGAATATGTTAAGGTTTTGCAGAAGTAAATACCCCCACTGAAAATTAATTCTATCCATTTGACTGTTTTCCCACTGATGTTCAAATCAAATGTTTTGTTCAATACACAGTCCTGATACTGTATATCCAATTCTTCCAATAGAAGTGCAGAATTTATCTGTTTAGCCCTTTACTCTTCTGTCAAAATCATCTTGAATCCTGCTTCAGTTGGTTGCAATATTAGTTATCCCACTCATCAGAGCAGTGTCTCTCAACCTTAGCAACATATTAGTACAGAGGTCTCCAAACTTGGCAACTTTTAAGACTTGTGGACTTCAACTCCTAGAATTCTCCAGCCAAGAATTCTCAGAGTTGAAGTCCACAAGTCTTAAAGTTGCCAAGTTTGGGCACCCCTGTTTAGCACTAAGCTGTATGGCTAAGCTGGGGAATTCTGGAAATTCATACATCTTAAAGTTACAAAGGTTGAGAAACACTTCAAAAGATTGTCTTCTGAACTGAATTGAGGAAAGAAAGAGATTGGCTATTGTTGACCCCATGCAGATAATGCTTGCAGGTTCACATCCTAAAGTTGCCCATTGGAAGAAAGAGACTGGCTATTGTGACCTCATACTGAAACTGTCTGCCTGAAAAAGTGAGACTAGCAGTTGTGATCCTACCCTGATCACCCTTAATTAAGAGGGGAAGATTACTGTGTCCTCCTGCAGACTTTGAAGGAAAACGAAAAGGCAATCATTGTCTTCTTGAAGGTAAGTGAGATGGGCCCTAATGTCTCCAACTGCCCTCTTTATCTATGAAGAAAATATTTCTCATACTGCATAGATCTATGAGTTCCAAGTCTCTAAAATAGCCACTGCCTGAAATTTATTGAACCTCTCCTCAGATAGGAAAGTAATAGGATCTTCACATAGAAAACTTGTTCTAGCAGGTCCTTCAACTGTTCCACAGTTGGGGTAGGAATAGAAGCACTGTGGCAATACTTGTTTGGTTTGCCCATCAATTCAGTGATACAACTTTTCCCTTCATTCTCCTGTTCTGAGAAAGTTGATCATGGCTGTTTCTTGCCAAAATACCCTGGGCAGAGCAGATGATGTCATGATCCCAGAGCTTCTTGACTTAGGACAGTGTTTCTCAATCTTGGACTTCAATTCCCAGAATTCTCCTGTCAGCATGGAGTTGGCCTAGGGCCTAGGACCTAGAAGAATGCTCCTCCTTAGGAACAAGATATTGGCTGATTCTCTAAAAAAAAAGATTTATTTCCTAAATAAAAGATCCTCTTCATTTTTCCTCCACATAAAAAGAATTCACATACTGATGCTGCTTTTTCTTATATATACCTGCACTGATTTTTTTAAAAAATGCAAATGATGTGACAGATGGTGATTGTAGCTCTTTTCTGCTTCATTTTCTTTGGGTAAAAGTGAAGAAAAGAGCCATTCACCTTGTATATTTGCATTATTTCTTCTTTCATTCATTCTTGCTTTCAGGGACATTATTTAGATATAATGGTTGTCTGCAAGGGGGAGAAAGCCCCTGAGATATATCTTGATGCATCTTACAATAAGATTAATTTATTAGATTAGAAATAATGTTCATATTTATGTTGACTTTAGCCTAAATTAATTTCTAGTGTTGACTTTATGAACTTTCTTTGGGAATAGAAACCTAATCTTTTTAAGGTACGCAAGAAGAGTCCAGGAGAAAGATGCTACAGAAATAGCAACAAAATGATACTATACTTACGCTTTAAGTGTCTAGAATATTATAGAAATTAGTATGATTTCTGAGCTTTACAAATAACCCAAAATGTGATGCATCTCATTCTGAATACATAGAATATACTATGTGAAATTTATGAATGTTTGCAGTTGTTTTCCTGGGTAGAAACATCAGGAGCAAAGCACCTGGTCTCAATGGTATATGAATTCCATGCCTGGAATTTATGCTATCTATAAAAGAAGCCTTATAGGAAAGAATATAATCTATAAAAATCAAATTTGAAATAAACAGAGTCAAGCATGATAACTGAAGGAGGGCAAACATTCAAAAGAATGGAACTCCTGCTATTGTGTTCATACTTGCTTCATGTGTTAAAAAATTAATGTCTACATAGGATTTATATTTGACCAGGTCAGAAACATCTGTGAAGTAGATTGAAATGTCTGAATATAGAAGTCAAAATTTATTACAATGATTTCTTCAGATTGCTTTTGCAAAAAAAGTAGTAGTTTGGTCAATTAGTCTTGTGGGTAGATATCAGTAAATCTCTGGTGACTGTTTTCTTGCTATTGAATGAGTGACATAGATCAGCAAATGACATAGATCATAGATCAGAATTTTGGGGGAGCCCACTTTCTAAACCTCAGTTGGACTTTAGGGACTTATATGTACAACACACGCTCATTGCTTCCATTCCCCATTCCTCAGCAATTGTCTTCAAACCTCGAAACACTGAGATAAAGAAACAAAAAAGGGTGCCATATCCAAAAAGTGAAATAAATTGCTTTTACCTCATCCACAATATTAAGTAACATTATGTCTATATTACTTAACATTTTTGTTGCATGCAAAACAAAAAACTAAATATCAGCAAGTCCTCTGAGGAAAAACTGAACAGGTATCAAATCATTTTTGTCCCTGAAAGACCCCAAAATGCAGGAAACTGGAAGTGAGATAGCTAGGAATTTCTACAAATTGGAAAATAATGTCTCACTTTTTGAAAAATAATTTCTCACAAGTCCAAGGAACCATAGTTATTTTTATTTTTTTAAAAAACTACTTTTACCTCACAACTGAACCAGAGATAAATCAACTCATTTCTCAAACATTGACAAGGTCATGGATTCACAGTGGCTTAGAACTGTTTTTGAATTGGTGCAAAACTAACCTGTAGGATTTCCCTGACAGCACTTTTTTACAAGCACATTTGCTTTCTAGGAAAGAAAGTAACCTAAATTATGGCACACGTGCTGCACTGCAGTGCTTCAAGCATGTTTTGCTATCTCAGTGTCTAGTGATTTCAGTTTAAAGTCTTATTAATCTTCTGTACCTTAGGAATGGAGGTTTCGTGTTAGACTTGCAATTACCATACATCAGTTTTCAAAAACAAGTTGGATGGTTCCTTCCAAATTCTAACTGACAGGCGTGAATGCTTTCAATGATTGATGTACTTGTTCAGTTTTTCCCCTTTTGTTATTTAGCTGATAGTTAAGAATGTCATATTCCATAAGAACCCTCGTATCCACACAAACTGTGTGAGTAGACAGTTCACAAAATGGTAGCATGCAGAGATGAGAATCCCTTCCTTTGGTTGTCCTTCTAAAGTATCTCTTCCTTTCTTGCTGAATCAATTTACCAGTCATTTCTTTAATCAGGGAACACATAGTGATCCAGACATGCCGCTACTTGTCTGCAATTTGCAACTGCAGATTTACATTTAAGAAAAACACACACACACACACACTCACGCACACAGAGCTCCTTTGGTATCTGTTTTCCACATATGCAGCTTATGTATCTGGTCCCATTTAGTGCGTGCAGAAAGTAACAGAGAACTGTACAAAGAACTTGAATATTTCCCCACTTTGGGTTGATAGATAGATAGATAGATAGATAGATAGATAGATAGATAGATAGATAGATAGA
>BLBF01000025.1:3224754-3255158 GCA_015471245.1 Laticauda colubrina | reverse complement strand
AGACAGACAGACAGACAGACAGACAGACAGACAGACAGACAGACAGATGATAGAATTCTTTATTGGCCAAGTGTGATTGGACACACAAGGAATTTCTCTTGGTCCATGTGCTCTCAGCGTACATATAATAAAAGATACATTCGTCAAGAGTCAAGAATCATAAGGTACAACACTTAATAATAGTCAAAGGGTACAATAAGCAATCAAATCATACTAGGAAACAATCAGTATAAATCATAAGAATACAAGCAACAAAGTTAGTCATACAGTCACAAGTGGGAGGGGATGGATGATAAGGAGTGATGAGAAAATTAATAGTAATAGTAGTGCAGACTTTGTAAATAGTTGAACAGTGTTGAAGGAATTATTTGTTTAGCACAGTGATGGTGTTTGGGAAAAAAAACTGTTCTTGTGTCTAGTTGTTCTGGTGTGCAGTGCTCTATAGCAGTGGTCCCCAAACTTTTTTGTACCAGGGACCAGTTTCACGCAGAAACACTTTTTCAAGGACCAGCAAAATCAATTCTTCCCCAATAGTAAAGGGCTTCTTTACTATTTCTTTACTAAAAACATATTTTTATAAATATTTAATCACGATTATTCATTCTTTGCGGCCCGCGGATCACAAAATGATCCACGGACTGGTACCAGTCCGGGGCCCGGTGGTTGGAGACCCCTGCTCTATGGTGTCATTTTGAGGGTAGGAGTTGAAACAGTTGATGTCCAGGATGTGAGGGCTCTATAAACATTTTCACAATCCTCCTTTTGGCTCATGCAGTATACAGGTCTTCGATTGAAGGCAGGTTGGTAGCAATTGTTTTTTCTGAAGACCTAATTACTGTACTGTCTGAAGTCTGTGTCTGTCTTGTTGGGTTGCAAAACCAAACCAGTTATAGAGGTGCAGATGATAGAGTCAATAATTCCTCTGTAGAACTGAATCAGCAGTTCCTTGAACAGTTTGAGCTTTCCGAGTTGGCGCAGAAAGAACATTATTTGTTGTGCTTTTTTGATTATTTTTTTGATGTTAGGTGTCCATTTTAGGTCTTGAGATATGATAGAACCTAGAAATTTGAAGGTCTCTACTGTTAATACTGTGTATTGTAAGAGGTAGTAGTATGGGAGGGTTTCTCCTAAAATCTATCACCATTTCTACTGTTTTGAGTGTGTTTGGTTCTAGACTGTTTTGGTCACACCACGAAGCAAGTTGTACAACCTTCCGTCTATATGTGGATTCATCGTTGTCTCAAATGAAACCAATCACTGTTGTACCATCTTCAAACTTCAGTATTTTAACAGATGGATTATTTGAGATGCAGTCATTGGTATATAGGGAGAAGAAAAGTGGTGAAAGCACACAGCCTTGGGGGGGGGGGGACTCTGTGCTAATTGTACAGGTATTGGATGTGATTTTGCCTAGCTTCACCTGCTGCTTCCTGTCTGTTAAGAAGCTTAGTTATTAGAATAGAAAAAAGAATAGAGGAAGCAATAGGAGGGCTCCTGCGTGGATTTGGTAGATGGAAGGTAATTTTTTCAGTAGCATTCAGCAAGTCCTAAGGTCCTAGAACAGGATTGTCATACTGGATTTCTTAGAGGGGCAGATCACCATTGTAGTTCTCCTCCAGGAGCCAGCTGGGGGGAAGATGGGACAGATACCTCCTACAGCACTTTGCCAGCCAAAATGGGGTGCACCCCCCCACATCCCCTTTTGGCTGGCAGAGGGCAACAGGACGCTTGTCCAGGCCAAAAACCAGGTGTGTCGGGGCCGTGCACCACCTTCCCATGCTCCGTTTTAGCTGGCAGAGTGCTACAGGAGGCCGTCCAGACCCAAAAATGGGATGCTGCCAGAGGCACCAAGGTTCAGTCCTTTGCTATTTCCAAGCTGATCCTGTGGGCCAGATTTAAGCACCCCATGGGCTGGATCTGTCCCATGGGGTTTGAGTTTGACACCCCTGTCCTAGAAGGAGAAGGGAAGATCATTAGATTGGCCAAAATGCATGATGACTCCAAATTTCACAGGGAAGACTAAGCAGATCTTTTCAGTAACTGTGGATTGCTAAGCTTGAGTTCTCTTATCATTCCCCATGCTCATCAAAATCAGATTTCATCAAGGATTTCGGGGAAGGGTAGTAAGGAGAGAGGCCACAGTCTGGAACTAGCAACTGCTGTAATCTGATGCTAACTTTTACCATCAGAGAAATAATACATAGCTAATAGATTTTATCTGTTTCAGAAGTCCACAATTTTCCTAGGCTGGTTAATATTTTGACAATATGTTGGTGGCAGTCCTACAAAAGATCACAGAGACTTCATCCATCTATGAAATGCATACCAAAACTGTTTACAAGTAGTCCTCAACTTAAAGACCACAACTGAGCTCAAAATTTATGTTTCTAAAAGGAGACAGTTGTCAAATGGAGTTTTGCCCCTTTTTATGAACAATTGTTAAGTGAATCACTGCAGTTGTTAAGTTAGTAACATGGTTAGTAAGTGAATCTCGTTTCCCCATTTACTGCTTGTCAGAAGGTTGCAAAAGGTAATCACTTGACCCCAGGATAATACAACTGTCATAAATATGAGCCCGTTGCCAAGCACCTGAATTTTGATTATGTACACATGGGCAGGGATGCGATTCAACTGGTGTAACAACCAGTTCGGTAAGCACGTGCAGAGCATTTGCTCCAGCAATCCCTATGTGTTAAACAGCTGATGAGCGGCAATCTTCTGTGCCTCATGAATCATCTGAGCTTGAAAAACAGGATATGAAGCACAACTTAGAGCCCAGGCGGGTGGGTGCACCCAACAGCTGATCCTCAGAGCAAACCGAACCAGTTCGCTCCCAGCTGATCCTCAGAACTACCAGTTCATGCGAACTGGGCCGAACCGGTAGAATCCCACCCCTGCACATGGGGAACTTGCAACAGACATGTGATAAATAGTCATAAGTCACTTTTTTCAGTGCCATTGTAACTTTGAACAGCCACTATACAAATGGCTGTAAGTTGAGGATTATCTGTACTAGTAATCCTACATAGCTTTGTCATTTTCCAGATATTATTCATATTGTAAATGTTAAAAAAAAAAAACTCAGAATAGAATTTGATCCCAGTAATATCTGTAAAAAAAAAGTAGCCAATTGTATCCAAATTGGAGTAGGTAGGGAGTGACCAGGCACTGAATGATTCTTCCATTTTAACACCTTACATGCATGCAAAATTAAAAGTTGTGTTCCTTCAATTTCTTATTCACACCTACCATTTTGATGTCATTGTCCATTTCTTGACCTGCCCCTGAAATTAAAGATGTTAATGAAGCCTTTGGTTTTCCTTGTAACATGCCCTGTCTTTGGCCTAGTGGGCCTTAGGAAAGCACTGAAAAAAGAATAATTTTGAAGCAAGGAAGGGATCAGCTGTGCCGCCCAATTTAAATTAGCTAGAAAGCAAGAAATCCAACAATTTCCTTCTTTCTTGCTTATCTAAATCACGTGGCACAGCTGATGGTCACCCAGCTAATAGTCGGAAATACCAGTTCAGCCAAACTGGTAACATTTTTCACCATCAGTTCAGCCGAACCAGGCCACTGGTAGAATACCACCACTGTAGTGGGTATGACAAAAGTACCATATTTCATGTCCATATAATCATCCCCATGTTTTATAAAATTGTGTAAGTATCTGCAGAAAAAAATAAAGAGCTAGGAGGGGGAATCTTCCCAGCTGCAATGGTATCATTACTTTTGTTTTTATTCAAAGGTCTGTGAGCTGGGACACCAAAATTATTTCCAGTTAGGGTTGCTATTTCCAAACAACTATGGTTCTTTGGTGCTGTATCAGAAGAAGTAGGGAACACACCTGGGATCAATCTAGCTATTTTGAACATGAGCAGATCCAAACAACTCTTCCCAGGCATACAGTAGCCCTGGGAAAGTGAACAGATGTGGAAAAAGCCTTCACTTTCTGTCTGGCAGAACATCAACCAGCTGCAAAACATTGCGCTTGGGTTTTATTTTATCTTCTTCTCCAGCAAGTCTCCCTGAATGGAAGTTCCTCAGAGCTCTGGTCTCAACTGAAACTTTATTCAAGGTGGTTGCCTTGAATGCTGAAACCAGGTGAGATATACTTTCCATGCCCCCCCCCCCAGCTCCAATTCAGCATTTCAAGCAGAGAAAATACAAGGTTTACTGTGGTTTCAAATCATTGGACCTGAGCTGGAAATAAATCAGTTCAGCTCTTAACGTTGTCAACATCAAGAGATCACGGAAGTCTTAGCCTGCTTTTGAACTGGCACAGACTCCTCGTGTTCTTTCAAGCCAGGTAAACCTGTGTGTGGGGATGGGAGTGGAGAGCAATTTTCAAGGAGGTCACTTTTGAATAAGCTAGTATAGGATTGCACAGATGGACGTCCAAGTGCCATTAATGTACAGCACATCAATATTTTTCAAGCTTTTAATGCAACCTTGAGGACAATAATAACACAACGTTGCAATTGCTACACATAATATGTCTTGCAATCTTCTTTCAGAGAAAAGAAGAATGTTTCATTGGCGAATGCCAGTCATGACAGCTTCCTGCGGGCAAAGGAAACTCAACCACTAAAGTATATGTAAAAAAAACCAGCACAAACTCACTCAGTGGCTGCAGATACTCATTTCTCTCAGGCCAGCTGCCTGTATTTGGAGACTGGGAATACCATTTACCTTATCAGTCTTGCTAGTTTGCTATAAGGCCAATAAAAATGTTTAAAATTTCCCTTGTCCAATCATGAGCAACACATGGTGGTGGGGGCATCTCCAATTCTCAGTCTAGGGCAGTGGTCGCCACCCGGTGGGCTGCAGCCCACTGGTGGACCGTGAGAAAATTTTGGTGGGCTGCAAAGAAATCTCACCCCCAGAGGACCCCCCCCAAGCAATTAATCCAAGCTGCACAGAAACACAAGGCTGCGCCACCCACATGGCCCACGGGAACCCTCCCCACCCACTCACTCCTTACCCGGTAAACTTGCCTGCTGAATTGCTAATTTTCCTTTTGCCAACCATCATCTGTTCTGCTGTGCCGGGAGGTTTAGATTAGGTAGGAAGTAGGAAATGGTTGGATTTCTTGCTTTCTAGCTAGTCTTTAGATCTTCGGCTCCAAAACTCCCTTAGGACTGAAGGTTTGCTTGCAAATAAATTCAGTGCAGACTCATGGCAAGCAAATTTGAGAGACTGAGCAAGCCGATGGCAGATAGATAGATCACTGAATGATTCTGTGAGCAACTCAGTCTGCCTGCTTTACCTGATTTTGGGTAAAAGTTGCTCTTTTTTTATAAAAAAAAATCAATATTTACACACATGGTGTGTTGTGAGTTAATTTTATGAGTTTGCTTGCAAGCAAATTTTATGTGACCGACTGAGCTAGCCAATTCAATATTTATATAAATATTTATAATATTTACATACAAACCATGCCCAGCCAGTGACATGACCACTACGTCACATCCACAAATTAGGCCACACCCACAAAACCAGTTAGTGGTCCCTGGGATCTAAAATTATGAGTTTGGTGGTCCCTGAGATCCAAAAGGTTGGCGACCCCTGGTCCAGGGAGCCTGCGTTGTCTGAGAGATGCTTCCATCATCATGTAGCCAGCATGAAAGTATGGAACACAATAACCTTTCTCACCAAAGCACTATCTATTTATCTGTTTGCATTTGCTTGTTTTCAAACTGCTAGGTTGGCAGGAGCTGGGGCAAGTAAAGGGGCTCATCCCATCGCGTAGCAGTTAGGTCTCGAACCTAAGCTATCAACTTTCTAGCTGACAAGCCCAGCATCAACTGCTGAGCCATTGCACCTGCTATAAAACTATAAGAAGCCTATCTGTAACCTGGTTTGAATGTTTGGAAATGTTCCATATGCACCAAGTCATTATGACACAAAATCTCAAAACAATTCATCAAAACTCCAGATATAATGCTGACAGCTCAGATCTATCTGCTTGCCTCTAGATTTCATCTAGTCATCTCTGTTGTCTTCCGGATCACTTAGAAAAAAAAGAATCTCAAAGAAAATTATTATAATTATTTTTTTGTAGGCAGCATAGCTTGTTGCCTCAGCATACTGACCTGCAGATCTTCTGATCAGAACCGAGATCAGATAACAATCACATTATCCTGAGTGTGTTTTGAAAATATCAAAAGGGGAATGCTTCATGATGGTGTTTGTTTCTCTCTAAAACGGCCTTTCTTGAACTGGGTCCTTCAGATGCATTGGAGTCGGCTCCCAATATGCTGAGAAAATAATCATTGTGGCTGATAATTCTGGGGCCTGCAAACCTACCACATCTCGAGATGAAGGACCACCAGATTCAGAAAAGCCATCTTAAAATGCCTTTGCTGATCTTCTCCCTTCTGCAGAGTTTACAGCGATATTTCTTCCATTCACCCTGGATTGGACGTTTATACATTAGCAAATAACCAGCACTCCCTCTTATTCCTTAAAATATAGTCCCTTAGGAAAGAAGAGAACTTCCTCATTTATGCAGGAAACGATGGCCTCAGCTTCAAACCAGCAGCTAAGCAAATGAGTGCAGATTTACTGACTATCAAAGCCCTACTGACCAGGGCAACAATATTGCTTCAGTAATAGGCTGGTAAAGGCAATCTTGCTTTCAGACTCAGCAAACAAACTAATAAGAAACATTTTTAGCTGTGCAGCCAAAACACCTTTGATCTCTTTCTTTCTGCAGATGCCAACATCAACATTACTGATTTGCGCTATATTGATTGCACTTTCTGCGGGTAAATAATGTTGAAGTTATTCCATCGCTTTTCCCCTTCCTTTTCCAGAACTTTCTGAAATAAGTTCCTTCATAGAACAGGGCGGTCCTATTTGTATCACCCATGTAAATGGCTTTATTTATATTCCATGGACGTCTTGTGCATTTCCCATTCACCTAGGAATATTTCTATTGCTTATCTTTAATGTTTTTATAGCAGCACTTATATATTTTATCATTCATAATCTCATGCAGAGTGAAGAAGGAATGCAGGGATCTCCAGTTCTGACACATTTTTCCACAGGAGAAGAGATGACATCATTTACTAGACAGACAGTTATATGTTGAGTAGGGGTATGTGCAGCCTGTGACTTGCCCAACTTTTAAGTAAAATAAATATTGACAATGAATTTCTCGGGGCAATCAGAAAATATAAATCCACGTCTTCCCAGCCATAAACTCACAAGCATTGCACACCTTCATGACATTTTTTCCCCTTCAATTCAGTCATATTCAGTTCTCAGAGATGCCAAATCCCTACAGTTTTCTTCACAAGGCAACGTATACACTTATCCTGTTGCTTGTGGATCAATACAGAGGCCTCCATTTTTATATTCCACATAGGGATCCCATCTCTTTGCCTGTGGAGCTGTAGACCCTTCTTGAAGTCTGTCTCTGGGAAGTTGAATTTTGTTAAAACAAAGACTCCCTTGAATCAAAATTAACTCCAGGTGACTTCATGAACAGATCCATGTTGTTTACTTTAATACAATATAGAAGTAGGATACTATGGCCTTCTTCCAGGAAGGTTTTTTTTTTCAATTTCCTATTCCAGCTCACAACTCTTGGAATGTTCCTTTGGGTAAGATTTGATGAGCATATATTCATTCTAAAACTAAATACAAGCACAGGTTTCAGAAAATAGGTGGAGCTTAACTGTCAACCTCACTAAGATGCAGATTTGTACTAGATTTTTGAAATACGATATGCCAATGCCTGTGAGAATTCGGGAAATATGTCAATCATAGTGACTATAAGTAACTCATGTGGTTGACCATCATGCCTTTTTCATGGATATATTTGTCATCTCACTTTATTCCACTATATCCTCTTGGACCATTAAATGACAATAAGCATTACCAAGAAAAAATATATACTTTTTCCAATTCTCTCCAGTCAGTGAGATATTTAATTTGGATCTGATGAAAATAGCATTTTGATGTGAAGATGGAATTAGATACCATTCTCTCCTGAAACAATGTTCTCTGTTTTATTGTGCCTCTTGTGCTTTTCTGAGGGCACTGCTTTGTAATACCACAACTGCAATGTGGATTGTTGTTTTCTCTCCCCAAAAAACTGCTCAACTACGGAATCACAAACACAAGTAGAATTGGAAAAAGGAAGAGAGATGGAGAGAATTCAGGTTCTGGGAGATAAAAGAAAGCCCCCCTTTTTTGTCAAGCATGCATTTGAATATATATATAGGTATATAAATATGATTATTAATACATAAAATAGATACAAATAAAAGGGGACATTAAGACAGGGTCAGTTGGCATGTTGGTGTGCTTATGCATGCCCCTTACAGACCTCTTAGGAATGGGGTGAGGTCAACAGTAGATAGACTGAGATTAAAGTGTTTGGTGGACCATCCTTATTAGTAAGGATTTATAAGGCAGGTTCTACATGGGTTTCCTTTTCTTTTGGAGATGGATAAATGATAATAAAATGAAGGGTACTGAGGAATGGCAGTTACGTGCTAAGGGTTGGCACTTGGGATAAAAGTCCTCTTTCCATAAAAGTTAGTTAGGCATAGTAATGATTTATCCCCTGTAATAGGGAAAGATTATTTTGGTTAGGCTTAATTGACTCCTGGTTGAAAAAAGTTGTCCATTGAAATAGGCAGGCAGGCAGGCAGATAAACCTTGTTCATTTTACTGTCAGCACACTGGCACATATTACAAATGAAATTTGGTTGCCATCCCTCAAAAGTGTATACATACATAACAGTAGTGGGATTAAAAAAAATTCACTTCTGGTTCTGTGGGCTTGGCTTGGTGGGCGAGGCAGGGAAAAGATACTGTAAAATCTCCATTCCCTCTCCACTCCTGGGGAAAGGTTATCGCTGGTTCTCCGAACTACTCAAAATTTCCGCTACCAGTTCTCCAGAACTGGTCAGAACCTGCTAAATATCAACTCTGATACATACATTTTACAGTATCTTTCCCCTGCAATGCCCACCAAGCCACACCCACAGAACCTGTAGTAAACAATTTTGAATCCCATCACTGATGCATACATACATACATACATACATACATACATACATACATACATACATACATACATTAATCACTGTCCATCTGGAATGCATATGGGAAAGAGGAAGCTTGAGATTTCACAAGGTTGAGGCTGTATGGAACAAAATTGTGACTGAATCTGGATGTTTTGCTTCGTTTCCATTATGGATTCTATTCAGAGCAATCCTCCGCATGCATCCCCTTTTGGGTTTGATAAACATGTTGCCTGGAACTGCGTGAGGCCCATTTAGGACCCACTGCCCTAAGAAATAGGCTTTGTTTCTGTTAGCGGTATTAGCACACCACTCATATTAAGCAGCATTCTCAGGACCTGATTGGCTAAATAAAGATCATAAGAACTGGGATATATATGTGTGTGTGTGTAGCAGAAGTGCACTGGCACTGACATGCTTGCACTGGCACGAAGCCGAAAGCACCAGCCTGAGGATGGCAAGTGGGACCTCGCTGAAATGTCACCAAGAAACTCTTAATCTTACATGGGAAAAGACCTGAACACACCTAGACCCACATACCTGTACCCGTGAAAATCTACGATATATATATATATATATATATATATATATATATATATATATATATATATGTGTGTGTGTGTGTGTGTGTGTGTGTGTGTGTGTGTGTGTGTGTGTGTGTGTTTTCTGAGGTTTTCGCGGGTATTTGTACGTGGATCTTTGGTTATTCGGGTTTTCTCCCGCGTAGAATTGGAAGTATCTAGGCAACGTTTCGATGAAGTCTCATTCATCATCTTCAGGCTTGTTTCTTCAGCTCTGTGCTTCTCAGAGTAATGTGAGCTTGCAGCTGCTTCTTCCTTTTAACTGCCAGTGGGGGTGTGACTTGATTGGGTGGGGGTTTGGCTGTGTTCTAATTGGTAGGGGGTTTGGCTGTGTTCTGATTGGCTGGAGGTGTGTTCTGCTTAGGTGGGGGCTTGGTTGTGCTCAGGTTAGTCTTAGTTACTGGGGGATTTGAGCTGGTGAGCTGTGATCTTGTTGTTTGGCTTCGTGTTCGTGGTCGTGCCACATCTTCATGGTGGGTGTCAGTTTGCTTCTTGTATGGGTCAGAGGGGTTTGAAGCGGGTAGTGGTGCAGCTGCAGTATGGTTTCTGGTTCGTGGTCGTGTCTCCTCTTCTGTGTGGGTGTGAGTCTTTTTTCTGCGTGGAAGTGTGGTGGTAGCATCTTGTGTGGCACTTGTGGGTGTGGGTCTGGTGTCATTCTTCATGTTAGTTACTCGTTTATTAATGAGGGCAGGTTTCCAAATGGTTGGTAGGCGGGAGGTATCATCTCGTCTATTCATGCTGTGTGGGCGTTTCTCTATCTCTGTGGCTTCTCTGATTATTCTGTTGTTGAAGTGTTCGGTTTTGGCGATACTTCTGGTATTTTTAAAGTCAATTTCATGTCCTGTGGCTTTGAGGTGTTGGACCAGGGAAGAGGTCAGTTCTTCTTTTTTGATTGAGTTTTTGTGTTCTTCAATGCGTGCACTAATTCTTCTGTTAGTTTGTCCTATGTATGTGGTGGGGCAGGCAGTGCAAGGGATTTCGTATACTCCTTGGTTTTCTAACTCGATTTTGTCTTTAGGGTTTCTTAGGATGGTGGATATTTTTCTGTTTGTGCAGAATGCTGTTTTAATGTTGTGTTTTTGGAGGATCTTGCTGATTTTGTCTGTAGTGCCTTTTATATATGGGAGGAGGGCTTTGCCATTCTCTTGTTCTCTGTCTTGGCTTTTGGTTGGGGTTTCTTTTTGGATTAGGTGGGTAATCTTCTTTTTTGGAAATCCATTGGTTGTAAGTACATTAGTGAGGGTGTGTAGTTCGGTTTTTAAGTGTTGTTCATCGGCTAAGCATTTTGTTCTGGAGATGAGTGTCTTGGCTACGGAATTGATCTGTGCTGGGTGGTGGTGTGAGAGTGCATGTAGATAGCGGTTTGTATGTGTTTTCTTCTGGTAGATGGTGTGTCCTAGGGAGCCATTGGATTTTTTGTATACTAAGACATCTAGGAAGGGAAGTTGATTGTTGGCTTCTGTTTCCATGGTGAATTGTATTTTGGGATGTAGGCTGTTGAGGTGTGTGAGGAAGTTGTTCAGTTTTTCTTTCCCGTGTGGCCAGATTATGAAGGTGTCATCTACGTATCTGAGCCAGAGTTTAGGTTTGTGATCATATTTTTCTAGAGCTTGTGTTTCAAAGTGTTCCATGTAGAGGTTTGCAATGACAGGTGAGAGGGGTGATCCCATGGGTGTTCCTTCTATTTGTTTGTATTTTTGTCCATTGTAGGTGAAGTATGTATTGGATAGGCAGTGGTTGGTAAGATCTAGGATGTACTTGGGGGGGTTGTATTTGTTTTGGATGGCTGTCAAGACTTCTTTTATAGGCACTTGGGTGAAGAGGGATATGACATCGAAGCTCACTAGTAGGTTGCTGGGTTGTAAGTTTTGTTTCTTTATGATCTCAATGAACTGGAATGAGTTCCTTACCTGTGAGTTGATGGATTCTGCATAGGTCTGTAATTGTTTGGCGAGAAATTTGGCTAAGTTTTGTCAAGGTAATCAGACTCGAAATCACCAACATCCTCTGCACGAGCAAACCACTCAAAAGCAACTTATCCAAAGAAGAACAAACTGCACTACTTAACCTGAAAGAAGACACCAGCATAATAATCCTACCAGCAGACAAGGGCAATGCTACAGTGATTATGAATACATCTGACTACCAAACCAAGTTAACCAACCTACTCCAAGACCCCACATACAAACCCCTAAACACTGACCCCACCACGTACCTAGAAAAAACCACCAGATCCAAAATAAAAGCCTCCCCCATCAGCGAAGAAATCCAGCAAAGAATCATACCCAGAGAAAAATCATCCAGATGCCCTAACCTGTATGGTCTCCCCAAGATACACAAAGAAGGAACCCCACTACGACCAATAGTCAGCTCCATAGGCTCACCTTTACAAAACTTAGCCAAATTTCTCGCCAAACAATTACAGACCTATGCAGAATCCATCAACTCACAGGTAAGGAACTCATTCCAGTTCATTGAGATCATAAAGAAACAAAACTTACAACCCAGCGACCTACTAGTGAGCTTCGATGTCATATCCCTCTTCACCCAAGTGCCTATAAAAGAAGCCTTGACAGCCATCCAAAACAAATACAACCCCCCCAGGTACAACCTAGATCTTACCAACCACTGCCTATCCAATACATACTTCACCTACAATGGACAAAAATACAAACAAATAGAAGGAACACCCATGGGATCACCCCTCTCACCTGTCATTGCAAACCTCTACATGGAACACTTTGAAACACAAGCTCTAGAAAAATATGATCACAAACCCAAACTCTGGCTCAGATACGTAGATGACACCTTCATAATCTGTCCACACGGGAAAGAAAAACTGAACAACTTCCTCACACACCTCAACAGCCTACATCCCAAAATACAATTCACCATGGAAACAGAAGCCAACAATCAACTTCCCTTCCTAGATGTCTTAGTATACAAAAAATCCAATGGCTCCCTAGGACACACCATCTACCAGAAGAAAACACATACAAACCGCTATCTATATGCACTCTCACACCACCACCCAGCACAGATCAATTCCGTAGCCAAGACACTCATCTCCAGAACAAAATGCTTAGCCGATGAACAACACTTAAAAACCGAACTACACACTCTCACTAATGTACTTACAGCCAATGGATTTCCAAAAAAGAAGATTACCCACCTAATCCAAAAAGAAACCCCAACCAAAAGCCAAGACAGAGAACAAGAGAATGGCAAAGCCCTCCTCCCATATATAAAAGGCACTACAGACAAAATCAGCAAGATCCTCCAAAAACACAACATTAAAACAGCATTCTGCACAAACAGAAAAATATCCACCATCCTAAGAAACCCTAAAGACAAAATCGAGTTAGAAAACCAAGGAGTATACGAAATCCCTTGCACTGCCTGCCCCACCACATACATAGGACAAACTAACAGAAGAATTAGTGCACGCATTGAAGAACACAAAAACTCAATCAAAAAAGAAGAACTGACCTCTTCCCTGGTCCAACACCTCAAAGCCACAGGACATGAAATTGACTTTAAAAATACCAGAACTATCGCCAAAACCGAACACTTTAACAACAGAATAATCAGAGAAGCCATAGAGATAGAGAAACGCCCACACAGCATGAATAGACGAGATGATACCTCCCGCCTACCAACCATTTGGAAACCTGCCCTCATTAATAAACGAGTAACTAACATGAAGAATGACACCAGACCCACACCAACAAGTGCCACACAAGATGCTACCACCACACTTCCACGTAGAAAAAAGACTCACACCCACACAGAAGAGGAGACACGACCACGAACCAGAAACCATACTGCAGCTGCACCACTACCCGCTTCAAACCCCTCTGACCCATACAAGAAGCAAACTGACACCCACCATGAAGATGTGGCACGAACACGAACACGAAGCCAAACAACAAGATCACAGCTCACCAGCTCAAATCCCCCAGTAACTAAGACTAACCTGAGCACAACCAAGCCCCCACCTAAGCAGAACACACCTCCAGCCAATCAGAACACAGCCAAACTCCCTACCAATCAGAACACAGCCAAACCCCCACCCAATCAAGTCACACCCCCACTAGCAGTTAAAAGGAAGAAGTGTGTGTGTGTGTGTGTGTGTGCGTGTATGCTGTTCAGCTTCCTTCGGGTATTATCCCACGTCATTGTAGTGCTTTTAAAGTTGTAGCAACGTTTCAGCAGAATCTCATCTGCCATCATCAGGCTTCTGTATGGAATTTGTATACAAACATACAACATACATACATACATATATACATACATATCTGCCCAGCCCGCATGGCTCTGGCACAGCCCTGGCAGGATGAGCGGAGGGTGCCCTGGGCGTCCCAGGCTAAGCTGAAAGGCGGGCCCTCCTTCCCGGCGGCAGAGCTCTCACCAAGGCAGTGAGCGCCTCCTCGCCGGACCCTCTGTTCATCCCGCCAGGGCCGTGCCAGAGCCATGCAGGCTGGGCAGAGCCGAGAAAGCAAGTTGCGGGTGCGTGTATGCCTCCTCCTGCCCCTCATTCCAAAATCGCGCCTGAGCGAGCAGCGCTTCACTTGCTCTGCAAAGCCGTGGCTTCCTCACCTTTCAGCAAGCAGGAGGAAATGGCTGCAGCCTCCTCCTCCTGAGCCGCAGTGCAGACGTTGACCTTGCGGGGAGAGAGAGAGAGAGAGAGAGTGGGAGAGATCCTCTCAGGCGAGCGCCTTCCCTTGGAAGGTGGCGATGGGAGCGCCTGAAGCCAAGTGTCTCCTCAGGGCTCCGGTTGCAGGGAGGAACCCTGACTGGCTGCACATGGCTGCGCCAAATGCCGCGGCATTTCTCTAATGCCGCGGCAGCAAGGGAAAAGGAAAAGCAACGGTGGCGGAAGGTCTCCCGATATGAAGTGCCCCACCAACACAGGCAGCACCATATCCGGGCATGCAAGTACTTTCTAAATGCAAGCGCCCCCCGCCATTCCCCCCCTATTTCGCATGTTTAATATGGGCCTTAATTTGGGGGGAGGGGCTTAATTTGATTTTATGCCAATAAAACATGGTGGGGCTTCCTATTGGTGGAGGTTGTATTGTTGGAAAAACATGGTATGTAAATTTTTCATGTCCATTATTGCAGATTAAGCAGAAATTGGAAAGAGATCCCTAGTAGCAGACTTAACATTTGAAGCCAGGATTTTCTCACTGACAACTTTAAGCTTTGCCAGATCTAAGAGAGATGTGAAGCAGAAATGCCAGAATAGCAAAAAGAGTTGTAAAATCCATAAAATGGCTGCAGCGGCTACTTCTGAAAGGAAAACTTGAAAAATATTTAGTTCAGCTTTCATGTTTAAATTTTCATTCTGTTCTACCTAAGCTGTTTTAAGGCCGTGTTACACTGCCCAATGGATGCAAAGAGGACACAACGGAAGGGAAAAATGTTCCTTCCGTTGTATCCGCGCTCAAAAGAGGCAAAAATTTGCATAATTGGAGCGGATGAAACGGACGTGGGGAGGATGCAGGGAGGATGCAAAGCGGATGCGGAACGGAAGCACAGCAGATGCAGAACGGATGGCGCGTTCGCAGGGCTTCGGGGGGGGGTCTCAGGAGAGCGGACACAGAACGTAAAAAACGGATGCAGAACGGATGCACAGCGGATGAAGCGGATGCACAACGGAAGCCTAGCAGATGCACAGCGGAAGCAGAACGGATGTCGCACGTTAATTGCGCATGTGGGGGGGATGCATTGCGCAAGCCCCCCGGATATAAAGGGAGCAGCTCGCACGTGGCCAGCATTCTGAGGGAAGACCTGCTGCTGGATACTTCGAGTTCCTTGCCTGCCCTGCCTGCATGCCTGCCTCCAAGCCTGCCTCCCAGCCTGCCTCCCAGCCTCCTGGGCAGCCTGCCTTCCAGCCTGCGTTCCAGCCTTGCTGGCAGCCTGCATTCCAGCCTCCCTGCCAGCCTTGCTGCCAGCCTGCCTTCCAGCCTCCTGGGCAGCCTCCTTGCCAGCCTCCCTGCCAGCCTGCCTTCCAGCCTCCCTGCCAGCCTGCCTTCCAGCCTCCCTGCCAGCCAGTCTGCCTGCCAGCCTTGGTGCCTGCCTTCCTGCCAGGCTTCCTAACAGGCTTCCTGCCAGCCTTGGTGCCAGCCTTCCTGCCAGCCTTGGTGCCTGTCAGCCTCCCTGCCAGCCAGCAACCCCACAACCATGGGGAAGAAGCAAAAGCCTCAGCAACCTGCCGCCATCCCTGGCAAGAGGGACAGGGCCACCCTCCCACCCCATGTCCCTGACTCTGCTTCTGCTGGGGCTTCTGCTGCTTGGGCTCGCTCTTCTCTTGCTGGAGCTTCTGATGTGGCTGCTCCTGGCAGTGGTGCTTCTGCTGCGTACTCTGCTGAAGCTGCTCCTGGCGGTGGTGCTTCTGCTGCTGTGCACTCTGCTGAAGCTGCTCCTGGTCCTGCTGGTCCTGCTCGTTCTGCTCGTGCTCCTGGTCCTGCTGGTCCTGCTCGTTCTGCTCATGCTCCTGGTGTTGCTGGTCCTGCTCGTTCTGCTCGTGCTCCTGGTGTTGCTGGTCCTGCTCGTTCTGCTCGTGCTCCTGGTCTTGCTGGTCCTGCTGCTGGTGCTTACTCTGCTGCTGCTCATCCTGGTCTTGCTGCTGTTGCTGCTGCTGCTGCTGCTGCTGCTGCTGCTACTGATTCTGATTCTGATTCTGATCCTGCTGGTGATTATGCTGCTGCTGCTGCTGCTGCTGATGATGATGATGATGATTATGATCCTGCTGGTGATGTTTCTGATAATGATGATTCTGCTGCTGCTGCTGCTGCTGCTGTTGGTGTGGAGGAGCAGCCCCTACAACCTCGAAGTCCCTGTGATGAGGGCCCATATGGCCCTGCCAGAGGGAGGAAGAGTCGTTCGCGTCAACGGGAGAGGAGGCAGTACTTTATTGAGGAGGCGCACGAGGATGAGGTGCTGGAGTGGCTGAGAGAGAACGACTATCTGTGGCGGAAGGGACACCGGCTGTACAGGGACACCAAGCGTAAGCAGGCTGCTTGGAGAGAGAGGGCGGAGAGTCTGGGCTACACTTCGGAGGTGCTACTCAGCTGGTGGAAACATATGCACACCTGGTACGGGAAGCTGCACCTCAAAAAATCTGGCCAGGCCGCCGTCAAGCTGACGGACAGAGAGAACTACGTCATGGCCAGGTGCAGCTTCCTGGAGGGTGAGATCCGCCACCGAGCAGCACCAGGAGCCCATCTGTCTACCCTCACTCTCAGGCAGCCTGCTGCGACCCAGTCCTCTTCCGGCCGAGAGTCAGTCCCTGTCTCCAGGCAGGTTTTGGGGGAGCCACGGCGGAGAACCCCCAGGCAGGTGTTGAAAGCTTGGTGGAGAGCGATGAGGACTCCCTGGTGCGGTGGGAGAAAAGTAACATTGAGTCCACCGCTGCTGAAGTCCCATCCACCCACACCACCGCCTCCAGAGGAAGGCAGAGAGCCAGACCGCAGGAGGGGGAGAGCCACAAGGACCTGGTGGAGATCAGGGACACCATCCGCACCAGCATAGGTCTCCTCTCTCAGCTAGTCCCCATCAACTCCTCCTGCTCCAACCGCAAGCCCTTCCTCAATTATTTAAACCAGACCCTCAAGGAGTTGCCGGATCCCCAGTACCAGCTGGTGAAGGAGAGCATCTGCACGCTGCTTAACAACCCTCCAGACCCAGAGGCACCTGCTACCACCCAGTCCAGGTCTGCTCCTCCACCCCAGGTGATGTCCCTCCCATACCAAGGCTTCCAACAGCCCCTCACCTACCAGGGCTACAGCTACCCGGAGGTCCAGCAGCACAGGCAGCAGCCCTTCCCAGGCCAGGCGCAGAGTCATCGGGCAGCACCGTTGCCACCGGTTCCACTGATACCACCCATGCCACCCATGCCAATGATGCCACCGACGACATCGATGCCAGCCACGCCACTCCTCAGCTCGCTGCACAGCAGGCAGTCCCACTACACTACTCCTTCCTCCATCCCACAGCCAAGCCCGGCCTCAGTACATCTGTCCTCGGTACTGGGGCTGACACCCCATGGCATGGAGGAAGGACCTCTCAGCATCGCGGGGATGAGCCAGCTGTCCGACACCTTTCTGAACACACCGTCCCCTGTTGTCCTCTCGGGGCCAGGCACTCCATCAGCACCTCAGACCAGCACAGCAGCAGCACCCACCTCCAGAGCACCTGCACCCTGAAAATTAGACTGGGCACACACCTCCGAGTGACCAAGCGGAGTAGCAGAGACTGGCTGCCTGTATATTTTTGGACTTTATTTGGACACTTGACTTGGTTCATGTTTACTTTTCAGGTTGTTATTAATAAAGTTTATCTTTGTTTCACACGCTTGCTTCATTATTTTTTTTCTAAAAAGTCTGCGTGGAAACTTTTAGAAATGGTTTAGCCTTTGCATGCTTGTGGGATGGGTTGAGATACCTGTGGGATGGGCAGGGATACCTTTGGGATGGGCTAAGATAGCTATGGGATGGGCAGGGATACCTTTGGGTTAAGATAGCTGTGGGATGGGCAGGGATACCTTTGGGTTAAGATAGCTGTGGGATGGGCAGGGATACCTTTGGGATGGGTTAAGATAGCTGTGGGATGGGCAGGGATACCTTTGGGATCGGTTAAGATTGCTGTGGGATGGGCAGGGATACCTTTGGCTTAAGATAGCTGTGGGATGGGCAGGGATACCTTTGGGATGGGTTAAGATTGCTGTGGGATGGGCAGGGATACCTTTGGGATGGGTTAAGATTGCTGTGGGATGGGCAGGGATACCTTTGGGATGGGTTAAGATAGCTGTGGGATAGATAAATCTCCAGTGCAAGCATAGTGGGACTGTATGGTCCACCCTCCCAGCTGCCACCCCTATGGCCCTTTTCAATTACAATGTAAGCATTGATCCACACATGTCAACATAAACACAACTCTTTATTAAACGCCCTGTTCATTGTAGGCCAACCAAACATACGTGGCCCAAACTCATCCCTGTGATGAGACAGGCTGAAGGAAGCATCCATTAATCATCTACCATCCTGTCTTGCCACTCCACCGCTCCAGCTGGGGAGTTGCACCAATCTTTCAGAAGGTTGCGCTGCTTCTTCGCCTCATGTGAGGCTCTGTTGGGCCCTTGCACATCCTCAGTGTCGATCAGGTTTTGCCCTTGCCTCCATTCCCCAGGCTCCATGTCCCCATTGCCTTGCTGGAGGTCCACGAGCCTGTTCTGCAAGACTGGGTAGCGGGTGCGCATGAGATTGTGCAGGATGCAGCAAACTTCCACGATCCTCCTCATGCTCTGTGGGCGATGCTGCATGGTGTTGAGAAGTACCTGGAACCTGTCGGCCAGAATGCCGAAGGTGTTCTCCACCACCCGCCTTGCCCTGGACAGCCTGTAGTTGAAGATCCTCTCTTCACGGGTGAGGTATTTGGAGGTGTAGGGCTTCATGAGGTAGGTTGAGAGGGAGAAGGCGTCATCCCCCACGATGAAGTAGGGCACATCTTGCGTGTCGTTGGGCAGGGGTTCTGGATCTGGGAAGCCCACCATGAGGTTGCTTTCCAGCCCCTCCTTGAGGTGACTGTCGTTGTATACCTGGGCATCGGAAGATGAGCCGTTGCCTGAAACATCGATGTACATGAATTTGTAGTCAGCATAGACCATGGCGAAGAGGATGATGCTGAAGAAGCCCTTGTAGTTGAAATAAGTGGACCCCGACTTGGCTGGAACCTTGCAGGCCACGTGCTTGCCATCGATGGCTCCAACGGTGTGGGGTAAGTTCCACTTTTGATACCACTGCTCTGCAACTTTCTTCCATCCTTCTTCAGTGGTGGGGCACTGGAGGAGCTCCTCCTTGTATTCTTGAGGATGGCCCACACCACTTCTCTGACCACAAAGCTGATGGTGCTGGGTGGCACCCTCCAGCCATACTGCATGCTCCTGTAGGGGGTCCCTGAGGCCAGGTGGCGCAGAGTGAGTGCCACCTTGAGCCCAGGTTCCAGGCTGGGCGGGAAGTTGGTTTTTGTCTTGCTCAGCCTGGGTGTCAGGCGCTGCAGAAGTTCATCAAACATGGCTGGAGGCATATTCATGAAGTTCTGGAACGCCCGAGTGTCTTCGCTCCTGAGCTCCACCATCAGCTTGTCGTAAAGTTGGTACTGTGCTCTTCTGGCGAACCATCTTTGGACCCAGACTTTTTTTGGGTGCCTCCTTTTCTTGCCATAGCAGAGTTCACAGAGACTGTTGATGGTTTCACAGTGATGCAGAAGGATGTTGGCTGCCAAAAGGATTTTGTCGCATTCCATGCTGGAGATGACTGGATGCTGTGGAAGAGGAAGAGGAAGAGGAAGGCTGCAGAGGTCTGCACCGCTAGGCTGCTGGTCTGAAAGTGTGAAGCAGGCAAGTTGCTCCCCCTTTTTATAGGCAGTATAGGTGTCCCTTTGCATCCTCTAGGCATCCTCTAGGCATCCTCTAGGCATCCTTAATATCCGAGATAGGTCCCCTCTGAGAACGTTTTTTCCGTTTTAAATGCTTTGTTTCCGTTCTGCATCCGTTCTGCATCCATTCCGCGTCCGTTCTGCTTCCTCCCTGCGTCCGGGCGGATGCGAGTTGCGCGGATGCGCAGCGGATGCCTAGCGGATATAGCGGATATAGCGGATGCGTAACGGATGCAGAACGGATGCGTAGCGGATGCAGAACGGATGCAGAATGGACGAATTGGATACATTTTCCGCGCAAAAGTTTTAGGCAGCCTAAAACTTTTGGAGTGGATGAAACGTCAATAAACGGATCCTGGACGGATTGAGAGGAAGCCAAACGGAGGCAGTGAGTACATCGCATTTTGCAACGGATGGCAAGATTTTTTTTCCATTTTGCTTCCTCTTTGCATCCGTTTTTGCAGTGTGACACAGTTGGATTCAGATTATTCAGCAGTTCTGCCTCAATTTTGCATCTGTAAAATGGAAAGCAATCACTTTCCACTGCCATTAACATGAGGTTTGAAAGCAGCCTGTGCTATGGAATACTTTAAGGTTTTTCTCCTCCAATATTAGCTGCTTACAATTATGGCTAATAAGCCTATATAGTCTCATACTTGGAATAGGGAGCCTTTGATGTATGTTCCATAAATTGCTCTCTTTGAACTGAGAATTCTCTCATTTCATAAAGGAGGCCTGACATAAGCAAGTTTCAGAGAGTTTTGCAGGCAGCAAAACCTAAAAGCAAGTTTCCGTTCCTGTGTCGTGGCCCTTTTTCCCCCTTGACAAAATCTGAGGGTTTTCCTTGTGCCTCTGACATACTTTTGCAAACTTAGGGTATAGAGTTTCTAAAGACCTGAAGCACCGACACCTTTCTTCAAATCACTTAATTGCTTTCATCCAAAGAACATTTTAATTCAAGGCAAGTGTTCAGTAAAAACGTTATGGAAAGAGACACAATGCCCCTTAGGGTTTGTGGTGTGTTACCTTCCCCCACCCCCACCCCCACCTTCTCTCAGATAGGTAGAAACAAAGCCTTGTTTAAAAAAAAAAAAAGATACAGGAGACTTCTAAGCATGATGAAGAAAGCGGTTTCACAGGACTGCTAGTTGTTGTGCAGGAGATAAAGTGCCAGCAGCTCAAGTTGACAACTAATCTCTGATCTACACTCAATCTTTCAGGAAGGTGCTTTTATCCTGTCTTTCCTCAGGTTTCTTCTCCCTCCCTCTTTTGCCTCAGCTCCAAATGAATTGCACACTGTGGTGGTGACGATGTATTTGATCATGATTTATAGAGCTCTGCCTGATTCATTAAGAATTCAGGCCCCTGGGATACGGATGTTGTGGACAGGAAAGAACATAAGTCCTTAAAAGCCTGTAGATACTCAAAGGCTTCCTGTGGCCAACTTGAATTAAAGCAGAAGCTGACTGAATATTGGAGAAGATGTGGAGAGAAAACAGCTTCAGCAAAACATTTATGGGACATAAACATAACATCAGGATCAGGTCCTCATTCAAAATGAGAAGGGCAGCTATTTTATGCAGCGTCACAATCTAAATAGGTGGTTTTAGTTGCTGCCATTCAGTGGTGGGATTCTACTAGTTTCCCGACCAGTTCAGCGATCACGCACTTTGTGCATGCACGTGCTCACCTAACACACATGCACAGCTTTCCAAACACCAGCTGAGGATCTGCCACAACAATCAGCTGAGAGGACAAAGTACAAAAAAGTGCAGGGGCAGGTCGGAGGACCTATCCTGCACTTTTCTCTTCTTTCTCTTCTCAGTTGATCATCTGAGCTTTTTTTTTACGACTGATTCAACAGGTAACAATTTTTACTACCAGTTCGATTGAACTGGGCTGAATCAGTAGCATTTCACCACTGCTGCCATTATTCATGACAATACTGGCCTTCCCAATTGGCAGAATAAAGGAGTTAGGTAATAGAAACTAGGACATAATTTGAGGTTGTAATGTCAAGAAGGCTTACCACATCTGCTCTTAATATATTAATACAATAATATGACTAATACAGATGCACTAATATATATTTGTATGTTCTATGGTTCTGCTGCCTCTCCAGTTAGCTTCTGTGTATGGAATTTTTAAGATAGATTTAGAAAAAACTAGACTAGTCATCATCTTGTCCTTTGCCTTCTTTAACCTGAGGAGAAATAGGGATGTATCTGCCTCCTGCCCAGTCCCTAAAACTCAATCATCCAATGAAATGGATGCAGGGGTGGGATTCAAATTTTTTAACAACCAGTTCTGTGGGCGTGGCTGAGGTGGTGGGCATGGCTTGGTGGTCATGTGACTGGGTGGACATGGCTTGGTGGTCATGTTATTGGCTGGGTGTGACTAACTCAATATCACTCACATCAAAGCACACATCTCCTCGCCTGGCCTCTCATGACTGTGGGGATGCTGCAACAGTCATAAGTGTGAAAAAAGGTCATAAGTCACTTTTTTCAGTGCTATTGTAACTTTGGTCACTCCATACAAGCAAAGTTCCAGCAAAGGAGGGGAAAAAACTCCAGAGAAGTTCCTGAGGCAGGAAGTCTAGTCCTGCCAAGAATGTAATAAGGGTTAATGAAGAGGCAGTTTCTGTAAGCAACACCAGAATGTTTCCTTCCTGCCTTCCCTACAGGATTAGGCCAGTAATTTCTTCTAACAACCGATTCTCTGAACTGCTTAGAATGTTAACAACCGGTTCCTGCAAATAAGTGAGAACTGGTAGAATCCCACCCATGCATGGATGGACAGCAAACCTAGGACAGAGAAAAGTATGTGTTCATCCAATATAGAACAAGATAGTGGTCTCTGTATTGGATTACAACTGGTGGGCTCACATTTGTCCAATCATTTTTTTTTTTTTGCCAGTTCATTTTACTTCATATAAGAGTTATGAGACTAAAATTGTGGACTAGCAGAAACATGTGTGTTACCTGTATTCCTGGAGAAAAGGCAGGAATATACTGTGAAGGTAACAACAAAAGTAATTCTCTGTCACTAGAAGCTGGGGTGGCCACTATCCTGGGTGCCTTAATAGTTGCGTTGTACTCTACTTTACAGTCTACAGACTTGTCTTTGAAGGCTTCTCCTATTTAAGGGCGATATTGGATCTATCCTGCTTAAAGGTAGAGCAGCATGAAAAAAGAAACACAAAGAAAAATTCAGCTTTTTTTTTAAAATGGACATTTATATTGGAGCCAGGAAAAAGGAAAATTGAGCTTCTCTTCTTCTCATTTGTGCACTCACTTTATCCCATGTCGTCCATTTTCATGTGCTATAGAAGAAAAATAAAGGCAGGGACAAAAGACCCATTTTGAACTTTTTTCAGATTCCCATTTCTCTGTAAAGACTAACTAAAGGAGATAACCATTGAAGAATGTGATAAATATACCATGAATTCATGCTGGAATTTGGATAGTCCTCCTGCCATAATGGAGATCTTTGTCCACACTTCCAATTACACGCAAGATTTTCAGCCTACATCTTCTGTAAATGTGATGTTCACACTGGTTGACCAAATGAGTTGTAGGATTCAGGCAATGGTGGGATTCAAATAATTTAACAACCAGTTCTCTGCCCTAATGAGTTCTTCCAAAAACCAGTTTGCCAAATTGCTCAGAAAGTTAACAACTGGTTCTCCCAAGGTGGTGCGAACCAGCTGAATCCCACCACTGGATTCAGGCAAGGTCACCCAGCTGACCTCATATCTAAGGTAGGAATAGAACGTCTGGCCTCCCAGTAGTGCCTTATCCACTATTGTACACCAAACTGGCTCTCATTCTGAAGTTACAAGAGTGAAAATAATGGTTGCATGGATGTGCCCCAAACATTAAAATGGGGGAACAATGCCACATCAGTACTTCTTGCAAGTCTTGAAACATGTAGGGTGCTATTGGCTTATCAATAATCATTTTTTAAAGTTACATGAATTTTCTGCTTTGAGACATTCCTTACCACCCACATTTATATATGTATAT
Source organism: Laticauda colubrina (assembly GCA_015471245.1). NCBI lineage: Eukaryota > Metazoa > Chordata > Lepidosauria > Squamata > Elapidae > Laticauda > Laticauda colubrina. The sequence goes on along the minus strand of BLBF01000025.1, from coordinate 3,231,071 downwards.
ATGAGTTCTTTGGCTGGGAGGAGGCTTCTTTCAGAACAATTTAATGACAATTCAACTTAATAACTTCCTTTTAAAAAAAATCAGTGATGGATTTAGCATTGGCAATAACATGGCAGAAGTCATTTCCTTGGGGAACTGTCAAAATGAAAACACAAGAGTTCAAATATTTAAGCTCTTTGATTCAGAGACTTACCTTATATCGTATATTGACAGCTTAGTAAGATATATTAGGCTGTATCTGCTGACTAGAAACAGAATTTGTCAAATGAGGTATTTTAAGAAGGGTTAAGACATTTCAAAGAAGAACTAAAAAGCACACATACTGTGTGAGGAAATAGAATAATGTTGTCATTGGTAATGAGAATGAAGAAAGGTATGAAACATATTACTGCAGCCACTCTTCATCTTAATAAAAATGATGTTAACAGCTTGGACGTATGCATGGTTAATTTCTCCTAACCCTGTCAACATTTGAAACCAGGCATGACTCTTTTTTTTTTAGTTTTGGCAAGGGTTTTACTTAAATGTTTTAATTTTTTCATGTACCTTCTTAGTTTTTTTGTTTTTTTGTCTTTAATCAATTGGGCTAAACTTGGTTTGCTTCTGTCAGTTTGGATGATGCAGAAATACAGACCCTAGGATGCCTAATTAATGTTGTGTGTAAAAATACATTCAATCATCAAAAGACCTGTAATGGGGTGTGTGGGGGACAAGCTAAGTCCAACCTCAAGATTCATAAACTGTAATGCAGGCTGGTTCTCAATAGACATGCCAAACATGATAGATAATCCCATGGATACCATCCCACAAAAATTCCAATCTAAGAGAATTATACGGAGCATCTTCTCTGACCTGGGATACTCCATTTTCTCTATCTAGTTATGGTCCAACAAAAAAAATTTCTTATGGAAAATAAATTGTAGTAGCATTTATCTCAGTTAGTCCTGCTTTTTAAAAAAAAAATATGCATCTGCTAGCAGTCTTGAGCATCCTTACAGAACAGAAAAGCTGGCTTTTCTGGGATAAACTAATGAATCACTATGATAAAATAGGGGACCTAAAAATGATTCAACTCCTCCAATGAGTTTCAGTAAAGTTAAAAGCAGGAGAATATTTAAGTGGATTTGTAAAGACCTGGGTTCGAGGTTTCTTTGTATGAATATCACAAAATCCTGCAGAAATCTATTTCATCCAATGCCATTCAGAAGGAAGACAAAGCCAATCAAACTCTTGGCACTTATACTTGAGTGCAGAGTTTGAAACTCTACCATGTGCTTTGATTTCACACTCATCCTTCCTGAAAGGCTGAGAAACTACACTGTAGATTAAACATTGCGATGCTCTAGTACTGTGATGGCAAACCTCTGGCATGTGTGCCAGAGGTGGCATGGAGAGTCCTCTCTCTGGGCATGCAAACCGTCGCCCCAGCTCAAATCTGCCGCACATGCGGGCACTTGCCTCCCACTTGTCTTTGGGTCTCTGTCATGCATGTGTGAGGCATGCACAGGAATAGCACATGCATGTGTGGGAGCCAGGAGCATGCATAGGGGTTGCACGTGCATGCATGGGGGCAGGGCACATGCATGCGGGCCTGAATGCACAGGGTACACATAGGGGTCGCACTCACATGCATGGGGCACGTGTGCATGTTGCATTTTGGGGATGCGTGTGCATGCCTTTTGGGCACTTGTTGCCGAAAAGGTTAGCCATTACTGGTCTAGTACAATGTGCTCCATTTGGTACCCTTCCATCGTCCCCAGCCTGTGAGTTAAAGTCCTAAACATCTCAAGAGCAATGCAGGGAAAAGGCACTTCTAAGAAACCGAGGAGAGAGCACTCTGCTAATCATAATGTCAAGATGAATTGTTGAGCCTTGAGGCCATGAATTTTCATCTTGGCTTGGAAAGATCAGGTTTGAAGTATGATACATCTAACGTTGCAGCCAAATTAAGCTTTTAGTTATCTTGGCCCCTGCTTCCTCCTAGTATCAGGACTTCACATCCTAGATACTATAAAGTTGCAACGGGGGTGGGGGGGGGGGGGGGTATCTTTCCACCCACATGTTTCAGGCTTCAGGACCTCAATTGTTGAGGGGGGGTTATTTTAGCTGCTACACTGCCTGTTTTCTTTTTCTTGTTGCTCTTATAGAATATGTACTATGTTAGAATTTTTCAATAGGCATTAACTAGCCCATGCCAAGTTGTTTCATATCAGTATGACACATCACTGGATTTCTATCAAGTCCTCCAGTTAATGCTAGAGCCCTTTCTGACCCAAGATTGGATCCAGTCATGCTTCAATCCATATGACAGCATATTGTAATGATTTAATTTCCTGTTGCATTTTCACACTGGAAGAAGACATGTGGTGGAATTTGCTGCCTGAGGTTTCCAAATAATTTGCTTTATATTAAGAGTGGTATATCATGACTTGATGGATCAGCATGAATGAGAGTATTTGCTCTTTGACCTCAGGCAAAGCATATGACCTGATCCCAACTTGGGTAGCATTTCAAAAAAAAACTCATAGTGTGTATGAGTATGAGATATAAATATCAGATGGCTTTTAATCTCATCAGGGGCCCTAATCAGAGGGGGAAAGGACTATAAATTCCAGGTAAAGATTTGGTTTTTCAGAAGTTACTTTGCAGGCAGACCTTCCAGATATTTTGATGTTTTCAAAAGTGCTGTACTTCTTGTACTTTTCAGGAATGTTGCTCAAGGGAACATAATCTGTGAATCCATGTTAAAGGCAATTTTCCTTTACTGGATCCCATCACGATTTGCCTTGACATCTGCATGGCATCTGATTACACCAAAATTCAGCTAGAGAGTACCATGATCAAGAAGAAATTAGACTGCCATTTGTCAGAAGTGATGTAGGGTCTCTTGCTTGGGCAGGGGGTTGGACTAGATGACCTATAAAGTCCCTTCCAACTCTGATTATCTGTTATCTGTTAAAGCAGTACAGAACAGAACATTAGAAGGAGGGAGCTAAACATCAGGCCCCAGTGAAGTGGCTGAGTTTGTCTTGTTTGAGGCAAAGAGATAACACTATTGGCTCACAAAGACATTTTCTGTGGCCCACAGTCTCAACCTCTCTAACAAGTTTCTTCTTACGACCACAATTGAGCCCAAAATTTATGTTGCTAAGCAGGACAGTTGTTAAGTGACTTTTCCCCCTTTTTACAAGCTTTCTTATCACAGTTATTAAGAGAATCATTGTAGTTGTTAAATTAATAACACAGGTTGTTAAATCAATCCAGCTTCCCCATTGACTTTGCTCATCAGAAGTTCGCAAAAGATAATCGCATGATCCCTGGACATTGCAACCATCATAAGTATAAACCAGTTGCCAAGTGTCTGAATTTTGATCATGTGACCATGAGGATGCTTCAATGGTCTTAAGTATGAAAAATGATCACAAGTCACTTTTTTTAGTGCCATTGTAACTTTGAATGGTCACTGAATGAATGGCTATATGTCAAGGCCTATTGTGATGATCCGGGGTATGGCACAAAGGCAACACAATCAGATAATCAATAAGAGTCCCTTTATTATCTCCAACTTTGTCCCCAATATCCAGGTTACCTTCTGGCTAGAAAAAAACTCTTCCAGGAACAGCCTTTGACTGCATAAAATTAAGTCCAAAACATGGTCAATACAAACTGTAACTTAAAATCCAAACAAGCCAAACTGAAGTAATCAGTTTGGCAGGGCAGGAGCAAGAATTTCAGACTTGAAGGCACAGAAAAACTCACATGGTTGGGAAGATGCCAGGAACACATATAAGCCACAACAACACAGGATAAAGTCATGTTTGCTCCCAGCAGCCTGCTGCACACAGCCTACCTTTCAACTGTTTCCCAGCTGTGGCTAAAGAAGGGAATTAGGGCCCTTTCCTCCCCCGTAAACCATGCAACCATGTTGCTCTCTTCTCTGTTCCTCCCTGTGTGATCTAGGTTGAAGAGGGGCCGGGCCTGGTTCTTCCTCTGAACTCCCTCTCCCTTGCTCTATCTCTCCCCTGCTCTGCCCAGCTGGACTTTGTCCTTCCCTAGCCTCCTCCACAGTCCACAGAGCCACACTCTCATTCCCTGTCAGCTGTCCGGCTTCCTCTTCGGATTCAGACTCTGACAGGGGTATGATACCTACTTGCAGTTATCTTTAATCTCTTAAATGTTTCAGTGGAATTATCGATTTGGATGTAATTTTCTTCATTTGAATTTTGGTCTGTGGTCTATGGTTATTTGGAATGCTGATCTATGTCCAACATTGTTTTATTATTGTTTGCTCCTTGCTGTCTGGAGGGTATATAGCTGTATAACAGGGGTCCCCAACCCCTGAGTCTCAGCCCACTACCAGGCTGTAGCCCGTTCAGAACCAGGCCTCAGAAGCATCAGGCAAGCACATGCACAGCTCCAGTTGTGTGAGCAGCAGGCACACCTGCCCCTTACATAAAAAGAGCTATGTGCACATGCTCACCTGCTGTTTGTGCAGAAGTATTCCTTCTCCCTCTCTTTCTGCTGGTCCATAAAACTACTTCTATATAAGATAATGAACTTTCATCAAAGTAATGCCCACCTGGAAAATTGAGGCTATCCTAGCACTCACTTGCTTATTTATGTCATTTCCCTACCACTCGAAACTGAATGATCTTAAATAGTGGTGAATATCTGTAGCTTGGGCATAGGATGAGGGTGAAGGTTTGTTCCCCGAGCTTGTGGGTTTGTTTCCAAACATTTCATTACCAGGCTAGGTAACATCTTCAGTAGAGTTTTGGAGATGTCAGTGTGAGTGTGCTTCTGTTTATAAGGGCTTCCGGTGTGGGTGTGTCAAGTGAGGGTCTTGTGATGGGGAGGTTACATCAGGTTATAATCATTGGGAGGGGACTGCTGGAATTGCTGGGAGGGGACTGAGTGGATTGTTTGAGGGTCGGTGCTGTCTCAGGTTGACAATAAGATTGATTTGGATTCTAAGGGGTTTGTAGGCTGGTTGTAGGTCAATGTCTATTGATGGAGTTGCTTGTGGAGTTCTAGGCTTTGATGAATTCACAGGTGTGGTGGGTGCTAGCATGGCCAATTTTTGTGTTGCCCCAATCAAACTGGTGCTGTTTGGTGTTGGTGCGGGTAAAGATTATGAAATGAACTCGAGGCGGCTTATAGAATTTGCAAAATAAGTACAGTGCAAAATCAAAAATAAAAGCAAATATGAGAATCTATCATTTAGTTCTCCAAACTGAATAGCAAAAGAATAGCTGACAATTAATTTGGCATTTGGTATGACATTTCTAGTTATAATTAAACACAATCCTTCAGAAGCTGTGGGGGCTCCATCCTGGAGGCTTTTAAGAAGAGACTGGAATAGTATAGGGTCTCCTGCTTGAGCAAGGAGTTGGACTAGAAGACCTCCAAAGTCCCTTTTATCATTTTTGATATGGCTAGTCATCCAGAGTCATGTATTTAGATGGGCAACCATCTAAAACTATTAACCATCTAAAACTACTATTAAATAAAGTGTAACGATACTTGAATGATTCATTCAAGTATCATTCAAGATACTTGAATGAACAGATTCAAGTATCTGTTCAAGAATGAACAGATTCCGCATATTTGAATAGCTATATCCATTCAACCACAGCAGTATTCTACAAATTGAGAAAACAGGGTAAGCACATCATGTAAACATATTTTAAGGCCCTGTCACACTGGCCGACAGATGCAAAACATTTGTAAAAAGGACACAGCGGATGAGAAAAATGTTCCATCCGTTGTTATCCGTTCTCAAAAGGGGCAAAAATATGCATAAACAGAGCGGACAACACGGAAAGGAACGGAGGGGGGGAGGACGTAGGGCGGATTGAAAGCGGATGCTCCATGGAAGCCTAGAGGACGGAAGCGGATGCTCCATGGAAGCCTAGAGGATGGAAGCGGATGGGAGCAGATGGCACATCCGCAAGGCTTCCAGGGGAGTGCAGAAAAGTGGACGCGGAATGGATACAGCGGATGCAGAGCAGACGCCGAGCGGATGCCGAGCGGATGAAGCGGATGCACAGAGGATGCTGAGCGGATGAAGCGGATGCAGAGCGGAAGCCTAGCAGATGCCTAGCAGAAGCCTAGCGGATGCCTAGCGGATGGCTAGAGTTCACTGCACATGCGGGGAGGATGCATTGCGTCAGCCCCGCGGATATAAAGGGAAGCAGCTCCCAAGCAGGTCACCATTCAGAGGAAAGAACTGCTTCCAGACAAATCTCCAGCCTGCCTGCCAGCCTGCCTGCCTGCCTGCCTGCCTGCCTGCCTGCCTGCCTGCCTGCCTGCCTGCC
>BLBF01000025.1:3191156-3224744 GCA_015471245.1 Laticauda colubrina | reverse complement strand
GCCTGCCTGCCTGCCTGCCTGCCTGCCTGCCTGCCTGCCTGCCTGCCAGCCAGCAACCCCACAACCATGGGGAAGAAGAGAAAGCCTCAGCAATCTGCTGCCAGCCCTGGCAAGAGGGACAGGGCCACCCTCCCACCCCCTGACCCTCACTCTGCTTCTGCTGGGGCTTCTGCAGCCCGGGCTCACTCTTCTGGGGCTGGGGCTTCTGCTGCTTCTGCTTCTGGAGGAGCTGATGATGATGCTTCTGGCGGTGGTGCTTCTGCTGGTGCTTACTCTGCTGGCACTGCTCCTGGTGCTGGGGCTTCTGCTGGTGCTTACTCTGCTGGCGCTGCTCCTGGTGCTGGTGCTTCTGCTAGTGCTTACTCTGCTGGCGCTGCTCCTCGTACAGCTGGTCCTGCTCGTGCTCCTGGTCCTGCTCGTGCTCCTGGTGCTGCTGGCTCTGCTGGTGCTTACTCTGCTGCTGCTGATCCTGGTCCTGCTGCTGCTGATGATGATGATGGTCCTGCTGGTCCTGCTTTTGCTACGACTGTTGATGCTGCTGCTGCTGGTGGTGGTGGTGTGGAGGAGCAGCCCCTACAACCTGGAAGCCTCTCTGATGAGGGTCCATGTGGTCCTGCCAAAGGGAGGAAGAGGCAGACGCGAGAACGGGAGAGGAGGCAATACAACATCGAAGAGGAATATGAGGATGAGGTCCTGGAGTGGCTGAGAGAGAATGAGTATCTATGGCGGAAGGGACACAGGCTCTATAGGGACACCAAAAGGAAGCAGGCTGCTTGGAGAGAGAAGGCAGAGACCCTGGGCTACACTTCGGAGGTGCTCCTCGGCTGGTGGAAGCACATGCACACCTGGTATGGGAAGCTGCACCTCAAGAAATCTGGCCAGGCCGCAGTCAAGCTGACGGACCAAGAGACCTACATGATGGCCAAGTGCAGCTTCCTGGAGGGTGAGATCCGCCACTGAGGAGCAGCCCCTCTCACAACCCTCTCTCTCAGGCAGCCTGCTAAGAGCCAGTCCTCTTCTGGCAGAGAGTCAGCTCCTGTCTCCAGGCAGGTATCTGTGGAGCGTGCCATGATGGAGAACTCCCCAACAGCTGTAGTACCTGTGGCGGAGTGCGTGGAGGACCCCCTGACACAGTGGGAGAAAGGAGACGGCACTTCCACCACAGCTCAACCCGCATCCACCCCCAGCTCCACCTCCACAGAAAGGCAGAGAGCCAGACAGCAGGAGGGGCAGAGCCACACTGTCCTCCTGGAGATCAGGAACACCATCCGGACCAGCATAGATCTCCTTTCTCAGCTGGTACACACCGACTCCTCATCCTCCAACCACAAGCCCTTCCTCACCTATGTGAACCAGACCCTCATGGACATGGCGGAATCACACTACCAGGTGGTGAAGGACAGGATCACCGATCTGCTTCACAACTCTCCAGACCCAGATGAACCTGCTTCCACCCAGTCCAGGTCTGCTCCTCCACCCCAGGTGATGTCACTCCCATTCCAAGGCTTTCCACAGGCCCTCACCTACCAAGGCTATGGCTACCAGGAGGTCCAGCAGCACAGGCAGCAGCCCTTCCCAGTCCAGGCACATGTTCATCAGACGCCACCAGTGCCACCGATGCCACCCACGCCACCGATGCCACCCACGCCACTGATGCCACCCACACCAAAGATGCCACCAACGCCAGTTCTCACCCAGCTGCAGACCAGACAGCCCCACTACACTGCTCCTTCCTCCACCCCACAGCCAAGCCCGGCCTCAGTACATCTGTCATTGGTTTTGGGGCTGACACCCCATGTCATGGAGGAAGGGGCTCTCAACATCACGGGGCTGAGCCAGCTGTCTGAGAGCTTCCTCAACACATCGTCACCTGTTGTCCTCTCGGGGTAAGGCACCCCAGTGGCGCTTCAGACCAGCACTCCAGCAGCAGCCACCTCCACAGCACCTGGACCCTTCACCCCTGAGACTGGGCACACCTCCGAGTGACCAAGAAGAGTGCCAGAGACTGGGTGGCTACCTGTTGACTTTATTTGGACACTTGACTTGGGTCATTTTTCTTTTACAGCTTGTCATTAATAAAGATTATCTTTGCTTCACACACTTGCTTTTAGAAATGGTTTAAGCCTTTGCATGCTTGTGGTATGGGTTAAGATAGCAGTGAGATGGGCAGGGATACCTTTGGGATGGGTAAGGATAGCAGTGGGATGGGCAGGGATACCTTTGGGATGGGTAATAGCTGTGGGATGGATATACCTTTGGGATGGGTTATAGCTGTGGGATGGGTTAGGATACCTGTGGGATGCGTAATAGCTGTGGGATAGATAAACCTCCAGTACAAGCATAGTGGGACTGTATGGTCCACCCTCTCAGGTGCCACACCTTTGGCCCTTCATTATCAATAACAATGTAAGCATTGATCCACACATTTCATCATAAACACAACTCTTTATTAAATGCCCTGTTCATTGTAGGCCCACCCAACATACATGGCCCAATCTCATCAGTGTGATGAGACAGGCTGAAGGAAGCATCCATTAATCATCTATCATCCTGTCTTGCCACTCCACTGCTCCAGCTGGGGAGTTGCACCAGTGTCTCAGGAGGTTGCGCTGCTTCTTCCCTTCACGTGAAGATCTGTTGGGGCCTTGCACATCCTCAGTGTCTATCAGGTTTCGCCCTTGCCTCCATTCCCCAGGCACCATGTCCTCATTCCCTTGTTGACGGTCCACGAGCCTGTTCTGCAACACTGGGTAGCGGGTGCGCATGAGATTGTGCAGGATGCAGCAAGCTTCCACGATCCTCCTCACGGTCTCTGGGTGATGCTGCATGGTGGTGAGAAGTACCTGGAACCTGTTGGCCAGGATGCCAAAGGCGTTCTCCACCACCCGCCTTGCCCTGGACAGCCTGTAGTTGAAGATCCTCTCTTCACGGGTGAGGCATCTGGAGGTGTAGGGCTTCATGAGATAGGTTCTGAGGGAGAAAGCGTCATCCCCCACGATGGAGTAGGGCACATCTCGCGTGTCGTTGGGCAGGGGTCTGGATCTGGGAAGCCCATGATGAGGTTGCCTTCCAGCCCCTCCTTGAGGTCACTGGCGCTGTATACCTGGGCACCTGAAGCTGACCCGTTGCTTGAAGCATCGATGTACATGAACTTGTAGTCAGCATCGACCATGGCGAAGAGGATGATGCTGAAGAAGCCCTTGTAGTTGTGATAAGTGGACCCTGAGTTGGGTGGAGCTTTGCAGGCCATGCGCTTCCTATCTATGGCTCCAACGGTGTGTGGTAAGTTCCACTTCTGATACCACTGCTCTGCAACTTTCTTCCAGCCTTCTTCAGTGGAGGGGCACTGGAGGAGCTCCTCCAGGTATTCTTCGATGATGGCCTGCACCACTTCTCTGACCACAATGCTGATGGTGTTGTGTGGCACCCTCCAGCCATACTGCATGCTCCTGTATGTGGTCCCTGAGGCCAGGTAGTGCAGAGTCAGTGCCACCTTGAGCCCAGGGTCCAGGCTGGGCCGGAAGTTGGTGCTCTGCTTGGTCAACCTGGGTGTCAGCCACTCCACAACTTCGTCAAACATGGCTGGAGGCATCTTCATGAAGTTCTGGAATGCACGAGGGTCTTCGTTCCTCAGCTCCACCATCAGCTTGTTGTACAGTCCGTACTCTGCTCTTCTCCCGATCCATCTTCGGACCCAGACACTTCTTGGCTGCCTCCTTTTCTTCCTGTAGAACAGTTGAAAGAGCCTGTAGATGGCTTCGCACTGTTACAGAATGATGGTGGCTACCAAAAGGACTGTGTTACGATCCATGGTGGACATCAATGGATGCTGTGGAAGAGCAAGAGCCAGATGAAGGCTGCAGAGGTCTGCACAGCAGGGCTGCTGGACTGAAAGTGAGATTCAGGTGAGTTCCTCCCCCTTTTTATAGGCAATATAGGTTTTCTACTTTGTGTCCTTTTGCATCCTCTAGGCATCTTCTAGACATCCTTAATATCGGAGATAGGTCCCCTCTGCGAACATTTTTTTCATTTTAAATGCTTTCTTTGTGAGCTGCATCCACTTTCATCCTTTCTCCGTCTGTGCTACTAACGCTGCGCGTCCATTCCGCGTCTGTTTCGCTTCCTCCCTGTGTCCATTTTCCGCTGGAGCGGATTTGAATTGCGCGGATGCGCAGCGGATGCCTAGCGGATGTAGTGGATGCATAACGGATGACGACAGATGCAGAACGGATGTTCCCCATATGCGTAGCAGATGCAGAACGGACGAGTTGGATAGAAACTTTTTGAGCGGATGGAACCTCAGTCGACGGATGCTGGATGGATAGAGAGGAAGAAAAACGGAGGCAGTGAGTACAGAACGGATGAATCGCATTAACCAACGGATGTTTCTCTCCATTTTACATCCTCTTTCCATCCGTTGGTGCAGTGTGACATGGGCTTAACATGTGTCTTATTTTTTCATTTCACAGACGTAGGGGGAGGAGGAGAGAGAGAGCTTTTAAAAGCTGTTGCCAATTTACCTACCTTGTAATGACATATCTGCCCCAGATCTTGAAACAATTCCTGTTTCATTTTCCCACTGACTGGACTCTATTTTAAGAAAATTGTTTCTGGAATTCCGTTTGTTGTTCATGCCCAACAAACAGGTTTGAGGACCCTTCACTGGACAATCCCTTGCTGTGCTTTTCCTATAAGAGGAAAATACTTGACATATCTAGTTGCATAAAGTAACATTTATTATTAAATTTAATTGTGTATAAAATTCCCTTCTCGCCTCTATAGGTGGTATGCAGAGGTGGGATTTAAAAAAATTTATGACCAGTTTTGTGGGCGTGGCTTGGTGGATGTGGCAGGGGAAAGGATACTGCAAAATATCCATTTGCACCCCACTCCAGGGGGAAGATCACTGCAAAATCCCATTCCCTCCCCTTCCCACTAACCTGCTTTCCAGTTCCGTTCTCCTGTGCAGGGCATTAAAAGAAGACCCAGCCAATCAGCTGGGACTCAGGAGGCAGAGAATAGATGGGGGTGGGGCCAGTCAGAGGTGGTGTTTGCTGGTTCTCTGAACTACTCAAAATTTCCACTACTGGTTCTCCAGAGCTGGTCAGAACCTGCTGAACGCCACCTCTGGTGGTATATGTGTTCCTCAATCTAAGGTCCATACCAGAGGCCTAAGAATTTGAAGATTCTGTGTAGGATTTACAGCTGTTTCTAGCACTGCATTCTTCTGGATAGAGAGCTTTGATATATGCAAGCAAAAGAATCAAAATAACATCTCTTTTCTTGCATTTCCCCAGTTTTAGTTCAATAAGTCCACTGCAACTACCATTAAAGGAATACGTCTCTCTAACATACTAGTAGCAGTATTTTCCTTCAGAATGGTAACAGCTGAAACTTTGTCTTATTACTATTTTTCCATTTTACCACTTTTTTACCAAGTTCATTGATGCATCTTTTATTCATTTTTCCTGTCATTTAAGACTAAAGAGTCTTGCCCTCCTGAAATGGTTCGTGCAGTGGTGGGATTCAAAAACTTTTATTACCGGTTCTGTGGGCGTGGCTTGGTGGGTATGGCAGGGGAAGGATACTATAACGTCTCCATTCCCTCCCCACTCCAGGGGAAAGATACTGTAAAATCTCCATTCCCTCCCCATCCCACTAACCTGCTTTCCAGCTCCATTCTCCTGTGCAGGGCAACAAAAGAAGACCCAGCTGATTAGCTGGGGCTTGGGAGGCAGAGAATAGATGGGGACAGGGCCAGTCAGAGATGGGATTTGCCAGTTCTCCGAACTATTCAAAATTTCCGCTACCAGTTCTCCAGAACCTGCTGAATACCACTTCTGGGTTGATGGCTCCTACCTGCGAAATCCAAACTCCCAATGTGGACATGCTCTTAAACAATATGGAATCAGTTGAAACCTTAAAGACTAACCAGCAGATTATGACATCACTGTTCCTAGATCATGAGCCAATAGATCTCAATAGCATGGTGAGAAACGGACACAACTCTGAGACCCAGTTGTTGTCTGTCCATTCAGGAGCAATAAAGATTCTCCAACCTGAAATAGCTGTTGAGTGTTTTCTCATAGAGCTGTCTGCTCTTACCTGGTTTCTAATCCCTCCCTCATCTCCCACTCCAACCCCCCCAAAAATATTTTAGACATATCATGGGAGCCATTTAGTTAAATTAGTGTTAGAAGTATTCTAATTATATCGTAACAGTAGCTGTTGCATAAAGGGACTTGGACATATGGCAATAACTTGATTCTTCCAAACCTTTAAATGAAAAGTTACATTTTTACATGCTCCAGGGATTTCTTCTCACCAAGAAATGAACACAGTGGCGTCTAATATTGCAAAGAGGAATTAAATATACTGGGATTAATCCTTCAAAAACCCTAATAAGTGTGTTTACAATAGGCTTTGGATTCATTTTCAGCCATGGAGTATATGACCTTCTAGTAAATTATACCACACTTGAAGACTTTAACTGCCTTTCTAACTTTTTGTAAACATGTAAACCTGAGCCATCTGTGCTTTTTAAATGTTTCCTGTAAGGTTGATCACTGCATCCATCTGCTATTTCAACTGGCTTTACAAGAAGCCATTGTGCACTAATTTTTCCCAAAGGCACTTGATCTATTTTATTAAATACTTTTTTCTTCCTCATTAAGGCCTTTCCACAACAATAAATGTGTATTTTGAAAAAACACATACACAAGCCAGAAGACATTTGAGTTGTGTAGAGGATTAAATGTACGTGTATGCCAAATTCTTCCTTATTTTGTTAGCAATAAGGGATTTATTTAAGACTTTGAAAAAGAGGTTGCCGGTGATGATCTGCCAGGGTAAAAATATCTCAGAATGTGATTAAAGGGATCTGTTCTAGAATCAATGCCAAAGTTAGAATTAGAACAGAATAGAGCTAGAAGGGAACTTGGAGGTCTTCTAGTCCAGTCCCTTGCTAAGCAAGAAAACCTATACAATCTCAGGCAAGTGACTCTCCAGTCTCTTCTTAAAAACCTCCAGTGATACAGTCCTCGTGATTTCTGAAGGCCAACTGTTCCACTGATTAATTGTCCTCACAGTTAGGAAGTTTCTCCTTAATTCCAGATTGCTTCTCTCTTTCATCAGTTTCCAACCATTATTTCTTGTCCTACCCTCTGGTGCTTTGGAGAATAATTTGACCCCCTTTTCTTTGTGGCAGCCCCTCAAATACTGAAATACTGCTATCATGTCACCCCTAATTCTTCTTTTCTTTAGATTAGCCAGACCAAAAACCTGCAGCCATTCTTCATATGGTTTAGTCTCCAGGCCTTTGATCATCTTAGTTGCTCTTCTCTGAACTTTTTCCAAAGTCTCAACATCTTTTTTATGGTACTGTGACCAAAATTAGTTGCAGTATTCCAGGTGTGGTCTTACTAGAGTTTGTCCCAATTTCCTAAGTTGGTTCACTAAATGCAAGTCTTCAAGAAAATTAGAAGCAGCCTCCTATTACCTTTTCCAATTTGTAAACTGCTGCCTACATTCAATTGGCTTAACGAGTTTCATGTGTTGTTTCTTACAGATATTAATCAACACATGTTGGCTGTGTTTTTTTCTAGTTGGTTCCTCCTTGTATATGATTTGGGTTCAATTGGAAGGATATGCTGTTCTCTGGGGTGTTCGTTTTCAAGGCCTGCCCGCTCACAAGTAGTCCACATAAGGTTACCCCTAAAATACCAGATGTTATCGTCATTTGTAAAAATTTCCTTCTTGAAACTTATTTGTTCAACCCTGAAGTATGTGAGGATCAGAATATGATGTCTGTAGTCAGGCATTGGCTATTTGCTTCTTATTCACCTTCAGTCAGATTTCACACACAAACAGAGAGAGCAATTATTTCCCAAATCTGGCTGCCATGGAGAAAGCAAACATGCCAGGCCAGCATGTGACATTAATCTTCCACTGCTGTCTACAAAATCTACAGTAGCAGGCTGCTCTCTGGGTCATCTTGTCCTCATTAAAGAGCAGTTCTGAAATCTGAAAGTCAACCATTGGCCAATATATTTAATATGGCAGGCTCATGGGAAGATGTGTATAGCTTTATTGTGGTCAGTGACCAGTTACTTATGACAAAACAACATCAACATAAAAAGCATCATTTGTTTTAATTAGGTATACAAAATCCTAAAATTAGGTAAATATTTTCCTGTGAAAAGCACCGGCAGCCAAAAGAAATGCTGCAACTCTTATAAGTCTGTTAAGTTCTAGTTCAATAATACAGTATAAAAATAAATAAAATCAGCCTCGCTAAAAATGGAATTTCCAATAGAGTTATGAGAATAGGGAATAAGTTTCCAGAGAAAGGACACCAAAGGAACATGTGGGCCAAAGACTTGGGTTCCTCCAATCATAAGGACATGTTGGCTTAGATGGAAGGTATAAGAATATTCTTTTGGAGATTCTTTTATAAATTTGGGGCAGAAGAACTGAAACAGGATCACAAAGAAATCCAAGACCAAACATTACCAAACGTATCACTGAAAGCCAAGGTTGCCAAACAAAGGCTATCATATTTTGGACATGTCATGTGAACCAACTCACTTGAAAAGTCAGTCATACTGGGAGTGATCAGCAGAAAAAGAAGAAAGGGCTACCCTAGTACCTATAGGCTGGACACGATAAAGCAGGGCTGTCAAACACTCAGCCCGTGGGCCAGATATGTTACGCACTGACCATGTCTCGTTTAATGAAGAGGGGGAGAAAGAAATACTGATACGTCATGTGACGCCACCATGACGATGTGAGTTTGACACCCCTGCTATAAAGGATGACACCAGGAAAACCATGGCGGATCTGAAGGAGGCAATGCGAGACTGAGAGGCAGGGAGAGGGCGGATCCAGACAGTGGCCGAGTCAGACACTACTGAACAGCTGACATGACAATGATGAACTGAAACAGACCTTTGTGAATTGTTGCAGGGGTAGAAAAGTCTTAAAAAGTGAATCTAGCTTCTGCTATCATTAATTTCTTCTCATTAGATTTGAGAAAGTTTAAGAAATTGCAGCAGGTGAAGCAGGGGTGTGATTCAACCAGTATAACAACCGGTTTGGTGAGTGCGCGCTTTGTGTGAGTGCTCCACATTAAGAAAGCTAATACTTTCCTTCAACTGAAGCTGAAGAAAACAGCTGAGGCAGAGCAAACCCTCTGCCACATGAATCAGCTATGCTCCAACAAAAAGACATAAAGCACAGGAAAGAGCAGGGGTGGGTGGGCAGACTCACATGCTCGTTGCAGTGAACCGATTCAAAGCTGATCGTAGGAACAAGGGGTTCACCCAAACCAATCCAAACCAGGATAATCCCACCCCTGGGATGAGGGAATCTAAATCTATACCCATTGTGTCATAGCTTCATCACCTTCCAGAGAAATGAAAGATTTTTTTATTTTATTTATTTTGTCAAGTGATTATAAGATAACAGGTATAAGTATAAACATAGTTATGAATACATGAATTGGATACATATAAGAAAAATAAAAAAAAACAATAGGACAGGGACGGTAGGTACGTTGGTGCGCTTATGCACGCCCCCTACAGACCTCTTCGGAAAGGGGTGAGGTCAACAGTAGACAGTCTGAGGTTAAAGTTTTTGGGGTTTGAGGAAGAAACCACAGAGTCAGGTAGAGGATTCCAGACATTGACCACTCTGTTGCTGAAGTCGTATTTCCTGCAATCAAGTTTGATGCGATTAACCTTGAGTTTGTATCTATTGTTTGCTCTTGTGTTGTTATGGTTGAAGCTGAAGTATTCATTGACAGGTAGGACATTGCAATATATAAGATGATAAAAGCCTTTGTACAGCAAGGCAGTGGAACTGTTCATCGAGAATATTTGGCAACCTAAACAACTACAACTACATTCTAGTCCACAACATTTATTTCAACAAAAGTGATTGTCACTCTTTTTTTTTCTTACTTTCTCTTTTATTGAGCAAATTGCTTTGTTACGTATATTCGTGCAATGTATTCCCTTAAGACATCCTCACAATTAGAATTCATTTCTGGTTTGGTGCCTAAATTAAACTGACTTGAAATGGCAATCTTCCCTAGTTTTAAGTTATTTGAAGGAATGCACCAACAATGTTTAACAACTATCTCATTTAGTGTCAGTCTGCAGTTTTGACAGTGATGAAAAACTTTATGATCAGTCCTCTCAGTTACAACCTTTGCAGGTCGGACAAGCAAAGGAAAGCTGAAGTAAAATTATAAGAATAGTATCATTTCGTGCCCTTCTTCACTTAACAATCAAGCCATTCCAATAAGCTCCTTTCTCTACTCATAGGAAAAAGAGAATTATAGAGAACTGTAGCATGGCTGGCTCAGCTGGAGAACTTGAGAACTAAATGGGAATTTGGTGCAGAACTTCACCAGTCTGGTTCTCTTGACTACTCTAAATGCAGTGTCAACCTTAAACTTGCTTGCAGCTCAATTAATTTCTTTTAAGTAAAAGGAGAATGTAGAGAAATATTTTTATCAAGACTATAGAACAGTGGTGGCTAACCTTTTTGGGCTCCTGTGCCAAAAAGCACACTTCCACGCTTGTGCTCACGTGACAGCACCCAGAAGGCAATGTGCGTGCCCCCATGTGCCCTATGCATGCGTGCACAATCCCCACCCATCCAGACACCCTCCCGGCCACCACTTTACCTGCATTGCAATTCAGTTGATTTTCTGCCTGTTTGAGGCCTTTTTTGGTCTCCCAGAGACTTCAGGAAGGCTTCTGCAGGCTTTGCAGGCCAAAAACTAGCCCTATTTTGTCACTTCCGGTATTTTCAGAAAAACAGGAAGTAATGAAACTGGCCTAGTTTTTGGCCTGCAGAAGCCTTCCTCAAGCCTTTGGGAGGCCGAAAAAGGCCTCAACCAGCCAAAAATCAGCTATGAGGAGCATGCATGTGCAGTGAGGTAAGTTTGCCTGCAGCTTGTGTGCTGGCACAAATGGCTCTGCATGCCATCTGTGGCACGTGTGCCATAGGTTTGCCATCACAGCTATAGAGGATGGTGATGTACTACTGCAGGGCAAGACTGGACAAGTACCAATGCCTGCATTTATTTTGTCATTATGCATGAATTCTGCGTCATGATGCACATGGCATCATTTTGACGTCTTCATGGCTTCTACTGGATACCTATGAGATTAGCCCTTTGCCAAAGTGGTCCTAATGTACCTCCTCTCCCAGACACTCTCCCCAAGATTTGTTATCAGCCACAAGAAGAATGTATTTACAGTATCGGGGCCAGTTTGGCTAATAATAGCTTCAGGATATAGCACATCGTGACTCCCAGAGTTTAAAATGTTCCTTCCTGTGCCTGCTAGCAATGCCTTTCTTTAAACTGATGTAACTTTAAGTGATGTCTAATTTGACTCTAGCAACATATAAACTAAACAATGGCATTTCTACCCCACAGCCTTCCAACTTTCTGTTGCACTTCATTTCCAAAATCACTTAAATGCCCAAAGATTGCTAGATTGGCTAACGACCTGAGAAGTTTTAATGTTAGAAAGAAAAGAGAATTCCCCAAATGAAAATATGGGCATTGTGCATTTTTATGTGGTACTCTGAATAATGCAAATAGTTATTATGAGCTCTGTATCTAAGCAGATAATCCTGTCCTTGAAGAAGGCTGCTGTCAAGACACTGTTTCCTGTAATACCAAAGAATTTGTGGTATCTTAATTGCTGATAATACATTTGCAATAACCTCCCCTGTATCAGCTCTGAACTAGCATCTGCTGTGACAACCTTGGTACAAAGCCTACCTACCTTGGGTCACACTAACAAAAGCTCTTTCAGCTGCAGGTCTCCCAAGACTTATTTCCCTTGGAATGTCCCTCAACCTCTTTTGTGTGGGGGGGGGGAGTATTATATACTGTATTGCTTGTGCAATTGGGAGGGGGGTTTGCTTGTGCAATTGTGTGTTGTTTTTTTTAAGAGATGCCTGAGGCAGTGGTGTTATCTTGCTGGTTTAGTCCTGGTCTGTCCAACCAGTTGTTAGATTTTGTTTAGAAAAGAAAGCTAGCACTGACTCTCTCATCCACCCACTCTTATTGCTCTGCTGTGGAACAAGGGAGATCTGAATGCCTCTTTAGATGTGCCTAAACTACTATCCAACCATTACATTTCTTTTGCTGCTGCTGCTAATGAACGTTCAGGAAATGTAGTACAGACAACCAGTGGTGGTATTCTCCCGGTTTGGCCAAACCAGTAGCTCCAAGGATCATCTGTGAGTGAATCAGTTCGCTCCGACGATCAACTGCTAGGCCCACTACTCTGACCTTTATTTCCTGGTTTGAAGTTCAACTGCTTTGCGCAGCACAACAGATTGCTATGCGTCAGCTGTTGAAGACACAGAGAGAGTGCAGGATTGCAGGAGAAGGTCAGTAGCAAACCTTCCGAGCATGCGCAAAGTGCACATATGATGCACGCACGCAAAGTGCATCCTCTAAGCCACACCCACAGAACTGGCGGTAAAAAAATCTGAATCCAACCACTGCAGACAGTTGGATTTCTTGGGGAGACCTATAGCCACATCTATAGGCAGCAAACGATTTTAGAGGTGAAAGTTATTGTATATCTCCCAGGCCCTTCTTTTCTAGCAGAGTGCCTTCTCTCAACTTCATGGTGTAATCAGTCCTAGAGGATGGCTATGTTATTTCCTTGATATGGTTATTTCTGTTTGCAGCTTCTTCCTGGGAAGTATTATGCTGTGTCCTGGTCTGGGCTTTGTCTTTGTTCCAGGCAGCTAGAGCAGCATGTATCCTGGCTTTTCTAGACTTCTTATGTATTCATCAATGTGGATGGGCCTGTGCTGGTGATCTTACTGCTTTGTGGCTGATTGGCAGTAATGAGAAATTAGCATTTTTCAAATTTAGATAACACTAAGAAGGGTGTGCATTATCAATATTATTATAACATCTATTACAGTATTATAAAGATTGTACATTGTTTGCAGTAGTCTAACAACAAATATGCTATTTTAGGCTCACCTAATTCTAGTAGAAAAGTGACGCACCAAGAAAAAAGTGGCACTAAATTATTCTGGTAGGGCAAATTGTCACCTTTGCAAAGATAACAAACTTGGTCAGCAGCGTCACACTCCTCACCTTTATCCATATATTAAAGGAAAGTTGCAGTTACACTTGAACCAAAAAAAACCTCCACTGGATTTCTTTCCAATCTCTCCAAAGTTCCTGAGAAAATCAATTTGAAAATAGAATTGATGGGGATGAGATGATTCAATTGAGTCTCCTTCAAATACCTTACTCAGCTTGGAATCACACTGATAATACTGTGAGAAGTAGATAGAGATTGTTGTTCTGAAGAAAGAAGAAAAGACAGGAAACTGAGAAATGGAAGTTCACCAAGAAGATAACCTCCTGACAAAGGGAGGTCCTCACATCAAGGACAATGAGTCTGATTAGAAGGCCTGATTGGCCACAGGTTGCCCTTCACTGATTTCAATGCTAGGAACTTAGCCAAAAAGAGTAGGAATGGATATCAGCAGGGAAACTGAATGGGAAGGAAAAGGAAGCTTTAGGTATTGTGTTCATCTGAAGTCTGAGTGGGAGATTCTGGTCCCAAAATTGTATATCTGCATCTAAATTTGCCATGATTTCCTGACTTTTTTATAGGAAAGTATATGGATTGGTTGGTTTGTTGTGATGAATTATAGTGTAGTTGTTGCTTAAAATGTAATGCTTGTAGACAAGCATTGTACAAATGAATTTATTTTGCTAACCCCAGGCCATTTTCCCAGTAGATGTAATGCATAACTTCATACCAACTTTTAGAGTGCTGTAGATGACATCAGGATTTTCAAGAAGAAATTGCCAAAAGCAGTAATTATTTCCTTGATTTGCACAGTTCTAAAACTATTTTGTGGGAGGGGAGTTGGTCTAAATATGGACACATATGCTGTTCTTTTTGTCACTATGCCTTTGAGGTTATAACCAGATCTGGGGACCTAAAATTAATGAGTAGGTCACTTTTTTGCCCTGGTCAAAGGGTGTATGTCAGTGGTGTGTGGGAAAGTAGAAAGACAAATGAGAATAAGAGATTCAAGTTGTGAAGTATCTTGTGAGGGCTTTCAGTTTGACAGCTCTAGGAGAAAATGAATTTAGGATGTTGATCTTTCAAATGCTTCAAAACAAACTGCATTTTTACATTGGCTCCAGTTAGGCTTATACTTACACGAAATGTTTTTCAGGCAAGACAGTTCAAACAGAAGTACTGACATAATGTGGTTATAAAGCCGCACTTTCAACTAGCGGATAGTGTTTAGATCAGAGGAACAGAGAAAGTTGTTGCATGCCAAAACGTCTTTGGTGGGTATTGTGATTAAATGCTACTTGCTCACTTTGCCTCTCCTAATGACAAATCTGCTTAATCCATTGCTGCTGGCTCTGTTTCCCATACTTATGTTGGTAGCTTGTAGAATTCCTGTGAATGAGTCAGTGAGCAATGGGCTAATCGGGGTTGACAGAAAGTGGAATCTAAATAATGTAAGAATACTTCCCACATTATCCCAAAGGTTCTTTTTCAGGAGACAATTGGCCTTTCTGGTTTTTCTTTGAAAACATTTTGGTCCTCATCCAGAAATCTTCTTCAGCTCTGACTGAATGGTGGGGAATGGAAGTCAGAATGGAAGAGCTGAAGAAGCTCCTTGGGAATGAGAAGTGAAATGTCTTCAAAGAAAAACCAGAAAGTCCAATTGCCTCTTTAAAAAGCACCTTTGGAACAACCATGACTTGGATGACTGAGAATCTCCATAGACACTTCCCACATTATATTGACCACTTCATGCCTTCTTTTCTCTCCTGCCCATAATACAGTTATATCTATAAAGTATGGTTTGTACAGTTATAACAGTTGTTTATTTTGGATGCATTCCCTTTAGTGTTCATTTTAGCCATCCATGTTAGCACTTCTGTATCAAGAGAGGACAGGGCTGAGACCATCAATCTTCATCAATCACTTGAGGCCTCTGGCAAGAACTATCTGTGTTGAATTTACAGCCTAGCCAGAGAAAAACAATATCAGAAAGAAAATAGTGTATATGGCCTCATCTACTCTTTATTTTACTTTTGTGAGCAGACAGTCTTTAATAGATTAGTCAAGAGAGACAGAAATGAGACTGTTCACTATGCTATACAGTACACTCTTCAGCAATGACTGGCAAACTACCATATTTTTCAGTCTATAAGACACTCCAGACCATAGGATGCACTTCAGTTTTAGAGGAGGAAAACAAGAAAAAAAACCTGCCTCCCAGCATCCATCCAGTATGCATCTGGCTAGCATCCTTGCAGCAAACAGCAAACAGCCTGGTCAGCTTCAGCACAGCCACAGCATGTGGCTCATCAGGGCTCTGCTCTGTTGTGCCCACCACCGGTCAGCTGAGCGACAGCTGGATCCTGGCCTCCCATAGCTCCGCCAATCAGTGGACTGGCCGACCAGAAACGCTGCCATTGCTGCCTCCTCTGTCTGCTGCCTCCATTGGGAACACTGGAGTCTTCACTGCCGAGCAGCTGATTGGTGGTTGGATCACCCTCCCAGAATACTGCCAATCAGCTGCTTGGCAGCGAAGGCTCCAGTGTTCTCTGACTGTGATGAAGTGTGGCGGCGGCGGCAGTGGCAAATACCGCCACCACACCATCCCCTCTCCCCCCACCACAATATTCACTCCATAAGACACAGAGATCTCCACCCACTTTCAAGGGATGGGAGGAGTGAGTCTTATAGGATGAAAAATAAAGTAATTCACTATAGGACAATTTAAGTTATGATTTTTAAACTTTTAAACTATTCTTTACAGTGCTGAACAAGGTGAATAAGACCAGCAGATATTTATCACAATAGCTTTTTTCACTCTAACCAGGATATAAATGAATCATTTAAATTACTTCTTGTGGGGGGTTATTAGTTTCTGTTCAGTACTGAAACTAAGTCCTAGTTTAATGAAAATAGAATACCCCCCAAAATTATTTTTCTGTACCTGTTTCTGCTATCAGTTCAAAAGTGGAAGCTATTCAAAAGTAAAGCTTGCTAGGCAGAAAAAAAAAATATTTTTAGGATTAAGATTATATTTTTAAATAATATATTTTAAAGCATTTTTATTTACAGCTGGACTGGATTCTTTCCCTTTATCCAGAGTCTGCAGAAGAGTAAATTGCTCCAGTCTTTTCATATTTAATATTTTTCTTGTTTTAGTGTTTGTTTTGTGTTTTTACTTTTTTTTAAGACCTTATGTTTCTAATAAACATTAATTCTAATGTTGTTATCTGTAGTTTTCTTTTTGTAGTTTTTCATTTTTTGTACTCATAGCTCTTTAAATTGTTAGTATTAATTATATTATTTTTTTCTTTCGTTTCCTTGACCTAGTGAAATATTGGAAGGATATGATCAGGGTTTTTTTAAAAAAATTGGTTGATTTTAGTTGTGGAATGTAAAAGACCTTTAGATGCCTTTCAACAAGGCAAAATGCTTACATGAAGGGGCAATTTGAAATATAAAACATTCTTGTTGTTGTTTACAACAAACCCTCCTATTCCCCATCAGAAAGTTTGCCTTTTTTCTAAAAGGTGGTTCAGTCAAGTATATATATTAGTGGAAATTCAAAACTTCTAGGCTATGGTATCCATGGGAACTCATTGCTTTCATCATTCTGACAAAGTCGGAATCATACCATTGTTCTACAAGCTCCTCCCCTTTGGGACATGTGTATGGCATGGTAATAATACATGAAAAAAGTAAGGTTTGCCTTGAATGCCACAATGCGTTCTAAACCAAAGTCCCGTATGTTGGCTCCATGCCATTTCCCCCAATCTCCATGTCTTTTGGGCATGTGTCTGACATGAAATTTATATGAATTTCATCAAAAAGATCTCTTATCTCCTTCTGTATTTAATTTGATATTGCCCTGCCCTATTAGGTATTAAAAGAACTAGAATAAAAAATTGTTTTACATGCTGCAATAATTTATGTTCAATTCCAGTCTCTTTTGTCATTGGTAATTTAGTCATTGGTAATTATGAATGTTATTAATTATGAATGTTCTACACTAAAATAGTGCAACACTTTGATCTGATTATTCAACTAATTGAAGTAGTTCTCATGTACTTCCTATAAGCTCTGATGTGATTATGAAAATCTTTAAAAGATGGGGTTTTATTTGGTATGTGAATTCTTTTAACTATCTTGGAATAATTATCTCAAGTAATTATCCCAAAGAAAATATCTTTGTTTATATATGAAAGTATTTGAACTGTTTAATTAATATCAGTAGTTAAAATTCCAAAGACCTCATGAAAAGAATATTAATGTTATACATTATTACTATTCAAATGATAGTAATAACTTGATACAATATTAAAAAAGTTTTTGCATAAAGGACTAACCGCTAGATTTTTTTAAAAATATATCCGCTATGATTATCATACAGTGATGGAATTTATTCAGCTTTAACATTTTAAACTCAAACGCATAATTTTTTACTCATATTCTCTAAGAAATCCAAGTAACCAGAACCACAAATCATTCTAGACAAAATCAGAAAGTTATATTCAGAAGTTTGGTTTGATGAGACCTAGTAAGTATACTTTTTGTGATACAAATCCTGCCTGACACTATCCAACATAAAATGCGTCTAATCCTCAGCCTAGCTACGATTAAAAGAGCTATGAAAACTGGCTGTCTCTCCAGCCTTATTTAGGGTGATGGCTAAACCTCTGTCTGTTTTATAATGATTGTTTTTCTTCAGCCTTTAGGTTTTTAATTATATTTATGATTGCTTTTACTGTACTTTGCAGAGTTGTTGCAGAGTTGGGCAATCTTATATATTAAAAAAAAAATCTCTGCAGATTTTTTTAAATTCTGTTAAAACTGTGTTTCAATATATAGGTGAAGATTCTCTTTTTAATGAAAAGAGAAATAATAGGCTCTGTCCAGAATCAAAGAGATTACAAAAAGGTAGAATACTTGGGTACATTCCAGCTTGAAGAAACAACTGAACCTTTTTGTTTTTAATTGAAAACGTGGCCTTTTAGTACTGTAAACATTTTCAAAGAACTGTTGTCGCAGAGAAGCAGTGACTGGAAAATCTATATAAGCACTGTTGTCATAATGGATTCCCAGAGGGATTACTTTAATCTAGGGAATCCATTAAAGACATGGCCATGACTAAAAAAACCCTGCTCTCCTTTTTCCCCCTTCTTTTTCTCTAGACGCATTCATCAAACTCTATATTAGCCTGTCATATTATCTGCAAAGCTTGTTGAAGGACCGAAAGAAAACATTTGATATTGCCTTGTGAACTGTTACATGTTGTTATCGGGATCAAGGCATGAATGATTCAGTAATAAAGACAGAGTAGATAATAATTCCCTTCCATAGGAAATATAGTCCAAGTACTTCACATACAGCAGGCAAGGCATGGGATGCAAACTGCATCAGGGAAAGCAAGGCGAAACACATCAAGAAATGTCTGCCTTGCAAGGTAATCCAAGCCAGAATACCAACCAAGAGTACTAGCTCTACTTTTATTTTAAAGTTACATTAACATAACCTTAACATAATTGTAAAAGAGTCTTGCAAGTCTGAAGGAACCCCTTCACTTTTGCTCTTCCTGAAACTAAGAAAGTTCCCTTCTGGGATGTTGAAGACTTCCTGCTTCAGACCCAGTCTTTATTTGTCAGATCATTGTCTAAAGGTAAACTATAGCTTTTCCTTCTGCCTCTCAAGGTCATTCCCACATTTCCATTACAGTTGAAATACAGGTACAACCCAGTGGTGGGATACAAATTTTTTTACTACTGGTTCTGTGGGCATGGCTTGGTGGGCATGGCAGGGGAAGGATACTATAAAATCTCCAGTCAGAGGTGGCATTTGCTGATTCTCCCAACTACTCAAAATTTCCACTACCGGTTCTCCAGAACTGGTCAGAACCTGCTGAATATCCACCTCTGGTGCAGCCACAATTGGACCTAAAATTTCTATTTGTCAGTGAGACATTTGTTAACTGAGTTTGCCCCATTTTATGACCTTTCTTGCCACAGTTGTTAAGTGAATCACTGCAATTGATTAATTAGTAACCTGATTGTTAAGTGAATCTGGCTTCCCCACTGACTTTGCTTGCCAGGTGGTTGCAAAAGGCGATCACGTGGCCTTGGTACATAGCAAGAGTCATAAATATGAACTAATTGCCAAGCACCTAAATTTTGATCACATGATCATAGGGATGCTGCAGAAGTCATAACTGTGAAAAGTCACATTTTTCAGTGCCACTGTAACTTTGAATGGTCACTAAATGAACTGCTACAAGTCAAAGACTACCTGTATACCTATTTTCTCACAACCCTTGTTTCTTATAGGGTCAGCAAGCCTTTCTGCATTCAGTACTTTTTTTCAGTTTCAAAATCCTTGAAATTAGATTTTCCAGGCGGACAAATTAAAGCAATGAGAGGGACTCTTATTTCACAGCCATGCCTAGTTCCTCTCTTCTTGCAACTTCCATTTCTAACATTTTCCAGGTGAAGCGGCTACAAATTGCTGAATATCTGTATGCTCTGGAACAAGGTGGTGGCAACCGCAGTGCTTTGAATTCTATATATCCTAAGACTCTTAACAGATGACCTTTATTTCTTTCATCCTTGAGGGCTGAATAGCAGACCAGTCGGAAGCTGTTAGATCTAAATAGTTGTGTATGAGTTCAGAGATTCCATTCCAGTGCAATTTTTTTACTAAATAGTACTGTAAACTCAACTTACTCGCTTTTGCCAGTATAGCGTTAGGTGACTTTCTGAGGTCACACAGAAGTGGATAAGACTCTTTTTAAAAACTGACCACTTGTAGTTTTTTTTTTTTAACTGAGAAGGGATTTAAAAAATGGCGAGAAGGAATTGGGAGATGCCATTGCTTAATGTCAGAGCATGTGTTTTCTATGTAGGTTCATCTCATAATCTTTGCTTCTTTGTTAATTGTACTTATTTGTAATGTGTTTAACCCAGGCATAATAGCGTGTTCTATCCTTAAAAGGCTTCTGGGAAAGGGCTTGGCTTGCAACTCTAGGGTATTATTTGCAAGTAGTGGGAGAGCTAACAAATCAGTGAAGACAACATTGTGGATATTTTTGTTTTATTATTTTATTTATATTCCATCTTTACCATTTTTATAAAGAACTCAAGGTTACAAACATGCCTAGGGTTCATTTTCAAGAGGAAACTGAACTTTCTTTGTTTTTCCTTGAATGGTGTTTTGCTTCTCATCCAAGAAGCTTCTTCAGTTCTTCAGAACTGTTGCCCCTTGTAAAAGCACCTTTGAGACAACCATGACCTGGATGACTGAGAATCTCCACAGACTTACTACCAAAAATTTAATTGCTTTTGCCTGCTTTGGTGGAACCTTTCTTTTCCATGGTGTTGGTAAAGACACACAGATGAGTCACATAGCAAACAGCTGCTATTTTTTAAAACTTTACAATCATGTTAAGAAAAAATTAATTGGGCAGGATTCATAGACAAAATTCTCATTTTTTTCCATCAGAATCATAACCACTACCCCAGAAGATCTACTTTTGGAAACTGATCAAGGCATGCTTAAGATCTCATCCATCAAGCAGTGCTATGTGATGAGACCTAGAAAGTGTGCCTTTTGTGACTCAATACCTACCCTCTGGGGCACTGTCCTCCATGAGATATATCTAAACCTTGACATGGCCATGTTTAAATAATTCAGAAAACCTGGCTCTTTCTCAAGCCTTGAGTTAGGGCAGAGGTCTCCAAACTTGGCAACTTTAAGACTTGTGGACTTCAACTCCCAGAATTCTCCAGCCTGGCTGGAGAATTCTTGGAATTGAAGTCCACAAGTCTTAAAGTTGCCAAGTTTGGGGACCTCTGAGTTAGACTGATGGCGAGCTCTTTGTATTTTTATGGTTGTTTTCCTTTAGTATTTGGGTTTCTTAGTTGTGTTTTAAAATTGCTTTTATTGTACACCTCAGAGTTGTAAAGTTGGGTGGCTTACTGAATTGTTTTTAATTGAAAATATGGCCTTTCAATATTATAAACATTTTCAAATCATAACTACTGCCCCAGAAAATCTATATTTGCAAATTGATTGATGTTTTGCTCATAAGGCTGAATGTGAATGGTGCAACCTTCCCAAAGGCAAGCTTTCCATTCTCATTGGTTTCAGGGGGATAGATAGATAGATAGATAGATAGATAGATAGATAGATAGATAGATAGGGAGGGAGGGAGGGAGGGAGGGAGGGAGGGAGGGAAGTGGATGGAGAGATGGTGGATGGATGGAGACTAGGAATTCTGAAAGATATCTCCAAAACAAATGCTTGGTTCAGTCTGAGGTCCCATGACAACAAATCCCATGGCATTCTTATGACCACAAAACTTTAATGGAGAAAATCATACATGCTAGTTGGAATTCCACAGGAAAACTACAAGGAGCAATGACTTTTCTTCTTCAATTCAAAACATTTAGACAGAGAGATAACTAAGCAGGAATAAAAGACAGAATTATATTCAAATTTACAAAAGCAGGAGTATCTGAATAAAAGTGAAAGCAAGAGTCTGAGAATTTTATTCCCTAACTAACTTCTCAGGAAAAAATAAATTAAAATACATTTGGGCAGTTTTCTTGAAGAATAGCTAGGAATACCATGAAATCCTGTCTAATTATCAGAAGGAATGGTCTATCCCTAATGGCCTACCATTCAACCAGCTGCTCTGAGCATTATGGGCATAGTCATTTAAAGGGAAGGCAATTCCTTCAAAATTCTAGTACCATTTGTTTTAACTGTTATGTAGCGTGTACCTATTGGAGGTCTTAAAAACCACAGAAATGTCCATGGAAAAGATAATGCTAGTCATATTTAAACTTTTTCAACATTAGAGCCCATCACAAATTGAACCCCTCACCATTTGCAGGAAGTCTAGTTGTCCCTCAAACTCTTGTGAAATTGCATCAAGTTTGGTACTGTAGACAATTCCAGGTTCCATCTCAGCATCTCAAGTTGAAGGATTCCAAGGGGTGTCCTTACCACACACCAAACACCTGAAGCCTTTAAGGGCAAATTTGGACTAGATTGGCCAGGGTTTGAACTCAAGAAAGATGGTTCATGCAGTCAATAGCATATTTTCTTTAGACCCTCCCCTTTATCTAGATTCCTGTCTCTTACAAAGCAAAATGAAACTAGTCTTTTTCTCCTGATCTTCTGGCAACAGACAGTATGCAAAAATGCCCAAAGCCAAAATAATTTCTGCTGTCTATAATAAGAGTGGTAACACAAGGAAAACCTTGTACTAAACATGAATCAAGACAAAGCATCACCCAGCTTTCTAGGGATCCAAGAAAGTCAATAACTAGTGAAAGGTTATTTCAATAGTTATAATAACTATATTTTACTTGGCTTTGAATTTTATTTATGATCCCAACACATTTATTTAGGGTGCCAAAATTCTTTTGTCACACTGGATTATTTTAATTCCTTTCAGATTTTGCTAATCTCTGGAAAATCTAGGTATCAGTCTAATCAGAGAATTGGGGGATTCTTTCTGAATAAAAGAAGAAGAAGAAACTGCTCTATTAAATCAATATGTCATGCTAGCTTATGAGACTTTGGAGATTTTAGACTTGTAGAAAGAGAGGCTTTTTTGCTTTGTGTTATAGTTAAGCTTCTCTAACCACCAGGCTTAAAATAATAATAAGAGAATCTACACAGATTGATATTTGAGATGCCCAAATACTTAGAACATAAATCCATTCACAAAAAAGACTATGCAGTACTTTAGTAAATTTTCCACACATCCCGGGACTCCTTAAGATGAAAGAGGAAAGATGGAAACTGCAACCATTTTGTCATAAAAGAGACATTACCATATTTGTGCTGCACCATACAACTTTGGTAGCATACATTCTACTTTAATCCTCCAATGTTATTTCAAGATCAGGAGGGAAATTTTGTAGCAATAATCTACAGTACAGATAGTTTTTAATTTACAACCGAAGTTTGAAGTTATGGATGATCTCAAAAATGGACATGAATTTCGAAGTTTTGATGTCCCCTGTTCCATATGGAAATAAGGTGCGTGAGACCGGGTTCCAACAAACAACTCTTTATTCAAACAGTAAAGTGACTTGTAACGGAACGTTTGCCCAAGCCGCGGCAGCCCTTCTTATAACGGCTTGCTCACAGCTTGTGGCCAATGACAGTTGTTTAAGTGTTCCCGCCATCAGGTGGGCAAATCGGAATGGCGCTTAAGTAACCAATCCGAGAACGGCCTTTTCGGCCAATCAGCTTAAGGTATTTGGAGTCTACCAAGTTCTATACACCAGTGGTCGCCAGCCTTTTTTGTACCAGGGACCAGTTTCACAATTATTCCTTCTTCCAGGGACCGGTACCTGAGTAACGCGAGACTCCATGGCCATCGGGATGGCTCTTCGTTCGAAGCCGCCCTCCCCTTCAACGAAACTAAGATGCGAGGATTCCTTCAGCACCCAAATGCCGCTTTCCAACCGAAAACCTGGAAGCACTTTCCAACCAAAAACCCAGAAGCAACTGAAAACCCGGAAGCACCGTCGAAACAAGATGGCGGCGCCCAAGCTTTGCGGCCTGGTAAAAAATGATCCACGGAGCGGTACTAGTCTGGGGACCAGTGGTTCGGGACCCCTGCTATAAACAACATCCCCCCCCTCCAGTGCAACCACATGACTACATTTTGGCACTTGGCAACTGGCCTGCATTTATGACCATTTCCACCCCAGGATCATGTGACCATGATTTACAATGTTTTTGCTGGAAATCAGGAACTCCAGGCAAAATTCAGATTGGGCAAAAACTGTCCTATTGCAAACTATGAGTTCACTTAATGATTGCCACAGAATGTCATAAAATCAGGTCAAATTATATGGTGACATGCTTTAGGACTACCATAATTTATCACCTCAATTGTGGGCTCAGTTACAGTAAGAAATCAAGGACTATCAGTATTTGGTATTAAGCATATCTTAGCAACAGTGATCTGGGGTTTTGGGGTTGTTGTTTTTTGTTTGTTTGCTTAAGAAAAATGGTTATAATGCAGTAACAGCACTGTTTTGTTTTGTCTGTATCCAGGTCCACATACAGGAAACCTAACCATAGTCTGCTTACTAAATAAACAATAATTGGCTGCATTTGATAATTGTAAAAAGTCATACAGTTTCTGAACTTAGGACCACATTCCAAAAATCAATGGGTGGTGCAGGACCTAATCTACAACCTACACTAAAATGTAATTAAATTCAACAACTAATATGGATGTTCTACAATTATGTACTTAATAATTTTACTCTTTGTTGCAGGGGCTGAGGCTGTGCACCTGAGGCGTAAGTACTGGTCTGTGAATTACAGTCATTGGGTTGATATGACAAAAAAGGAAAGAATTTTAACACTGGAATTAGTAATCTGTTGCAGGTTTGCAGGTTAGCAACTATTGCAGGTTAGCAGGGAACAATAGAGAGTTTTATAATGAGAGTTACTTTTCCAAGAAAAAGAAAAGAAGGGTGTAGGGTTTTTTTGAAGAATCCTATTTAGACCTTAGATACTCTTCAAGGAACCATGTGGCAACAGATGTAAAATTTCTATAAATATATTTTTAAAATAGCCACTCCACTGCTACCCAAGCTATTTAATAAATATGCAACTTCTAATTATTAGTCCTAAGTAGCTTTCTACAAATGTTATGTGATCATGGAAAAGAATATGGCTGCATATCTGCAGATGGCTTCAGTGTTCAGATGCAATTCTAAGCATGTTTTTCAATTTAATTTGAAACACTGCACAATTGAAGAAATCCAGATCTTACTTAATGTTAATCTATTTATTTTATTATATTTATTTTTGTATTTCAAGTAAATTAATGATGCTAGGAATTTCTTTAGTCATATCCGAAAACCAGGTTTTGATAAAACAGAATATTTGTAGCTCTGGGTTTAAATGGGGGGGTCTTTGCTGCTCTCTGAGCTTGGTTTTTTTCTTGCAGATGTTTCATTAAACCAAACTAGGTAATATCATCAGTGGTAGCATGGAGTTTGGTTTATTCTCACTTTATATTCTAATGGCTTGCCCTGTTGGTGTTACTGAGAGTGCTCTTGAAGTTCTTTGCTTAAGCTGTTTACTATTAAGCTTATTTGTCAGTTCTTTGATTAGAATATTGTTTACTTTTTGAATCTTGTTCTGATGTTAATCTTGGTGTTAATTATGCTCATATGGGTGTTGATTGTTGGTGGGGAGTTATTTGGTCTTTTATTCCCTTTTTGGCTTGTTGAATGTTTCTTTTGCATAGTATACAGGTATTCTTTATGTCTTTATGTCTAATGATTAATTTGTCAGTGCCAGGCTTCCAGAAATTCTCTAGGTCAGGGCTGTCAAACTCCTGGCCCACGAACCAGATGACAGTGGTGGGATTTATTTATTTTTTACTACCGGTTCTGTGGGCATGGCTTGGTGGGCATGGCAGGGGAAGGAGACTGTCAAATCTCCAGTCATGGATGGTATTTGCCGGTTCTCCAAACTACTCAAAATTTCTGCTTCCAGTTCTGTAGAACTGGTCAGAACCTACTGAATACCACCTGTGCTGGATGGTCATGTGCTGGCCATGCCCACGCCTGGTTTAGCGAAGAGGGGATGTCTTGTTACATCATGTGACACTGCCATGACGATGTGAGTTTGACACCCCTGCTCTAGGTGTTTGGACTTGGCTTGGTCTAGGATGGCCACAGTTTCCAACTTGAAACTATAGTTAAGTCTGCACATAAGTTGTGAAATTAAAGAGTTCTCATCATGTCTTCTCACTGCTACTTGGTGAACATGGATGCTAGTCTTCTGCCTGTTTATCCTACATAGTGGCTATTGTAGTCATTACATTGTATGTTGCAGATGACTCCTGTTTTTGATCCTGGGACTGCTGGGGGTTTTGGTTTATTTTTTGATTTAAATAAACCAAACTGCCAAACAAACTAACAATATTTAAATTATTAATACTGAATGACTCAGTTTGTAAGGAAAAAGAAGCATTAACTCTCCAAATGCTTTTCACATTTAATTTAGATGTGTAAAACTTTATAACTAAACATTGTCACTGAAAAGATATTTTAAAAGTACATTTCTCAAAATCAAACTTGGGCAATTGAAATACCTGAAAAGTAAAATGTTCTGTATAGAATGGTATACTCCAAATAACTTAATCTGATTGGCCAGAAAGGCCAGTGTTGGATTGGTTCATTAAGAGCCGCTGAAAGGCGGCAAAGTCAAATAGCTGCCATTGGCTACAAGCGAGCAGGCAAGCCTGCATAAAAAGGCTGCCGCGGCTTTTGCCAGAGCTTTCTATTACTGTTGGTTGCTTGAATAAAAACTCTGTTTGTTGGAACCTGGTCTACCTCGTGTTTTTCCAGACGGAACATAAAACCCCATATTTCTCATCAAATTTCAGATGAATTCAAAATGTAATTTTGACAGTAATTAATCCAACCCTAAACCCTGAATAGATGATACATTGAAAAGAGAGAGTTTGAATTCTGTTTCTCAGTTTGAATTCTCAGCTTGAATTCTGATATTGGAAAATTTACCTGGTCACTGAGGCAATTGTACTAGAAGCACATATGAACTTGTAAACTATATTTGATGCACTGAAACTTATTTCTGAAAATACACACATTAAGACTGGATTTTGAAAAATCACAAATTGGAGGGGTGTGGTAAAAAAAGATAAGATGGTAGCCATGATTGTACAATTAAAGGCCTACCTCTTTTTTATGTGCACTTCAC
Source organism: Laticauda colubrina (assembly GCA_015471245.1). Taxonomy (NCBI): domain Eukaryota; kingdom Metazoa; phylum Chordata; class Lepidosauria; order Squamata; family Elapidae; genus Laticauda; species Laticauda colubrina. Next base: position 3,197,892 of record BLBF01000025.1, on the reverse strand, counting down.
ATGTGATGTATGTAAACAAGGGGCCCCAGTCTTGACTTTTTAAATCCTTTCCCCACAGATGTCTCTACCTAGATATTTCAACTATTTATATAATCAGATTTCTTAACTGCCTATCTCCCTCACTGAGGGGTTGTGTGAGGGAGATGGGAGGTTAACATTTCCCTTACTTAGCCATCTTTATATGTTTGACCATTTTTTATGCTTAAGATTCAAAAATTAAAAAAGACACTGATAAAGACAAATTACAGGGAGTTATGAATTCACCCCATATGAACAAAACACTATATTGATATTAGATCAATCCCTTTAACATGAACAATTAAAACCAGAGGCCTTGTGCTGGCATTAGCTGGTTTATTTTTCTCATCTAAGGAACAGCAGAAGGCCATCAATAGTTTCACCAGGCCTTTCCTACATCTTAAAGGCCATTTTGATTTTCAGAATCAAACAGAAATTCTAAAAAATCAGTTCACAGGTTGATGCCTGAATGCTAGAAGAGCAAGCCTACTTTCTGAAACACAACGGCCAGGAAGAGGGGAATTTCCAAAAAAGTGCAGGAAAAGGAAGGCCTTTTATAAAATCTGAACTGAACAAGTTAATGCTTGACAGACTGGATTTATGTGAACATTAACAAGGCTGATAATTCAAGGCCTTGTTGCCCTTGGTAACATTCCAGGAGAAATGTTTTCACAAAGATGAACTATTTTTAGACAGTTTATCCAGTGTATAAAAAACAAACAAGCTTTCCTCATAAATTCAGCTAGGCATGCCTGCATGTTTCAGTTCTTTTCAAATGCTAACAATGCCTGGTTCAATTCGGCAAGTGACACTCCTAGCACAAGATCCATTCATTTCACTGGGCCTTTGTAGACATAATCATTGATACCCAATTCTTTTTCTCTTCCTTTTTTCTTTCTCTCCAAAGGTCTATGGAAAAAACATGAATGTGCAGCTTCCTGTATGCTTTATGTCTATATCGTAACTAGTTTAACTAGTTTTTTCTCTCACGTGGCAGTTCTTCATGTACTTCCATTATAGTAGAAGGAAACATGTGAGAAACATAATGAAATCCACATGCCCATTTGTGCCTCCCTCCTTTTTTGCTAAATCCAGACATGGTCTCCTGATTAATTTAAGATTCAGTTGACAGATCCATTGAAATTCTTCTGTTTACAAATAGTTCTTGACTTAACAGTTTATTTAGTAAACTTTCAAAGTTACAACAGCACTGAAAAAAGTGACTTATGACCATTTTTCATACTTACAACCATTGCAGCATCCCCACGATTATGTGATCAAAATTCAGACACTTGGCTACTGACTCATATTTATGACGATGGAAGTGTCTTGAGGTCATATGGTGACGTTTTGCGACCTTCTGACAAGCAAGATTGACTTAACAATTGTGTTACTAGCTTAACAATTGCAATGGTTCACTTAACCACTGTGTCAAGAAAGGTTGTAAAATGAGGCAAACCTCACTTAACAAATGACTTGCTTCACAACAGAAATATTGGGCTCTGTAGGAGGACAGAGTCTCTATAGTCCTCTCTATAGGAGGACTACCTATATTCCTGTCACTTTCTCTTTTTTCAACAATGCTTTCAATTTTATCTCATTCCACCTGGCAACACATAAGAGAGAAAGAAGAGATTATGAAATCCTTCAATGGTGGTTTAGAACTAAGTGTCCTTCAGTGCCTCCATTTTTCAACTTTCAGTTTCCAAACATTAGGGGCGCTCAAATGTTGTGACATGTCTTGGAGATTGTGAAGATATTTTGGTTACTTTAATATAATTTAGATGTGCTTCGTAAGTTACATAAATATCAAAACTTCTAAACATTTTGTTTGTTTCATTCATGCCTTTAAAACAGATGGGTCCTTATTTACCTATTTTTTCTATCCCCTTTTAAGTTAAAAAAAAACTAGCTTTCATTATTCCACCAATGTCCATATACCGACCCATCTTGATGGAATGTTAGTCACAGTTGATAGGAACAATATCTGATTTCACAGCTGATCCAGCAGGACCATTCTGGTTTGTCCCCAAAGAATCAACTCAATCCACACCAAATTTTGGACGTATTCAAAGGGTCTATAAATACTTTTAATTCTGGCAGTTACATGAAATTTTGCATGCAAGCAATGGTAGGGTTTTTTTTTGAGCTTCTGGAAACTAGATGCCTCTACATTAACAGTAGTAGCTTTTTGGAAAGTGAACAATTGATATATAAAGCTGAGTTATGCTGCTGCATTATATAGCACAATCTCATGTAGACAAGGTTCACATCATGCCAGACTTGATTTAGCTATAGTTTGTGTGATCAATCACAACCATGCCCCCCACATATTAAGCCATAAAGTATATTTTATAAACCACAATATTAGTTTCCACAATATATTAAGCCAAAAGCAATGGCTTAAAAACTACAGTGGCTAATAGACTAAACCAAAGCCAAACAAACTACATTCTGCCTTACCTTGACGTGTGAATCTAGGAATAATATACAATTGAATGCTTAAATCAGGTAGAATCTTACTTGATTCCACTCCCATGAATATATGGTGGCAACAATTGCCTGAAAGAGCAAAGATTAGCTACTTGTGTATATTATAGCTGAGAAAAATCACCTGATTGTGGGGTAGATGTTTGTTCAGAGAGGCTAATTATAAAGTAGCTATTGAGGCTTTGAAGAATTTATCAGTAATTACTGCAATAGTAGGAGTAAGTTAGAGACCACAAATATATCATCACTGTAATCGTACTTAACATTTACATCACACTTTCAAACTTCAAAGTATATCATAGCCATTAACTAATCTGTAAAGCCTTATATCTTGCACATCTTCTGCTGACATAATGTATAAACACTGTATACACCATCCTTAGGGAGGAATTTTCCTCTAAAACTACATTTAGGTGGGGCTTTTTAAAAAAAATTATCTATAACTTGTTGAAATCAAGACATGAAATGATGAGATGGTATCTTCTCTTTAACAGCCAGCATTGTTAATGTTGTTGAAAGTTTTTGACTTTCATGAATCTTCATAAGGCCAAAGTAAAGTTGAACACAAAAAGAAAAGGAAGGAAGGAAGGAAGGAAGGAGACTCTTACACATCTGTTTGAAGTCAGTGGTTTCTGCATACAAAATGCCAGCTAAACTGCTAACTAAATTATCCATTGTCTACCGAGGAATAGTTCATGCAACAGCATCTATAACAAACCACAAGGATACCAGAATAGTGGCAAATGTATAATTATATTACCACGTGTATTATACCATTATGTTCATACTTTATAACATCAGATGCAAGCACACTGTGTTTGTAAAGTATACTAATAGATTCTACTCACATTAGCCAGTGGATCTCATGTTGCAGTGCGAGCTTGAAGATATCTTATGATAGCTTCCTGTTCTTATTGGTGATTTTTTTTTAAATCTAGTCACAAAAATAGCCATCTTCTGTGGTAAATAAATATATTGTTCTAATCATGGCCAAGTGACATCATGAGCTTATTTTTATATCTGAATTTCTGTTTTCACCTGAAAGGAAGCCTACCCTGAATTTCAGCTGATTTCTCCTGAAAAAAAAAATTAATGATGAAAATACAAATTCTATATGCAGCCCAGTTACCCCTATCTTATCTATTAAGGCTCTCAATTTCCATTAAAATCACTTATACTTTTTAATCCCACTCATCAAGAAGTGTATGTGCATACAATAAACAAATCTCTGTGTATATGTGGTTGCATGGACACATGCACACAAATGCATATTTTTTCCACACTTGGCAAAGAACCATTTTTACGCAGCCAGGGAAAAAAGAAATCTAAAAGAAAATAAAATTCCTTCAAAAGTAAGGCACCTCAAATTTAAGCGATCCCTATAGAAAACTGTCTCACACACTTGCCCATACTGTACATAAAAGCATCATACACTTACACAGAGAAATTTAACATTTTGGGCTAAATGAGCATAAATGAAAGTAAGTTTTCCTGTGGTAAGCCCTACCGAAACCAGAATTTCTTAATTCCAAATTAGTATATCTATTCCGGTGCATTGCTGGAGATAGGTCTGTAAGGGGCGTGCATAAGTACACCATCGTGCCTAACGTCCCTGTCCTATTGTCCCCATTTATTCATACCTATTTCTGGTATTCATACTCATGTTTATTCCTATAACTATTATCGTGCAAGAGATTGACAAATCAAATAAATAAAATAAAATAGATCTGTTTGGAATGACATATTGGAAGCTGGGATTGAAACTTGGGAAAAGGTTCTTGAGTTTTGATCAGTTGTTTTGTTTCCTCTCCTTCTGTTAGGAAAAAGAAATATACTATAGTTGGTAAAGGCCTGTTTTCTAGGATTTGTGTTGGGCTACAGACCCAAGGGAAACTACACTTGCTTTCCAACCTTACTCTTACAGGTTCCGAAGCTCCAATTCCGAGAAAAGAATGGTGACAAATTATCATCCTCTTCAATCACCATACAAAGTTTGTTCTCCTCTTGCCATGTCCCATCTTTCCCAATTACTCAGGCTGAGTTTTTGTAGTAATGCCACTCTCTGTCCATGGTGACTTTCAACCGATTGAGAAGCCTACATTTTCCAGAGGCTTCATCCAGGTGAAGAGCCTATATAGATAGAGAAGGTCTCCATTTCAGATATTCATCCTCCTCTCAAGAAGAGCAGGTCAAGGAAGGCAAATTTGGTGTGCTCATCTTCATCCCAGCTTGAAACAACAAAATGGCTTCTCTGTTGCTTCTGTTTCAATCCTTCCTTCTTTTTCCTTAGAATCTTCTGCCATTAACATATTTTAATTGAATGCAATACATTCCTCCATTTATGCAATTCACAAAGAATTCCTTCCTTCCTTCCTTCCTTTCTTCCTTCCTCCTTTTTCCCTCTGGAGGAAACTTTGTTTCAGACTTTCTCCAGTCTCCAGACCTCCAAACTGAGATCTGCACACATCCAATCCAAACATATTATATGTAGACATTGTAGTAACTCGGTATGAACACTGAGTTTTGCTACTTTTTCTCAGCATCGCTAGTTGGTAGAAAGAAAAGCAATTACAGATTGCCTTCTTATTGTTCCTATTAGGGTTGGAGGCTGAAAACAGTGGCATTGGGGTAGTGTCCTAAAATTGATTCTGTGTTTTTATTTTCCAGAACCAGAGGTATAACAAGTCCACTAATAACATTGGAATTCTATTGACCCTTGTTTTATTTTATGTTCACTGCTGCCTGTTCTGCTTTTATAGCCACACATTCTGGTCTGTATTTTTCAGTAAACATCAAAGATTGCAGACAGAGGAACAAATCCGACAAGGATATGAAAGATCGTACTGTAATTTTTTGCCTTCTCTGTGTTCATCTGCAAAAGCTGATGACATGCCAGTAGGAGCCAGCTCATCAGATGGGCACAGATCCCCTCTCTTTCTTTTTTCTGTAAAGTCTTCCATGAAGGTGGCAGATAAAAAATAGGGCATTCCAGTAGCTGACAGACTAACCTGTAAGTGCCTGTCCTGGGCAATCTACTTGTCAGCTTTGCTGGCTAAGAGAGCAGAGACAAGCTTCAGCTGTCAGCTCTGTGTCTTCTCTTCCCTCTGTCTTTCATCATTCTTAGGTCCATGAATAGAGGTCTTATTTAGGGTTGACTTAATTTAACCAGTGCATGGAGCAAAGCTCTTATTCATCCTGTTGCAACAATAGAATCCATGTACAGATATATGAGATTCTGACAATCATCTGAGTTGAGCAGTATAAAGCATATTGAATGCGATTCAATATTAATATCAAAAGATAAGGGGGAGTAGTTATCAGGAAAAAATCTAAATCCAAAATACTATATTTATCTATCATCATCCACACATCTTTCTTTCCCCCTTTTTCCCTCTATTTTCCCACTATTTTCATTTTCATTTGTATTTTATACTTCAAAAAAACTTTAATAAAAATTAACAATTAAAAGAGGATTCCTTCACCACAGTATTGAATTAGACAAGTGGGAACATATTTGGGAAAGAAATTACAGACTAACCATGTCTGTCTCGTACAAAGATAATTTGTATAAAACAGTTTACTGCTGGCATTTACCACCTGCAAGACTGGCAAAGATGTTTCCAAATCTCCCGCCAAATTGTTAGGAGTGTAACTGCATCCAGGGAACATACTTTTATTTGTGGTGGACTTGTCCATGTGTGCAGAAGTTTTGGAGAAACATTAGAAACTGGATACCAAACATAACTAAACAAGATGTAAAACCTGAACCCGAAACCTTTCTGCTAGGTATGATAGATTCAAAAATGGGGAAAAAAATCAATATTTAATCTTGTACATTATAATGGCAGCCAAAATAAACTATGCACAAAATTGGAAATTGTCTACTATCCCTTCAGAGGAGATGGTCATCAAAAAAATTCACGAGTGCGCAGAAATGGATAGCCTAACTAAATTACTAAAAAATAACCAAGATAGTGATTATTATAAAACATGGAATTGCTGGTATGAATGGTGAAAGAAAAGGCAAGATTTGACAACTAGATAAATTATGAAATTATGGGAGACGATAAAATATTATGTGAAATTAAAGCATTAAAAGAACTGTAACAAGGTAGATCACGTCAATATTAGGGGGATAAAAAATGTATAACCATCGTTCAACACCTGCTGTAAACTGTATATATATATATATATATATATATATATATATATATATATATATATATAT
>BLBF01000025.1:3165123-3181186 GCA_015471245.1 Laticauda colubrina | reverse complement strand
TACGCAGCAGCAGAAGCACCACCGCCAGGAGCAGCTTCAGCAGAGTAAGCACCAGCAGAAGCACCACCACCAGGAGCAGCACCAGCAGAAGCTTCAGCACCAGAAGAGCGAGCTTGAGCAGCAGAAGCCCCAGCAGAAGCAGAGTCAGGGACAGAGGGCGGGAGGGTGGCCCTGTCCCTCTTGCCAGGGATGGCGGCAGGTTGCTGAGGCTTTCGCTTCTTCCCCATGGTTGTGGGGTTGCTGGCTGGCAGGGAGGCTGGCAGGGAGGCTGGCAGGAAGCCTGGCAGGAAGCCAGTCACGAAGGCTGGCAGGCAGGCAGGCACCAAGGCTGGCAGGAAGGCTGGCAGGAAGGCTGGCAGGAAGGCTGGCAGGAAGGCATGCAGGAAGGCAGGCACCAAGGCTGGCAGGCCGACTGGCTGGCAGGGAGGCTGGAAGGCAGGTTGGCAGCAAAGCTGGCAGGCAGGCAGAGAGCAAGGCTGGCAGGGAGGCTGGCCAGGAGGCTGGGAGGCAGGCTGGCAGGAAGGCTGGCAGCAAGGCTTGCAGCAACGCTTGCAGGCAAGCATGCAGGCAGGGCAGGCAAGGACTCGATGTATCCGGCAGCAGGTCTTTCCTCAGAATGGTGACCTGCTTGGGAGCTGCTTCCCTTTATATCTGCGGGGCTTACGCAATGCATCCTCCCCGCGTGCGCAATTAACTCTCGGCATCCGTTCGGCTTCCGCTGTGCATCCGCTAGGCTTCCGCTGTGCATCCGCTTCATCCGCTGTGCATCCGCTAGGCTTCCGCTCTGCATCCGCTTCATCCGCTGTGCATCCGCTGTATCCGTTCCGTGTCCGCTTTGCTGAGGCCCCCCGGAAGCCCTGCGGATGTGCCATCCGCTCCCATCCGCTTCCATCTGCTGGGCTTCCGTTCCGCATCCGCTTTCCATCCGCTCTGCCTCCTCCCCGCGTTCATTCCTTTCCATGTTATCCGCTCTGGTTATGCAAATTTTTGCCCCTTTTGAGAGCAGATAACAATGGATGGAACATTTTTCTCATCCATTGGGCCTTTTTTACTAAAGTTTTGCATCCATTGGGCAGTGTGACAGGGCCTTAAGCTATAATGTGGTGCTTTTGGCTCTGGCTATGTGTGTTATACTTAACTGTTGTGTGATTGTGTGTTGTACTAAGCCTTCAGAGCCCAGGGAGAACAAAAATACCCCCCCACCGTGGTTCAGGAGCCCGACTAGGCCACACTTACCATGGCTATGCTCACCCAGCAACCGAGAAGAGAACCTGTTGCTGAAATTTTTGAAGCCCACCCCTGGTTCTCCTGTTTGAGCAGGAGGCTGGACTAGAACACCCCTCAAGGTTCCTTTCAACTCTGTTCTGTTCTGTTCCATATCACATGGTCATTAAGCAAATCTGACTTCCTCCATTTGCAGGTTAAAAATTTGAATCATCCACAAATTAGGCTTATCCACAAATAAAGTATGGCTACTTTAAGGCCCTGTCACACGGCCCAATGGATGCAAAACGTCAGTAAAAAGGACACAACGGACAAGCAAAATGTTCCATCTGTTGTTATCCGCTCTCAAAAAGGGCAAAAATTTGCATAACTGGAGCGATAACACGGAAAGGAATGGATGCGGGGAGGACGCAAAGCGGATGGAAAGCGGATGCGGAACGGAAGCCCAGCGGATGGAAGCGGATGGGAGCGGATGGCACATCCGCTAGGCTTCCGGGGGACCTCAGCAAAGCGGATGCGGAACGGATACAGCGGATGCAGAGCGGATGAAGGGGATGCAGAGCGGAAGCCTAGCGGATGCACAGCGGAAGCCTAACGGATGCCGAGCGTTAATTGCGCATGCGGGGAGGATGCATTGCGTAAGCCCTGCGGATATAAAGGGAAGCAGCTCCCAAGCAGGTCACCGTTCTGAGGAAAGACCTGCTGCCGGATACATCGAGTCCTTGCCTGCCCTGCCTGCATGCCTGCCTGCAAGCCTTGCTGCCAGCCTTCCTGCCAACCTGCCTCCAAGCCTCCTGGCCAGCCTCCCTGCCAGCCTTGCTCTCTGCCTGCCTGCCAGCCTTGCTGCCAGCCTGCCTTCCAGCCTCCCTTCCAGCCAGTCTGCCTGCCAGCCTTGGTGCCTGCCTGACTGCTGCCTTCCTGTCAGCCTTCTTGCCAGCCTTCCTGCCAGGCTTCCTACCAGGCTTCCTGCCAGCCTTCGTGCCTGCCTGCCTGCCAGCCTTGGTGCCTGCCAGCCTCCCTGCCAGCCAGCAGCCCCACAACCATGGGGAAGAAGCAAAAGCCTCAGCAACCTGCCGCCATCCCGGGCAAGAGGGACAGAGCCACCCTCCAGCCCCCTGTCCCTGACTCTGCCTCTGCTGGGGCTTCTGCTGCTCGGGCTCGCTCTTCTGGTGCTGGAGCTTCTGCTGGTGCTGCTCCTGGCGGTGGTGCTTCTGCTGGTGCTTACTCTGCTGAAGCTGCTCCTGGCGGTGGTACTTCTGCTGATGCTTACTCTGCTGAAGCTGCTCCTGGCGGTGGTGCTTCTGCTGATACTTACTCTGCTGAAGCTGCTCCTGGTCCTGCTGGTCCTGCTGGTCCTGCTCGTGCTCCTGGTCCTGCTCGTGCTCCTGGTCTTGCTGGCACTACTGGTGCTTACTCTGCTGTGGCTGATACTGGTCCTGCTGCTGCTGATGATGATGATCCTGCTGGTGCTGCTGCTGCTGCTGCTGCTGCTGATTGTGATGATGATGATGATCCTGCTGCTGCTGCTGCTGCTGCTGATGATGATGATGATGATGATTATGATCCTGCTGGTGATGATGACGATGATGATGATGATGATGATGATGATCCTGCTGGTGCTGCTGCTGCTGGTGGTATGGAGGAGCAGCCCCTATCACCTGGGAGCCCCTCTGATGAGGGCCCATCTGGTCCTGCCAAAGGGAGGAAGAGGCGTATGCGACAATGGGAGAGGAAGCAATTCTCCATTGAGGAGGAACACGAGGATGAGGTGCTGGAGTGGCTGAGAGAGAATGACTATCTGTGGCGGAAGGGACACTGGCTGTACAGGGACACCAAAAGGAAGCAGGCTGCTTGGAGAGAGAAGGCGGAGAGTATGGGCTACACTTCGGAGGTGCTCCTTGGCTGGTGGAAGCACATGCACACCTGGTACGGGAAGCTGCACCTGAAGAAATCTGGCCAGGCCACGGTTAAGCTGACGGACAGAGAGACCTACGTCATGACCAGGTGCAGCTTCCTGGAGGGTGAGATCCGCCACCGAGGAGCAGCAGGAGCCCCTCTCACTACCCTCTCTCTCCGGCAGCCTGCTAAGAGCCAGTCCTCTTCTGGCCGAGAGTCAGTCCCCTGTCTCCAGGCAGGTTTCTGTGGAGCGTGCCACAGCGGAGAACCCACGGACAGGTGTTGTAACCGTGGTGGAGTGCGTGGAGGACTCTCTGGTGCGGTGGGAGAAAGGAGACGTCGCGTCCACCACAGCTGTACCCGCATCCACCACCCCCCAGCTCCACCTCCACAGAAAGGCAGAGAGCCAGACAGCAGGAGGGGCAGAGCCACACCGTTCTCCTGGAGATCAGGGACACCATCCAGACCAGCATAGATCTCCCCTCTCAGCTGGTCAGCACCGACTCCTCATCCTCCAACCGCAAGCCCTTCCTCACCTATGTCAACTAGACCCTCAGGGACATGGCGGAAACCCAATACCAGCAGGTGAAGGACCGGATCACCGATCTGCTTCACAACCCTCCAGACCCAGAGGAACCTGCTCCCACCCAGTCTAGGCCTGCTTCTCCACCCCAGGTGATGTCCCTACCATTCCAAGGCTTCCCACAGGCCCTCACCTACCAGGGCTACGGCTACCAGGAGGTCCAGCAGCACAGGCAGCAGCCCTTCCCAGACCAGGCACAGAGTCATCGGGCGACACCATCGACACTGGTTCCACTGATGCCACTGATGCCACCCACGCCAATGATGCCACCGATGACAGCGATGCCACCCATGCCAGCGATGCCACCCATGCCAGTCCTCACCCAGCTGCAGACCAGACAGCCCCACTACACTGCTCCTTCCTCCACCCCACAGCCAAGCCCGGCCTCAGTACATCTGTCATCAGTACTGGGGCTGACACCCCATGGCATGGAGGAAGGACCTCTCATCATCACGGGTCTAAGCCAGCTGTCCGAGAGCTTTCTCAACACACTGTCACCTGTTGTCCTCTCGGGGCCAGGCACCCCAGTGGTGCTTCAGACCAGCACTGCAGCAGCACCCACCTCCACAGCACCTGGACCCTTCACCCCTGAGACTGGGCACACCTCCAAGTGACCAAGAGGAATGCCAGAGACTGGCTGGCTGGCTACCTGTGGGCTTTATTTGGACACTTGACTTGGGTCATTTTTCTTTTACAGCTTGTTGTTCAATAAAGTTTATCTTTGATTCACATGCTTGCTTCATTTCTTTTTTTTAATAAAGTCTTGGTGGAAACTTTTAGAATTGGTTTAAGCCTTTGCATGCTTGTGGGATGGGTTAAGATAGCAGTGGGTTGGGCAGGGATACCTGTGGCATGGGTAATAGCTGTGGGATGGGCCGGGATACCTGTGGGGGCAGGGATACCTTTGGGATGGGTAATAGCTGTGGGATAGATAAACCTCCAGTGCAAGCATAGTGGAACTGTATGGTCCACCCTCCCAGGTGCTACACCTATTGGCCCTTTATTATCAATAACCATGTAATAATCATCCACACATGTCAACACAAACACAACTCTTTATTAAACGCCCTGTTCATTGTAGGCCCACCCAACATACATGGCCCAATGTCATCAGTGTGATGAGACAGGCTGAAGGAAGCATCCATTAATCATCTATCATCCTGTCTTGCCACTCCACTGCTCCAACTGGGGAGTTGCACCAGTGTCTCAGGAGGTTGCGCTGCTTCTTCCCTTCATGTGAGGCTCTGTTGGGGCCTTGCACATCCTCAGTGTCTATCAGGTTTCGCACTTGCCTCCATTCCCCAGGCTCCATTTTCCCCATAGCCTTGTTGGAGGTCCACGAGCCTGTTCTGCAACACTGGGTAGCGGGTGCGCATGAGATTGTGCAGGATGCAGCAAGCTTCCACGATCCTCCTCACGGTCTCTGGGCGATGCTTCATGGTGGTGAGAAGTACCTGGAACCTGTTGGCCAGGATGCCAAAGGCATTCTCCACCACCCACCTTGCCCTGGACAGCCTGTAGTTGAAGATCCTCTCTTCACGGGTGAGGAGTCTGGAAGTGTAGGGCTTCATGAGGTAGGTTCTGAGGGAGAAGGCGTCATCCCCCATGATGAAGTAGGGCACATCTTGCATGTCGTTGGGCAGGGGGTCTGGATCTGGGAAGCCCATGATGAGGTTGCCTTCCAGCCCCTCCTTGAGGTCACTGGCGTTGTATACGCGGGCATCTGAACATGAGCCGTTGCCTGAAGCTTCGATGTACATGAACTTGTAGTCAGCATCGACCATGGCAAAGGGGACGATGCTGAAGAAGCCCTTGTAGTTGAATTAAGTGGAGGCCGACTTGGGTGGTGCTTTGCAGGCCACGTGCTTGCCATCTATGGTTCCAACGGTGTGTGGTAAGTTCCACTTCTGATACCACTGCTCTGCAACTTTCTTCCATCCTTCTTCAGTGGATGGGCACTGGAGGAGCTCCTCCTTGTATTCTTCGATGATGGCCTGCACCACTTCTCTGACCACAATGCTGATGGTGTTGTGTGGCACCCTCCAGCCGTACTGCATGCTCCTGTAGGTGGTCCCTGAGGCCAGGTGGCGCAGAGTGAGTGCCACCTTGAGCCCAGGGTCCAGGCTGGGCCGGAAGTTGGTGTTTGCCTTGGTCAACCTGGGTGTCAGCCGCTGCACAACTTCGTCAAACATGGCTGGAGGCATCCTCATGAAGTTCTGGAACGCCCGAGTGTCTTCGTTCCTGAGCTTCACCATCAGCTTGTTGTACAGTCCGTACTCTGGTCTTCTCCCGATCCATCTTCAGACCCAGACGTTTCTTGACCGCCTCTTTTTCTTCCTGTAGTAGTGTTCACAGAGCCTGTAGATGGCTTCACACTGTTGCAGAATGATCCACGGTGGACATGACTGGATGCTATGGAAGAGTAAGAGTCAGATGTGCACAGCTGGGCTGCTGGGCTGAAAGTGAGATGCAGGTGAGTTGCTCCCCCTTTTTATAGGCAGTATAGGTGTCCCTTTGCATCCTCTAGGCATCCTCTAGGCATCCTCTAGACATCCTTAATATCCGAGATAGGTCCCCTCTGTGAACGTTTTTTCCTTTTTAAATGCTTTGTTTCCATGCTACATCCACTAGGCATCCGTTCTGCATCCGTTCCGTGTCCGTTCCGCTTCCTCCCTGCGTCCGAGTGGATGCGAGTTGCGTGGATGCGGAACGGATGCCTTGCGGATATAGCGGATGCGTAATAGATGCAGAACGGATGCCTGGAGGATGCCTAGCGGATGCAGAACGGACGAATTGGATACATTTTTCGCGCAAAAGTTTTGAGCAGCTCAAAACTTTCTGATCAGATGAAACGTCCATAAACGGATGCTGGACGGATAGAGAGGAAGCAAAACAAAGGCAGTGAGTACAGAATGGATACATCGTGTTAACCAATGGATGGCAAGCTTTTTTGTCCGTTTTACATCCTCTTTGCATCCGTTGGTGCAGTGTGACAGGGGCTTTAAGAAAAAAAACTACCGTATATTCTCATGGATAAGCCCATCCATGGAGAAGCCGAACCTGATTTTTAAGGCACCTAAAAGTCTCAAGTTAACCCAGAGTATGTATGTATGTATGTATGCATGCATGCATGCATGTATATTTAGTTCACCAGCAGAGCGGACTCCATCAGTTAATGGTGTTGGCAAATAGTATAAAGTACAGGCTCATAGAATATGATGGCATGATAGAGAATCTCATGGTGCAGGGAATATCTTCTGGAGCAGTCTATCCCCCTGCTGACTTGAGGGATTCTGGGAGCTGAAATCCATACAAAGTTCCCAGGTTTGAAAAACGCTACTCTAGCCCTTAAGTGTTGCAACTGTAGATAAAAGGTCAACCACCCTTGCTCCTAAAGGTCCACTTTGCTTAACCAGCTGCTCCTGATCCACTTGCTGAAGAATTCACCAAAGGACACATGACCTTCCTATCATCTGACTTGTCAACACCAAGTCACTTGCCACTATCTCTTTTTCCCAGATTCTGGACCCAAATGGAGGCAAGCAGGAACTGAACTTTTGCTTCTAGCAGCACCTGGCTTTGCTATCGCGAGGAATAGAGGCTGTATCAGCCCATGCCTTGTCCCAGCACTTGACTCACAAAGTGGTCCTGGTGTTTGCTCACCTCCAGATGCAGATAGTGCCTGTCAGCAGAGGGAAAAGCTCAAATGGTAACAGAGTCAAACAAGGGTCCTCTCTGCTATAAAGGAAGTGTTTTAGATGGCCTTGACATCGTCCAGTTTTTCCCACATACACATTTAATTCAGGGGTGGGCTTCAAAAGTTTTCGCAAAAATCTGCCTGGTTTCTGAGTGGGCGCAGCCATGATGGCCATGGCCCAGTCAGCCTCCTGAACCAGTGGGGGGGGGGCATTTTTGCCCTCCCTGGGCTCCAAAGATTTCCTCGAGCCTCCGGAAGGGCAAAAATGGCCTCCCTGAGCTCTGGAGGCTCTCCGGAAACTGGAAACGGGTCCGTTTCTGGCCTTCTCAACTTCCAGGAGGCCCATTTTTTGCCCACCCTGAGCCTCCGTGCATGCCCTGCACTTACCTGCATCCAAAACAGGCTGCATGGAGAGTCCTGGGAGGGATGGGGTGGGGGGGTGGGCCATCCAGAAGTGGGATTTGGGGGTTCTCCAAACTGCACAGATTCTTAGCAAGAGGCTCTCCCAAACCCCAGCAGCCCACCCCTGCTTTAATTTACAACCACAGGACTGGTGGTGTCAACTCTCCACTAAAATAAAATGAAAATCATATCAAAGCTATCCCAGCCATAATGATTTACCTCTTGGGCATTTGCACATTGCATGGCCTGGGGCTTGGGAAATCTGTCCAGGCAGAAAAAAATCTAGATGCTGTTGTCCAAGTGCGTACTTCCAAAAAGCAAGGCATTTCCAGGAAATCCAGACTGCAAGGAAAGGTATAAGCTCAGTGATGTCCCAGGGCTGCATAGCTTGATCAGGCTTTTCCAGGACCCCTGCTAGTCAAAGGAGATCATAATTGTCAGAAGAAGAATAAGCCTTTGGTTCCACCATGCAAGTCTACCAACTGTCCTCTGCCAAAAGTTTCCTGGGGTCCTGGAGGCTACAACTATACTTGGGACTTTGGGGATTCGCTGGACGTACCTTTTTTTTTTTTTTAAGGTAGGAGGAGCACACATTTACAAGAGTTCGGTAGCTACCTCCTTCTTGATGGAAAGAAGCAATAATCATGGCTTGATTTTAGCGCAATGCCATAATGTGCAGGAATCAAATAAGGAATCTTTTGATCGGTTGAGTTTCTATGTGGTCCTTTTGGCTGTCACTACTGTTAAAAGCCATAGATTCGTACCTGGAATGGGACAACTTACCATGGTCAACTTGCTGCAGGACAACTCACCACAGGATGATTTTACAATTCAAGTGTTTAAAAAATTTTTAAAAATGTAGTTTTTGTCAGTATTCTTTCATTATTCTATTTCACCATTTCTTTCATACTAGTGTAACCCTTGTCCTGCAGCAAGTTGCCCCGGCGACAAGTTAGCCGTGGCAAGTTGTCCCGCAGCAAGTTGGCCATGGCAAGTTGGCTGTGGTGAGTTGGCTATGGCGAATTGTCCTAGAACCCTGGTAGCAATAAGGGGATATGAAGTTTTTCTTTGGATTCTGGTGTAATATATACACCAGCTGACAATGGAAAAGTTCAGCCCAAAACCTAATCATTTTGACATGAAAGAAGAAATTGTTGCAATAATATCCAACCATTTCTACCCTCCCACTTCTCTGCACTCCACTAGCCCAACATCAATATTATTGTGGACATGCAGGGAAGAGAGCTCTGCGTTTTGTAGTGACTGGTTCATGCTTGCAAAGTCCTCATGAGGAGTTTCAGTGATGTCCCAGGGCTACATAGCTTGATCAGGCCTTTCCAGGACCCCCGCTAGTCAAAGGAGATCGTGCTAGACTCAAGGAATAAATGATTTGGCTTCAGATGAGGCAGCCCCCTATGCTCCTCCCACGCTTGCACAGTAGCCCTTGTTCATGCTGCCCTAGAAAGAGAGATGACCAGACCCCAAGGGAAGTTGGAGAGTTGCAGCCAAAGCACCTGCTGTAGGGAAAATTCAGTTTCCCT
The DNA here is from genome assembly GCA_015471245.1 of Laticauda colubrina. Taxonomy (NCBI): domain Eukaryota; kingdom Metazoa; phylum Chordata; class Lepidosauria; order Squamata; family Elapidae; genus Laticauda; species Laticauda colubrina. The sequence continues at coordinate 3,171,843 of BLBF01000025.1, read as the reverse complement.
AAGAAGCATCCAAAACTGTAGAGGCATTTACTGGCTGCTCTTTTATTTATCAGAGCAGCTGCAAGTGACAATTCTGCCTTCTGACTGGCCTGAGCCTTTGTTCCTGCAGAGCTGAAAATGCCCCCCAAATCCTTTCTTTGTACCAGGATTATATGCTTGAAAAGAACTGAACAAATTGCATTTAGACTGATCCAAATGGTCCATTTCCCTTATTGTGCTGTTTTTAAGGAGGGGGGGGTTGGGAGGGCAGGAATGACTGTACTTAGGAATCAAAGCAGAGCTGGCAACTAACAGCATTAATGCATGATAGAAAGATTGAATTGGCTTTAATTATCACATGTAATTACAAGAGGCTGCTTTCCCACAACCTCCCCCACAGGCACAACCTCAGACTTTATGCAGGCATCTCCAGAATGCACTCACAGTCCTCGAGATGCGAGTTCATTGTCAGTAATAGTATCTTTCCACAGTCTTCCACGGTCCTACTGCCACAGTTGTTAAATGCATTTTCACACAAAACAGAACCTCTAAAACATTGGTAGATTGGAACAACGAGCATTGAGGCAATGCTCTCCTTGACTGGAGGGTTGAAGAGCTAGAGATACCTAGTCATAAATGAACAATTACTCTTTTGGTATATCTTCTTTCATCTTAGGACTTCATTGTATTGAGACCTCGGTGTCATAAGGAACATTGATTTAGAGAAGTGGTATTATTTACCATTTACCATCAGCTATTGCCCAACTTTTATGCCGCAAAAAGTGAACCTGCCACCATGAAGGGTACCACATAGAGTTGTGCTGAATTAAACAAAATAGAAACCTGCTTAGGGCACCATAGAGTTTTCCCTCCAAGTTATTATATCCTTAACTTTTTCATTGCCAGATTCAACTTCAGTTTTTCTGTAACTGTCCTTATCTGCAGTGTTCAACTTTTAATGTACATTGTTTAAAAACAAAGTTTTCTTTGATTTCTTTCTTTGACGAAAGTTTAAAAATTTGGTTTAGAAGTGTCATTTGTTTCTAACTTATGGCATGAAAGTTTCAGTTCCACCAAGGGGCAGCATTGTTGGGCTGTACTTAAGGCATCAGTTAGTCTTAATCTGCCTCTGGTATGGGTAAAGATTAAGGTTCCCCTCACACATGTGAGCTAGTCATTTCCAGCTCTAGGGGGCCATGCTCCAGAGGTGGTTATTCAGCAGGTTCTGACCAGTTCTGGAGAACCGGTAGTGGAAATTTTGAGTAGTTCAGAGAACCAGCAAATCCCAACTCTGACTGGAGATTTTGCAGTCTCCTTCCCCTGCCACGCCCACCAAGCCATGCCCACAGAACCAGTAGTAAAAAAAATTTGAATCCTACAAAGCCGAAGATCCAGCACTGTCTGAAGATGTCTCCGTGGTCATGTGGCCAGCATGACTTAAATGCTGAAGGTGCATGGAACGCTGTCACCTTCCCACCAAAGTGGTCCCTATTTTTTTACTTGCATTTTTACCTGATTTCAAACTGCTAGGTTGGCAGAAGCTGGGACAAGTAACAGGAGCTCACTCCATTACACGTCGCTAGGGATTCGAACCACCATACTACCAACTTTTCTGGTTGACAAGCTCAGCGTCTTAGCCACTGAGCCACCGCATCCCTGGACCTCTGGTATAGAGACTCCTAAAATCCAGACAACCAGACAACCACCATATAGCAACAACAGGCTAGCTTTCTATATCTCTCTGCTGCTATTTCATAGTCACTTGGAGCTTTGCAGTCCTTTATAAATACAATGCCAAGGCATAGAAATATGCCTTGTTTCTTTCATTGGAATAGTCAGAACTGCACTGTTTAAATTTCAAATTGAGATTTCTAGTGATTTTCACTCCATATTTTCGAAACAAAAATCCCTGCTCACAGTAAACTAATATGGCAGAGAGATGAACCCACTGCTAAATCATGTCTCTCTCCCACAGTGGAAATAGACCCTAGACCCAGAATAAGAGGAATTATTCTATAGATAGAAGTAAAAACATAAACTAGCATTCATACCTAAGCCACATCACTATCATTCTTTCTTCCAAACCAGGCTAGTTTATATTGTGAAATTGAATCTTAAAAAGGACTCATTTTTAAAAAAATATGGCTTTTTCTGCCATCAACTTCCCATGAATTTCTGTAATAGAGTGGCTCATTCAAATAAATTTCCCTCACCGAGCGCTTTCAATTTGTGTCAGGCTACAGTCTCCTAAACCCCATTTGGAATACCAATTGAAGGTTATGGGAGTTGTAGTCCAGCATAAAGAGCAGGCACCTGGCTGAGGAAGGCTGCTATAAACCAAGTACCTGGGAGGCCATCATCTAGGAATTGTAGTAAGCTTCCCCTTACCGGGGAGAACCAAAGATTATCTGAATTAGCTAGTTTAAAAAAAGTTTTAAAAAAACACTTTTTTTTTTCTTGCCAGGTGATCATATCCAATGGTTCCAAAGGACGTAACCCACATCCCAGGCACCCACTTTTTCCCCAAAAAACCCTGCTGAAATAAATACCATACTGCAACTTCAGGGGCAGAAAAGGTTATGTGATTTTTGGAGATGCTGAACTAAGTTGTATGTAGAGAGAGAAAACAAACACACACACAAAGCACATCTACTGAGGGAAGGAGGAAAAAATTGCATAATTGCTGGGGAGAGAAAGGCTGAGCCCGAGTTTGGCAGATGAACAGCCACCTGCACACCTACTACATCCAAGGGAGAAAAGGATCGACTGACATCTTCTAAAAGCTACTGAAATTTCTCTTTGAAGTGTTCTGGTCCTCTAGAAACAAAAGGAATGTGCTTTCTTTTGTTGGCAGGACATGGGCTAAGCTTTCTGCCAATGAGAAGAGGGGAAAAGTAAGTCCATGTCCCTTCCATGCTCTTTGGGACCTGCTGCTAGGATTGCTAAAGGATCTCTGTGAAAATGGACCATTTGGACAAAAGAAGCAAAATAAATTTCAATGGTAGCTTGTGCGGATAAGTCTCTGGGATGCTTTCTCGTCATGTGGGTAAGAAAATAGCCCGAAAGGTGGATCAATCAACCTCATCTAGTCAGTAGAATAAAATGTGGTACAGACCAGAGGATCACCACAACTTTTCATCTCACAGATAACATGAGTCAAAACAACACACAGTGACAAGCCACAGCCATTCACTTTCTGGAAGGAGAAGATCCTTGAACTGAACTGAACTGATTGTATGGATAGAGCAGCATGGGACATGAGGTCTTCCAATTTTGAAATGCGCTCTCAGAGAAGGAAATGAGCACATATATTTAGATTTTCAGCAAGAGAATTTGGAAGTGCTTAACCAGCTCATGCTGAAGACAGTGGAACGCCAGATGTTTCGCTTGCATTTGTGCTTTGAGGTTTTTTTTAAGTGAGTGTGAAATGGTTCTATTGTCTTACAAGCCACAGCTGCACTGGCGTATTATCTAAAACATTAAATACAGTTCCTCAGTTTTTATGTATTTCTTTCTTTCAATTTTTTTTTCAATCTTTGGGGTTTGGGACTTTTTACCCAAGAGTTTCAAAATGCAACCCTTCAGAATGCAATGAGATAAGCGCACATGTGTATGTTCGTACACAGATGCCCCAAGAGCTGGCAACTTTGGACATGAGCCATGCAGAGTAATTTCTAAAGGGTTATCAAGTAGATAGAGTCAAGTTATCTTTTTTATATATAATCTGCTTTATTATCGAGCATAAAATAACTTGAGTCTTGATTCCAGCTCAGCTTCCTTTACAGCTTAATAAACCGCACAATATTTATCAGATCAGTCTTTTGCTCTTCCTATCAACATGAAGGAACTTCATTCTGTGAGAAGTAAAATGTTATTTACATCTTCCATGTGCAATATGAGTTCATGCTGAAGGCTTTCAGGTCCAGTTCAGTTCATGTTCTTTCAGCTGAAGCCCAGCTGGAACTCAGTGAGCCTTTCCCTACCTCCACATATTGAAAGATATGAGTCAAGGGATGATGGTAAGTGAATTCCAGACAGTGGACTGAATTCCAGAGTTTTGCTCTGAAACTTAAGGTATACATCCATATGTAGGATCAGCTAAGGTCTGCCTTAGTATTCTTGAATGGGCCTTTAGGGGTTTTTTTAGATGTGAGGGGGAATTGTATTTTCTCTGGATGAGAAGACATCACAGTGTCCCTCAGACACTTATATTTCTCTTCATCCACCCTCTTCTAATCATGCTTGAGGGAACCTTGGTGTTCTCTGAGCTGGGTTGTTTTTCTTACAGGTGTTTCATGACCCAAACTATGGAGAAGCTGCATTTCTCCATTATGACTGCCTAACTACTGAAAATTATATCTATAATTATTGGATGTCTCAGAATTTTTTCATTGACAACTTGCATTTTGAATGAGCTTCTTTCCTATATTTCAGATACCATAAATATTATTGTTTCAGAAATGGCAAATGAGTGGGAAAGATGACAAAACTTGAGAAAGTGATGTTGCAACATATTCATACATGAGAAATCCATGGCTTCATGTTGATTAGTTTCCTGTTGTATCTGAAATATCTATTTTACAACTAGAAAAAAATGGAAAGTGTTACTAGCAGTTTCTGGTGTCAACTATGTCAACAAACTCTCCTTGTCACCACTATATGAGAGATCCAGAGAGCCAGTTTAGTCAAGTGCAATGATGGCTAACCTTTTCAGCAACGAGTGCCCTAAGTGTGTGCGTATGCATGCACATTCCCAAAATGCAATATGTCCCCATGGATATGTGTGTCCCTCATGTATGCGCCCCACCCCTACACACGCACTGCAGAGACCTGAAGACAAGCTGGCCGGTAGAAGGCATGCACACGCATGCACGGCAGAGTTGAGCTGAGGCAATGGCTTGCATACCCCCAGAGAGGGCTCTGTGTGCCACCTCTGGCATGTGTGCCATAGGTTCACCAACACAGGTCTAGTGGTTAAGGCACCAGGCGAGAAAGCAGGAGACCATGAGTTCTAGTCCCATCTTAGCTATGAAAGTCAACTGAGTGACTTTGGGCTCTCTCTCTTTGGGCTCACTCTCTCTCAGCCCAACACCTCAGAGGTAGTGGTTGTGGGGTAAATAGGAGGAGGAAGGTGTGTTGAATATGTTTGAGTTATTTGTAAAAGTAATAAAGGTAAGATATAAATAATCAAATAAACAAATCAAATAAATATGAGTAAATAGATTGTCTTCACCTAATTCTCTCTATGATGTTTCATACATACAGAAACCAATCCCTGTTAAGATTATATTGCTGCTGATTTTTTTGATTTAAAAAAGGAGAAATATTAAATGTTGCATTCATTTCTGTGGCTTTCATGCATTACAATGGTATATATTATCCAATGGTGGGAATCAAATTTTTTTCCTACCGGTTCTGTGGGCATGGCTTGATGGGCGTGGCAGTGGAAGGATACTGTAAAATCTCCAGTCAGAGGTGGGATTTGCTGGTTCTCTGAACTATGCAAAATTTCTGCTACTGGTTCTCCAGAACTGGTCAGAACCTGCTGAATGCCACCTCTTATTATCCCATGGGAAGATAGTATAAAGATATTGTTTTCATCTGATTGCCAGCCTTAAACTTGGAGCCTGTGTATCAGATCTTCATGAACTGCTATTAGCCTTTTCCAACTTGCACCCTCCAAATATCTTGAAACTTCAGTTCTTGCTATATCTTAATCAGTATGATTTGATATAAATATTAAAATTGCATGGGAACTTCAAATTTGTTGCAGATATTATTAGCAAGTTCTACAGATATAATTGTAGATGGATAATTGCATGGGGAGTGTTTGTCAATATCATCTCCCTTAGCCATTTTCCCACTCTTGTCAGTCTGTCTTTATCATTCCCAGATAATATGTGCCCGTAAAATGCACAGTTTAAATGGAAGCTAAAGATTAAATGGAAGAAAAGTCATATATATCAACTTCTGTATTTTTCTGCCTACCATGGCAAACTCTAAAAACCAATATCCAGAAGCAAAAAATTGTCTTGAATCTAGGCATCTCCTGTAAAATCTGGAGAGTTAAAGATCACAAGAGATGTATACATGGATGTATATAAATGAAGCTAGGAAGGGCAGCAGGATCTCTTGACCCAAAACCTTTGAACTCTACAGCTACCAGATTAAGACCACCCACAAGGTCATATTTTTAAGTCTAACTGTACCATCAGAATGGTTTGACAGGCAAATTTCTGTCTTCACTGATAGCTTTATTAATAACTGCAGTTTAAACGTGGGGTTGCCTTATAGGACATACATTAGAAATAACAAAGTGCTTTCAAAGAGAAAGAGGAGGCCTCGTGAAATAAACTGTTCTTCAAACCAGAAATTCTTGGAGTCAGGATGTTAGCATAAGGGCTTTGACCTGGGTGGATACAATTAGTGGTTTTGTGGTTTTATTAAATGTCAGGACTTGGTTGGTTGGTTGAAGGGAATTCTTTGTTTTTATCTTCTTCGCTGCCCAGAGTTTCTTGGATAGATGGGTGGTCATATCAGTTGGATGGATAAATAGATAGACAGACAGACAGACAGACAGACAGACAGACAGACAGACAGATAGATAGATAGATGATAGATGGATGGATGGATGGATGGAGATGATAGATTGATAGATCGATAGATCGATAGATCGATAGATCGATAGATAGATAGATAGATAGATAGATAGATAGATAGATAGATAGATAGATAGATAGA
>BLBF01000025.1:3145608-3164946 GCA_015471245.1 Laticauda colubrina | reverse complement strand
GATAGATAGATAGATAGATAGATAGATAGATAGATAGATAGATAGATAGATGATAGGTAGGTAGATGATAGATAGACAGACAGACAGACAGATAGATTAGGTAGGTAGGTAGGCAGACAGACAGCTAGATAGATGAAAGATGATAAAAACCGGTGCTGATGAGCTGAGGGTCCCTGACTGCTAGAATAGAGCGCCTGTATTCTTCAGTTATATAGCACCATTCGGTTTTTGGCACATTGTTTTTGACTCGTATTATGGCCTATTCCCTTGACACCATGACTAAACCAGTCAGATTTCCTCCCTGAAATTCTGGCAGTACACAGCCTCATTGACTAGACCAAATGTCCTTTTTTAAAAAAATTCAGAATCTCCACCTACTTTTGTTTTGCAGGATTCCTGACACAACTTTATGATGTCACTAGCCTCTTCCTCATTGGACAGGCAGGGAAGAGCAGACATGGCTTGGCCACAGTAGCTACCCGGTATTTGGCTTGTGTTATCCCCTGCTTGTAATGGAAAAGTTCTCTTTTCACCCATTTTTTTCCATTAAGCTTTTTTTCCTGGAGGACAAGGTAAGCAAAATGAAACAACTGATGGCTCTAAAAACTCTCACATTATAATTGATTGGTTAACACTGTGCACAGTTGGATTTGTTTAAGGCTAAACTTAATCCTCTGTTGTTAACTGACTGGATCAATTAATCTCTTTTTTTTTGAGTTGACTCAGTGAAATGTGCTGTTGAAAGCAGGGTATTCTGTAATTAAAAAGTCAAATTCTGTTACTTCAACATACCAGATGCAGTTCAGTCTTTATATATACACATACACACACACATATACACACATGAGACAAAAGGAGAGATTATTAATAAAAGTTTATGTGAGTTATAACCTACATAATTTGTTTAGTGTTAAATATTCCAATTCTACTGCAACATACAAATCAATTAAGTGAAAAGTGAACATAGAATCCATTAATAATTATATATTAGCAAGCACACTGTTTATTGTTGCCTGTTAAATATTCTGGACCAAATCCCATCAATTCCAGCTAATAATTCAATAGCAAGGATTACAACAATTGTTCTCTAAAAGACTTGGAAGCACAAGTTTTATTCACCACTATTTTAGACAAGTATAGTAATTGTCAACAGACACTCTGGTTCTTCACTTGTATGTTTGCCTAAAGCCAGAGATCAAAGAACTGTATATATTAAGTAGCTCTCTTGTATCATAGGTTTCTAGGTTCAGGAAAGTGATACCTACTGTGAGAAGCTCTCTCTACAAACTGTTATGCTCTCCCTTCATACAAGGGAAGGATGAGCTATGTGTCAACTTTGTATATTTGATCAATAGCAAGTAAATAAACAAACAAATAAAGCAGATCCAATATATGAACATAAAACAGCAGCCATAGTTCAGTTTCTGTTAAACACATAATTATATGTGAGCTAAATAGAGTTATTGCCCAGTATAATTGCAGTCTATTGGCATGTGTCATTCTTTATGCTGACTTTTCAAACTGCTGGATTACAACTCCCATCATCCCCAACCCAGAAGATGCCATAGCAGTGTTAGTTTTATATAATGAAGTGTCAGACACAGGTAATCAGGAAGCAAGGCAGTTCAAATGATTACTGGGTAATGCTTTATACAAGAATCTGAATTACTAATGGTCAAAGAAAATTGGTGGTAGATAACAATCAATAGAATTAAAGTGGGCTGAACATAGATCTCTTGTGAGTGCAAAGGGACTCAAGACTGATGACATACTTGGCCCCTCCTTCAGGCTCAACCTGGTCATCTACATCAAGGTATAAGCTAAATTCTACATAGTAATTCAATCATTCTATTCCTGCAGTTGTCTACTTCAACATTGAAAGCTGAATGTTCTTTAAGTTTCTTTTCATCTACCAGGTTCTCTCTCTGCCTGATTTAGACTGTTTTTCAGCTTATTTTCATTTTTAAAAGTGAATGGAAGTTGGTATGCTTCAAAATATTAGCCTCTAAACTTTATCTTTCTTCGTAAGACTAAATGGGACCTATATAAATCCCATAGATATTCTTAGAAGATAATATGGTATGTGGTTTGAACTCAGTACCTGCCCCCCAAAATGATATCCCCCAAAATAATAAGCATCACTGAGGAATATGGCTTAGAATCAATAGCAGAGAATGTTTCCAATGTTCTCTTCTGATAAATCAATATTTTCTAGATGGTCATGCCTGTTAACCCTATTGTGAAACTGGCAACAACCTGCTTTCAAATTTCCTTCCAACCCTAAAGTATTACGTCTTCCTACATTGCTGTTATGACCCACCATCAGCTGATGAGCTGGCAGCAGAGTCAGACAGTCGTGAGGAAGGTGGGGAAGAACCTGGGCAAGTCTTGGAAGCTGAGGATAGCTCAGATGAGGGTTCTGCATCAGAGGCTGAGATGGGGCCAGGGCTGTCCGACAGTTATCAGCTGCCTACAGACTCAGACAGTCGTGGGGTGGGGAAGTTTCTGGAACCAATTCCCAGCATGCGCAGGGCTACCAAAAGACAAGAACAATTGAGAAAGCGGTTGACTCAGAAATAAGGCCACACCTCAGAGATGATTGGCACCTACCATAGGACATAAAAGAGGAGTGAACGGGATGTGAGCTTTTGCAGGAAGCAATAAGTTTGTCTGATTGATTCAAGATTTCAAAAGTTCTGTTTGACTCTGTGTCAAGTTTGACCTTGCCCTGCATTTGGCAATTCGTTCTCTGGCAGCATTCCAAGTGTGATAAGGTGGGTGTTTATAAACATTCCCCTGAAAGACTTTGTGAAGTCTTGCAGGCTGTGAATGAACATAATTCGCAGCCATGGAAATAAAAGAGGTTTTGCCAGGGCTAAGATTGTGTTTTATGCTTTCTAAGGAAGCCTAGGTAAGAACAATTGCTCCTTTAAAATATGTAACAAGAGGATAACCTTTTGAGAATCCCAAGTAAAGACTAATCTGATGAGGACGCCCATTCTTTGGAGACATTTGCCATCCAACAGAGAGTTTGAGTAGCTGTTTCTCTGACTGTATTTTCAAGGTTTATTACAAAGGCTTTTCATACATGAGTAATGTAATAAAACTTACATTTTTCCAATGTTACCTTGTTTCTTATTTTTATTATTCAAATGTAATATTCTGTATATATTTTTCTATATTGTTTGGAGTTGTTTATACCTTAGGATGAGTGTAAAACTGCACTGATCTCAATATTGATTTTAAGAGAACCAATCTATGCAAGTGAGAACTAGATGTCAAGTCTCTGGTGATGTTGTCCATTCAATCATGTCTGACTCTTGGCAATTCTATGAGCCAGGTCTCTCCATATCTTCCAATCTTGCACTCCTTCTTTCAGTTGTTCTATACTCTGACTGATGGTGGGCAAGTTTTTATTATACCTTAATTTTGGAATTGCCTTCTTATGATAATCAGTTGGTACTATCTGAAGGTCCTTTCTTCAGTAAAGGAACTTTGGAGTGAGATTATGTATGACCAAAATGACTGTCATATTTCTTATATATGTAGGAAACAAGTAGATTTCAAAAATAGATCTTGTTTGGTTGGCAACGTGTGAGGTTGCTGACTAGAACAGCTGGCCAAATGTGAGTATACAATGCCACCTATTGTTTGAGTTGGGATTATCACCCCATATTACTATGTGCTAATAATGCTAATCTTAGAGTTCCTGACACACAAGAACCCTGTGACCCTTAAAAATTGCTCCCGACTTGCAACAGACAAGCATTTCCTTCAGTAGCCCAGACAGAAGGAGAAGGGACAAAATTGCCACATCATTTTCATCATTTTCTTATTCTCATTCTCTCTTCAGCATGGGCTGTTGTTTATTTTTTTCCTTATTCCCTCCACTTTAAAAAAAATATTTATGTGGGGAGGATGTGTGATGGGATTTTGTCTGCTGCTAGACTGGCAGCTACTACTCAGGATACAGCAATGATTTTTAATTATTTTCTCAACCTTCTGCTAGATCCGGGAGTTATTTATTATTGGCTTCAGACATCTCACTGGAGGCTTTAATACAAGCCATCATCCATCAAATCTACCAATCATCTGAAAAGCCTACCAGCTATTTCTAAGGTTTGCTAGAACCATAATTTTTTTTATTAAGATGGGCTTTTTGGATTAGAAACTTTCTTGGATCCAGTATCTACTGCACAAAGAAATAATCAAATAAGCAGCACTGGGTAATATGTTGATCGTTTACAAAATCAACATTTGAATTGAAATTAGATCCAGTTTCAGCACAGTTCATAGCCATTTAAAAAAAAAAACAAATAAATTCTCGATCTTGATTTTATAAGAAAGCACCAAATTATATTTCATTTCAATAAGGACCAATAGCAACTTTGTTATCATGTTCAGCCACACTTGAGATGGAGGTTGTGGAGCTATGAACAACAAGCTGTAGCTTGGCTAATTAAAATCAAAAACAAGAATATGTCTTCTTGTGGCTGGGTCAAAGAAGTAAGAGGATATATGTGAAGAAAAAAACAGGATGGCAACCAAGGCAGATTAAATTTAGGAGGGCCCAGAGCTGAGTTATATTTTGATTAAAATTGAGTAGATTTGACTGCGTGTTAAATGAAGTTGAAGCTGTGATATTCATTCATTCATTCATTCATTCATCACATTTATGTAATGCCCAAGTCATCTGAAAGAGTCTGGTATATAATAGAAGAATATATGCCCACCAAAAAAAAATGTAGAAACAACCTTACATTTGGGAATCCTGCTGCATGGTCTCTTGTGAAGGTTTCTTCCAGGAGAAGGGTGGATGAAGATGTCTGGTGACCAAAAGGTGAAGATGGCAGCTGGCAGTGTGAGGCCTGAAAGCTCACTGCTTTCAGTGAGGAATGGACTGCTGAGGTAGTTTCTGTGGAAAATCTGTACACCTTTTTGGCCTCTCTGGATTGCCCCATGATAGGGCAGCAGTCTCATCTTTGTATATATATGACAATAGTGGCACACATACAATGAAAGAGATGTGGCCAGAGTTTTCAATTTCTTCTTTTCATTGGACAGGCATCAAACTCTCTGGCATCCGGGAATTTTTGATCCTCAGTGGGAAGTTTTTGCAAGTGAGGTGCATTTATGGGAGGGAGGGGGGATTAAGTGGCAGGAGCTGGAGCAGGTCAAGGGAATGGTTGCTATCAGCCCCAGTTCCATGGTCATTTTTGCCTCTGAGTGTGGTTGTTGCTGTTGTGTTTGTCCCATTGGACTTTTCTACTTCTCATTCTTTTTTAAACTGTTGCTATTACAGTGGTTTTATCTGGGGTAGACTGATGCCATACTGTATTTGTGTGGTATCCTGGACAATTTTCACCCCGTTTCAAAAGGCCCTTTTCAATCAGGTTATAAATCAGAACACAGAACGAAGATGGTATTGGTTGTGCTTGTTGATGACTTCTGGCACAAAAATCATTTCTGTGATAGTGCAATTGTCCTGGTTCTCCTTTATTTTCTGCAGCTTTCAATACTATTGATCATGTTATCCTTCTGGATTGTTGATAGAGATTAGGGGTGGGAACACAGTGTTCACACACTCCTTTCTCTAGAGTTGGGTCCAACTAATATGGGGGAAAGAGGAAAGTTCAAATAACAAAACCCTTAACAAGTAGAGTGTCTCAGGGATTAATGCTATCACCTCTCCTGTTTAACATCTACATCAAGCATCTACATCAAGAATGTCAAACTCATGTCATCACTGCAGTGTCACATGATGTTTCAGAACTTTTTTCCCTTTTGCTAAGCTGGATGAGGTGGGGCCAGCACTTGATGCATCCGGCCCATGGGTCGTGAGTTTGACACCCCTGTTCTACATAAAGGTACTGGGTGAGGTCATCTGTCAGTTTGAGGTCTAATTTCATTATCATGTTGATGAAACTCAGTTGTGCATCTTGATTCTGGATTCACTACATTATACTGTCAAGGTGTTGGCCCATTGGCCTGAAGGTTGTGCAGGTCTGAATGGGGAGGAACATATTCATAATCAACTCTCAGAAGACCAGTATTTGGATCGCCTGTGTGGAGCAGTTCCATTTTTAATCCTAAGTTTGTTGCCTTTAGTCTTTACTTTTACTCTTGAACCTCACAGTATGCAGAATTCTCCGGGGACAATCAAACAGTTCCTTTTCCAACCATGAAGTTTTGGCTTCATCCTTGGATTCAGAATCTGAACCCTAACCAGACCTTTATCTGCCCATCCCAAATCAGGCACTACAAAATCAACTAATTGTTCTTTAAATATCGAACTCCTGCTTCAAAAAGAATGGGACTTAGTTATTTATATGAGACTTCAGTGTTACAACAGGGTAACAATCAACTATTTTCTTACTTGTGGGGAGTGGGGAGAAAGAGTCTGCAAAGCTCAATGGGAGCTATCCAAGGTCCTGTTTCCTGTTAATCCTTTCACCAGAGGACACCTGCCCTAGCTAGTCAGCAGCACTTGAATTCATTTGCTTCCATAGCCTCAGTTCCACTTGTCTCCCCTTGTTTCCTCTGGCAATTACTGTCTCTGAATACTGTCTCTGAGTCCTGTTTTGCTGTGATTTATGTTCTTGAGAACTTCAGAAGGTCATAGAACAAGCCAATTTTTATGGTCAAGACTGTGGAATTCATTTATTATTTACAGAACATAATGGGTTCTAAACATATAGCTGTCATTCCAGCCTCATGGGAAAGGCATTTTAAAAAAGGAAGAATAGTAAGACTTTCTGAAAGAGAATGAGGAAGCTACCAAGGAAAAAAGTCAAGAACGAGAGACACTAGTGTAGGCAAACGTAACAGTTAGATCAAGCAAACCTACTGATACTTTGCAATACTTGGTGCCAGTACCAAGCTGTTTTCACAGTTTGGGGCATCTGCAGGTGAGAAGTTTTCAGTACATGAAGAAAAAGATGCACTGTATAAGCCTGTACACATAGAAGAAATTTAAGCACCAATCTGATGTAACACAAATTTCTGATGCAATTGGACACTCCTATTGCTAGAAATATGGTAAGCGTGTGCAGATTGGATATATCATCTCTAGAAATGGCATTTTGCAGATTATATTTAAGTGTGGCTACTGAGATACATCAGATTAAATAAGTATCTGCTCTTTATCTTGATCAATATGGGAAAAGAAATGTTAATATTGTTCCAAGGATTGTGACCTTTCAAAGAAAATGATAGATCTTGGAATACAGGTTGTGTTTTCATCTCTCCTTGTTAAAAGTCCAAGTTATGAACAACAGATCATTAGAAAATAACAGCTAGTTATTCCAGTAGTGTCTGCAGATCAGGATCTACAATGCCACGGCCTTTTAAAAATGAAGACTAGACCATGAGATTTAATATCAATATGTTTGGTCACAGATGCATTGCAAAACTGACCAAAAATCACTATAAATTTTGGAGGGTAAGTGCTGAGGGCTAATCATTTGATAAAACACATGAGGAATAAAGGAGGAAGCAATATAGAAAAAATAAAACTTAACAATGTGCAGTTAGACACAGCTGAGAGACTAAAAAGATATAATACCCACAGTCTAGAGGATCTGTACAGTATATTAATGGGATTATGTTGGGAAAGAAACAGGAGAAACCTGAAATCTCAGTGTTAGATTACATATACAATTTGGATATCGTTGAAATTTGGTGGATTAGATTCATGGCTGGAATGTAACAATTACCTTAAAGGAATAGATTACAGAGATGACTAAGGAAGTCAGCATGACTGTTCCTATGGAGTCTCTCTCACTTTAAAAAGTCCCTTTAGCCATTTGGAATACATCCAAGTGAGAGCAAGGAAAATATCTGGGAGATTACTGGCAATCCATTTTTTATTACAATTATAGACCAGCATAAGAAGAGTGGGATACAAACAGTATGTTTAAAAGCTAAAATATATAAAATGTACAAAATTTAAAAACATTTTAAAAGCATATATACACACATACACATATACATGTGTGTGTATATACAAATCCCCCCCTCAAAATCTAAAAACTACAAAATGATAAAAAAACATTAATTAAATACAGGGAAATACAAAAATTAGCATTTGGATAACTAAATCTAGCTCAATACAAAAACACAATACTATCAAACATAATATCCTTCCACAAAGTTAGATGTTTTTATACATTTGATTGACAAACTCTAGAAATCCTACATGATTTTTGCTCAATTCCATTCTGTTTATGTTTTGATGGTGCTTCGTATCTAAATGAAAACTGCTAAATCAGATCTTTCAGGTTTTGTTTGTTTATTATCTAATATAAACCCCCCATCTTACAAGCAAGTGACTATAGATGACATACAAGTCTAAAATAATAAATATTCCTTACCAATAACAAAAACCGTCCTTACCAATAACAAAAATTACACATCAAAAACTAGAGTTTTTAAAAATTAATTCATGAAGTGATGCTAACAGTAATAAAGCCACTTACCAATTCACCCATCCCCTGAGATGCCCAGGCCGTTGGCATAACCAGCTCTTAAAGGGTCGCCTAGATGTAAGGAAACTATTCTCACATTGGGGGCAGAAGATTACACAGTCCAGGGGCCACAGCAGAAAAGGCCCCTCATCTAAACCATGCCAAATGTAGCTCCCTAGAAGATGAGTCCCATATCATACCCCATTCTGTTCAGTATAACGGGATAGATTGATAAAATCAAGGAAAGGTAGTCCCTTAAATAACCAACTGTTATGCTATGTAAAGATTTACAAGTCAACACCAACACCTTGAATTGTACTCAGAAACAAACTGGTAACTACTGCAGCTCATGCATCAGAGACATAATGTGTGCTCTACCAGAGACACATAACTGCTCATATAACTGCATTTTGCACCAACTTTTAGGATACTCTTCAAGGGCAGCTCCATGTAGACCATATCACAGTAGTCCAACTGGGAAGGGACCAGAGCATAAGTGACTGCAATAGAAAGCCCCTTATCCAGCAGTGCGTATAACTGGAGCACAATATGAAGTTGTACAAAAGCCTCCAATTTGTACAAACCATGACTGCTACAATCTCCTCAAGCAAGAGTCATGAGTCCAGGAGGACATCAAGATTGTGTGTAGGGACCATTTGGGGCAGCATGATCCCATCCAGTACCAAAGATGGTTAAGTCCCGAAATCATGGGGGCTCAAAACTCAAAACCATTCAGTCTTTGAAGCCTGTTGTTCCCTATCCAAGCCTTCATAGCCTCCAGACTACAGGTGGTTTTCAACTGGTTCTGACCAGTTCTGGAGATCCAGTAGTGGAAATTTTGGGTACTTCAGAGAACCAGCAAATACCACCTCTGATTGGAGATTTTATAGTGTCCTTCCCCTGCCACGCCCACCAAGTCACACCCACAGAACTGGCACTGGGATTGGACATTCACAGCATTGTTTAATTCACCGGGGTGGAGATTAAGTAAAGATCTCTCACTCTGTTCTGTCTGGAAAGAAGCGCGGGAGACCGGGTTCCAAACAACTCTTTATTTTAAAACCCCTAGGTAAAGAAACGGAACATGGCCCAAGCCACGGCAGCCCTTTATATAGTGGCTAGCCTGCCGGCTTGTGGCCAATGACAGTTATTTAACTCTTCCTGTCGTTTGGCGGCTTTCGGGATTGGTTCCTAGCGAACTAATCCGTAAGTAGCCTTTTCAGCCAATCAGAATGAAGTACTTGGAACCAACCAAGTTCCATACAGAACAATAATAATACAGGCTTCAGATATTGTTTTTTGCTTTTTTTTTTTGCTTTGCTTATTCCCTCTCTCAGCAAGGTTCACATGATTGCTTAAGGCCCTGTCACATCGGCCGACGGATGCAAAACGTATGTAAAAAGGACACAGCGGACGAGCAAATTTTCCATCCATTGTTATCCCTCTCAAAAATGCCCCAAATTTGCATAAAGAGAATGGACAACAACGGAAAGGGATGGACTTGGGGAGGATGTAGCAAGGATGTTAAGCGGATGCTCAATGGAAGCCTAGCGGATGGAAGCAGATGGAAGTGGATGACACATCCGCAGGGCTTCCGTGGGAGAACAGCGAAGCGGACGTGCAGAGGAAGGAGCGGATGTGTAGCGGATGCCAAGCGGATAATGCGGATACATCATGGACGCCTAGCGGATGCAAAGAGTTCACTGCGCATGCGGGGAGGATGCATTGCGTCAGCCCCACGGATATAAAGGGAAGCAGCTCACAAGCAGGTCACCATTCAGAGGAAAGACCTGCTGCCAGACACATCTTCAGCCAACAACCATGGGGAAGAAGAGGAAGCCTGTGCCTACTCCTGCCAGCCCTGGAAAGAAGGACAGGACCACCATCCCACCCCCTGGCGCTGACTCTGCTTCTGCTGCTTCTTCTGCTGCTGGTGCTGACTCTGCTGGTGCTGGTGCTTCTGCTGGTGCTGACTCTGCTGGTGCTTCTCCTGGTGCTGGTGCTGGTCCTGCTGGTCCTGCTGGTGCTGGTGCTTCTGCTGGTGCTGATTCTGCTGCTGGTGGTGGAGATTCTGCTGCTGGTGGTGGTGGTGGTGCTACTGCTGCTGCTGCTGCTGCTGGTGGTGTGGTGGACCAGCCCCTAGAACCTCAAAGCCCTGCTGATGAGGGCCCAGAAGGCCCTGCCAGAGGGAGGAAGAGGCAATCGTGCAAAAAGGGGGAGAGAAGACAGTACTCCATTGCAGAGGAACATGAGGAGGTGCTCGAATGGCTGAGGGAGAACGAGTACCTCTGAAGGGACACAGGCTCTATCGAGACACCAAGTGGAAGCAGGCAGCTTGGAGAGAGAAGGCGGAGAACCTGGGCTACACTTCGGATGTCCTCCTGGAGTGGTGGTAGCACATGCACACCTGGTACAGGAAGCTGCACCTGAAGAAGTCTGGCCAGGCCGCGGTCAAGCTCACCGACTGGGAGACCTATGTCATGGCAAAGTGCAGCTTCTTGGAGTATGAGATACGACACCGAGGAGCAGCCCCTCTGTCAACCCTCTCTCTCAGGCAGTCCACAGACAGCCAGTCCTCTTCTGGCCAAGAGTCAGCTCCTGTGTCCAGGCAGGTATCTTTGGAGCGCCCCATGACGGAGACCCCCCCAACAGCTGCACTCCCCGTGCCGGAGCACGTGGAGGATCCCTGACACAGATGGAGCAAAAAGAGGCCGCTGCCACCAGAGACCAACCCACCCCCAGCTCCACCTCCACAGAAAACAGGCAGAGAGGCAGACCGGAGGACCAGAGCCACACTGTCCTCTTGGAGATCAGGGACACCATCAAGAGCAGCGTAGATCTCCTCTCTCAGCTGGTACACTTCAACATACCATCCTCTAACAGAAAGCCCTTCCTCACCTACGTGAACCAGACCCTCATGGAAATGCCCAAAGCCCAGTACCAGGTGATCAAGGAGAGGATCACAGGTCTTCTGCACCACCCTCCAGGCCCAGCTGAACCTGCTCCCACCCACTCCAGATCTGCTCCTCCACCCCAGCTGATGTCACAGCCCTTCCAAGGCTTTCAACAGGCCCTCACCTACCAAGGCTACATCTACCAGGAGTTCCAGCAGCACAGACAGCCCTTCCCAGTCCAGGCAAAGGTACATCGCACACCACAGGTGCCACCGATGCCACCGATACCACCGATGCCACAGATGCCACAGATGCCACAGATGCCACACTCACCTCACCTCACTCAGCTGCAGATCAGACATCCCCACTACACTCCTCCTTCCTCCACCCCACAGCCAAGCCCGGCCTCAGAACATCTGTCATCGGTCTTGGGACTGACATTCCATGTCCTGGAGGAAGGGTCTCTCAATATCACGGGACTGAGCCAGCTCTCTGAGAGCTTCCTGCACACACCATCCCCTGTTATCCTCTCGGGGCCAGGCACCCCAATGTCGCCTCAGACCAGCACTCCAGCCACTGCCATCTCCACAGCCCCTGGACCCTTCACCCCTGAGACCATGGGCACGCCTCAGAGTGACTCAGAAGAGTGCCAGAGACTGGGTTGTTACCTGTTGACTTTATCTTTGCTTGGGACACTTTGCTTGGTTCATTTTGCTTTTTTAATGAAGTCCTACAGTTTGTTATTAATAAAGGTTATCTTTGCTTCACACACTTGGTTCAGTTTTTTTACTAAATAAAGTCTTGGTGGAAACTTTTAGAAATGGTTTAAGCCTTTGCATGCTTGTGGGATGGGTAAGGATAGCAGTGGGATGGGCAGGAATACCTGTGGGATGGGTAATAGATGTGGGATAGATAAACCTCCAGTGCAAGCATAGTGGGACTGTATGGTCCACTCTCCCAGGTGCCACACCTATGGCCCTTTATTATCAATAACAATTTAATCATTCATCAACACATTTCAACATAAACACAACTCTTTATTAAATGCCCTGTTCATTGTAGGGCCACTCAACATACATGGCAGAATCTCATCAGTGTGATGAGACAGGCTCAAGGAACATCCATTAAGCATCTATCATCCTGTCTTGCCACTCCACTGCTCCAGCTGGGGAGTTGCACCAGTGTTTCAGGAGGTTGCGCTGCTTCTTCCCTTCACGTGAAGATCTGTTGGGGCCTTGCACATCCACAGTGTCTATCAGGTTTCGTCCTTGCCACCTTTCACCAGGCTCCATATCCCCATTGCCTTGTTGGCAATCCACAAGCATGTTCTGCAACACTGGGTAGCGGGTGCGTATGAGATTGTGCAGGATGCAGCAAGCTTCCATGATGTTCCTCATGGTCTCTGGGCGATGCTGCATGGTGGTGAGAAGTACCTGGAACCTGTTGGCCAGGATGCCAAAGGCGTTCTCCACCACCCGTCTTGCCTGAACAGCCTGTAGTTGAAGATCCTCTCTTCTCGGGTGAGGTATCTGGAAGTGTAGGGCTTCATGAGGTAGGTTCTGAGAGAGAAGGAGTCATCACCCACGATGAAGTAGGGCACATCTTGTGTGTCGTTGGGCAGGGGGGTCTGCATCTGGAAAGCTCATGATGAGGTTGCGTTCCAGCCCCTCCATGAGGTCACTGGCATTGTATACCTGGGCATCTGAAGCTGACCCGTTGCCTGAAGCATCGATGTACATGAACTTGTAGTCAGCATCAACCATGGCAAAGAGGATGATGCTGAAGAAGCCCTTGTAGTTCTGATAAGTGGACCCTGAGTTGGCTGGAGCTTTGCAGGCCACGTGCTTGCCATCTATGGCTCCAACGGTGTGGGGGAAGTTCCACTTCTGATACCACTGCTCTGCAACTTTCTTCCAGCCTTCTTCAGTGGTGGGGCACTGGAGGAGCTCCTCCAGGTATTCTTCGATGATGGCCTGCACCACTTCTCTGACCACAATGCTGATGGTGTTGTGTGGCACCCTCCAGGTGTACTGCATGTTCCTGTACGTGGTCCCGGAGGCCAGGTGGTGCAGAGTCAGTGCCACCTTCAGTCCAGGGTCCAGCCTGGGACAGAAGTTGGTGTTTGCCTTGGTCAACCTGGGTCTCAGCCGCTCCACAACTTTGTCAAACATGGCTGGTGGTATCCTCATGAAGTGCTGGAATGCATGAGGGTCTTTGTTCCTCAGCTCCACCATCAGCTTGTCATACAGTCCGTTCTCCGCTCTTCTCGCGATCCATCTTCGGACCCACACACTTCTTGGACGCCTCCTTTTCCTTGCGTAGAACAAGTGAAAGAGCCTGAAGAGGGCTTCGCACTGTTGTAGAATGATGGCGGCTACCAAAAGGAGTGTGCGACGATCCATGGTGGAGATGAATGGATGACTTGGAAGAGCAAGAGCAAGGCTGAAGATGTCTGCACACCAGGGCTGCTGGACTGATAGTGAGATCCAGGTGATTTCCTCCCCCTTTTTATAGGAAATATCGGTTTTCCACTCGGTGTCCTCCTGCATCCTCTAGACATCCTCCAGACATCCTAAATATCCGAGATACATCCCCTATACAAACGTTTTTTCCATTTTAATGCTTTATATGCGAGCTGCATCCGCTTACATCCTTTCTATGTCCGTGCTACCAATGCTGCGCGGACGTTCCGCTTCCGTTTCGCTTCCTCCCTCTTTCTGTTTTCCGCTTGAGCGGATGCGAGTTGCACAGCGGATGCCGAGCAGATACAGCGGACGTGTAACGGATGTAGAACGTTTGTTCCCCGTATGTGTCGCGGATGTAGAACGGACGCGAAAGTTCATCCACTCAAAAGTTTTGTGCAGCTTAAAACTTTTTGAGCGGAAGAAATCTCAGTGGACGGATGCTGGACGGATAGAACGTATGAATCATGCACGCAGTGAGTACAGAACAGATGCATCGCGTTAACCAACGGATGGCAAGTGTTTTTCTCTGTTTTACATCCTCTTTCCATCTGTTGGTGCAGTGTGACATGGGCTTTAACTCTTCCCGCCATTTGGCGGCTTCCCGGATTGATTCCTATCAAACCAATCCGTAAGTAGCCTTTTCAGCCAATCATAATGAAGTACTTGGAATCTACCAAGTTCCATACAGACCACCCCTCCCCCTTTAGTTCAGTCCAACGTGGCTGATGTAGTTGTGCAGTAAGTGGGGCTTTTCCTAGCTCTAGTTGACCTGCGCGGCTCAGTCTTGTTTTGGTCTTCAAGTGGTTTGGTCAGGATCGCTACCTCTCTCGATCTTCTCCATGGAACCTCCTGGAAGGGCGAGTCAGCCATGCCGCTCCTGCCTGAGTTTCTCGGGCCGGTTGAGATGGCTCTGCCACTCCTTCCTGGTTAAGCCGGTTTGGTTGAGCTGGCCTGGCTGCTACCTTCCAGGAAGACCTCGCTTCGTTCTCCTGCTCCCGGACTTCTTTCTTGGGGCTCATCTACCCGTGAGTGCTCTTTTTGTTTGGTTAGATTGTCTTTTTGCAGAGTTTGTAGTCTTGTTATGGGAGGTTCGCCTCTCCTTTTTCTACTATTTTGTACTTCCCTCTCCTCCTTGGTTGTTTTTTCGTCGGAATTTGTTATTTTTGGTTCTGTAGCTGTTTTTCTTTCGAGGTTGCGGGAACGAAGCTGGTCTATGTGCCGCTTCCATTCCCTCCCATCATCTAGCTTTAGTCAGTAGGACCGGGGGCCTGTGACTTGTGTGATGGTGGCTGGCAGCCATAGGGGGTCTCCGGTAAGGTTCTTGGCATAGACCAGGTCGCCGATTTCAAAGGTATGGTATTTGCTAGAGGATTTGGGGGGCTTGTCCCATGTATAGGTGGGTTGTAACCTGTTCAGGTAGGACCATAGTTTCCTACCCATTTATAGTCAGCCAGGCTTTTATTTGTAGTGCTACTAGGGGTAATATGTTGCAATGTTAGTAAACGGTTGAGTTTGTCTTGCACATCTCCCTTGTCCATTCTCTCTAGGCCTCCCTTAGTACACCTAACCATGCATTCGACCCTGCCATTCGCAGCTGGATGGGCCAGAGCAGTTAATGCGTGACCCTGGGCAGCCAGGTATTGTTCGAACTACAAGGCAGTAAACTGAGGCCCGTTGTCCGAAACCAGTACATCTGGTAGCCCATGCATCACAAATAGTTTGTCGAGCTGTTTCATGAAAGCCTCGGTGGTTGTGGAAGCCATGAGGATGACTTCCAACCAGTTTGAGTATGCATCAACAACAATCAAAAAGGTGTTCCCCTTCGTTGGCCCCGCGAAGTCAATGTGCACCCTAGACCACAGGCCCCGGGGAGCTTCCCAGTCTCATATAGGTGCCTGTGGGGGGGTAGGCCTCGCTTTCTGACAGGCGTGGCATGTTGCAACCCAGCATTCTATGTCTTTGTCCAGCCCTGGCCACCAGACGTAACTCCTGGCCAGGGCTTTCATCTTGACTATGCCCGGGTGACCCTCGTGCAACATGCCTAGGATGGTTTCTTGGAGGCTGCTTGGGATTACCACCCTATCACCCCTTAAGATGCACCCCTTTTCGATAGACAGCTTGGTCTGTCTGGAACAGAAAGGTTTATAAGTCTGTTTTTTTATTTTCCTCCGGCCAGCCTTTACCTACCCAATTCAGTATACGCGCTGTCAAAGGGTCTTTGGCTGTGGCTCTCGCGACGTCGGCTGCAGTCAGTGGTAGCTCCGGGCAGGTCTCCAGTTGGAATGTGGAGGTAGTTGGAGCAGGGTCGTCTATTGTGATGGGCAACAGGGAATGGCTCAGGGTGTCGGCGTGCGAGATGGCTTTGCCGGGTCTGTGGAGTAGCGTGTAGGAGTAGGCAGGAAGGAATTCAGACCACCTCGTCATTCTAGGAGACAAATGTTTGGGGTTGGCTGTTTCCCACCAGGATTCCAAGGAGAGGCTTGTGGTTGGTTACAATAGAAAAGGGTCTACCATAAAGGTATTAATGGAATTGTTTGACCCCGGCGACAATTGCCAGGGCTTCACGATCAAGTTGGCTGTAATTGCGTTCCGCTTTGGAGAGCGTCTTTGAGTAAAATGCGACCGGTGCCTCTCTGCCATCTGGAAGCTGGTGACTCAGGATGGCGCTGATCCCAAAAGGTGAAGCATCGCAGGTGACCGTCAGCGGCAGGGTGTTGCTAAACTGGATAAGAATGGTATCTGACGTTAATAGTTCCTTAATACCTTGGAAAGCTTTCTGTTCCCGGTGGCCACAAGTCCAAACATTTTTTTAATCTAGCAGTTGATGTAGGGGTTCTGCTATTGTTGCCTTATGGGGCAGGAACACATTGTAAAAGTTTATGAGGCCTAGGAATGCCTGGAGATCGGTTTTGTTTCTTGGTCTGGGAGCGTCTTTGATAGCCTTCACCTTCGGTGAATGCCTTGCTCATCGATTAAATAGCCCAAGAATTCGACCCGGTTAGTGACCAGTTCACATTTCTCCTTCTTGACTTTTAGGCCTGATTTTCTAAAGCGAGTTAAGACTTCTCTTAGCCTGGTCTTTAGCTGGTTGGCGTTTTTTGCTGAGACCAGTACATCATCGAAGTATGGGACAACACCTTTGATTCTGTTTAGTAGGCGTTCCATGAGGCTTTGGAAAATGCCTGGGGCAACGCTAATACCGAATTGGAGGTGGTTACATTTGAATGCCCCTCTATGCATTACTATCGTTTGTGCCTCTGCTGTTATTGGATCAACGGGTAGTTGCTGATAAGTTTGTGCTAGGTCGAGTTTTGCAAATATTTTTCCTCCCCCTAGCAAGTGCAATAAATGTTGCACGACTGCCACTGGGTATACGCTTTTTTGGAGCGCGTGGTTCAGGGTTGCCTTATTGTCCCCACAGATGCGCACTGACCCATCTGGCTTTACCAGTGTTGTAATAGGGTTTCTCACTTAGCGTGGTAGATTGGTTCTAAAACCCCTTGCGCTATCAACTTATTCAGCTGTTCGTCAATTTTTGGTTTAAGCGCGAATGGAACGTGTCTGGCCTTTAAGCGAATGGGGGCTATTTCGGGTCTAGGCTAAATGAGATTGGGGTCCCCTGGTACTTGCCTAGAGTCCCGTCGAATACATCTTGGAATTCATGGAGTAGGTTCTCCTCCCAGTTGGTAGTAGCGATGCGGTTGATACCGGTCATCCCGATTCCAAGAGGTGCAAACCATTCGATTCCTAGCAGGCTAGGGTGGTCACGGTCGATGATAGTTAGGGGCAAGACTTCGGCAGGTTGTTTAAATTCAACTAAAAAATGTCCAAGGCCAATTACAGGGATTCAAGTTCCCTGCTAGTCTTTTAGCACAAGTTTTTGTTTCTTTAGTTCTTTCTGCTTGATGTTTGGAATTAGGCGCCGGATACTATTACAGCATACCATTGATAAGAATGACCCTGAATCGACCTCCATCTCGCAGGGTCTCCCCTCGATGCTCACCTCTATTCGAACCTTCTTTCCGCTTTCTGTCCTGGCATTATCGATGGTGACTGTCTGATGCGTTTCTTCTCTGTCACCGGTTCTTTTATTTTGGTTCCATCGGTTGCCGGCTTGTCTGTCATCGTGTCTGGGGGGGGGGGGGGTGCTGCCACGTCTTTTTGGACTATAGCTCTTTTTGTTGCGGCAGACCCTTTCGATGTGCCCCCTTTTATTACAAGCCTGGCATATTGCATCGAGGAACCTGCATTCAGACCGCGGGTGATTGCCTCCGCAGCCTGCACATTGGAATTCCTGCCAATTCTTCCTCTTTTCAAGCCATTTTCTATCTGAATAGAGTCTATGGACATCTTCGTCGTCGTCTTCGGTGTCACTCTGGGTTTTGACATCCTCGTGGTGGGATGTCGCTGTGGGCTGTTTCTTTCCTCCTTCTGTCTTCTTCTCCCTCGTTTGAGTCAGCAGGTCAGGAACTGCGTTCATTTGTTGCATGATGGCTGCTGTCTTTTTCGCTGCTTTGGCGGCGATTGCCTCAGCAATGGCCTTGGCCATGGTTATATTTGGCCTGTTGAGTCATTTTCTCTGAAGGGTAGAGTCTTTCAGGCCAAGGACTACGCGGTCTCTCATAGCCTCGTCCATGTTTTGAAACTCACATGCCCCTCCAATATGTCTCAAAGCTGCCACAAAGTCTGCAATGGTTTCATCCTCCTTCTGGTCCCTTTTGTAAAATTCATGTCATTTGATGAGATTTGAGACCACCGGTGCGTAGTGTGTTCAGAGCATTTGGTTCAGGTCGGACCAGGTCATCTGCTTGACACCTCTGGGTTTTGCCAGTGCCTTCACCATTTTGAATACGGCTGGTCCGCAGCATGTAAGGAAGACAGCCCTCTTCCTTTGATCCTAGATTTCTTCCATCTCATTGCTTTCTAAGAACATAAGAAAGCGATTGATATACGATTCCCAATCCTCTACATCTGGATTGAAGGCTGCGGGTGACGCGTTGTTACCAGCCATCTCTTTCGCTCGGTTCAGATCACCCACGTGCTTCGGTCTCTGCTTCTACGACAATCCCACCTTCGTCACAGTGTTCCATCCGGAAAGAAGCAAGATAGACTGGGTTCCAAACAACAACTCTTTATTTCAAACCACTAGGTAAAGAAACAGAACATGGCCCAAGCCGTGGCAGCCCTTTATATAGTGGCTAGCCTGCCGGCTTGTGGCCAATGACAGTTATTTAACTCTTTCTGCCGTTTGGCAGCTTTCCAGATTGGTTCCTATCGAACCAATCTGTAAGTAGCCTTTTTGGCCAATCAGAATGAAGTACTTGGAACCTACCAAGTTCCATACAGAACACCCTCCATGGCAATGGATCAGCTCATCCAACAATCTCATGTAGTTGCTGAATAGCAAATAAAAATGCAATGGCCCTTGTAGCACCCTGCGGTATCTGCTATCCCGCATCAGATGGGTGTCTCATGACAGGGAGCGAAGGAGAGAGAAACGACAGGAGACGAAGT
>BLBF01000025.1:3134804-3145598 GCA_015471245.1 Laticauda colubrina | reverse complement strand
GCATTGATATACAATTGCAAACACATAAATGATACATAGTTACAACAGCACCCAAATAGCAGGGCCCTAGGGTGAGATCTCCCCAGTCGCCACAAACTGGAATTAAGCTCAAAGAAAAGAGGTGAACCAACACAACACTGCTGCACCCAGCTCCAATTCTCTGTCAATCCAGAGAGATACCATGGTCAGTGATATAAAAAGCTGCCAAGAGATCAAGGAAGGCAAGGATGGACAAATCACCACCATCCTGCCTGCACCAAAGATCATTCATAAGTGCAACCCATGCCATTTCTGTTTCATACTCAGATCTAAAATCTGATTGAAAGGGATTCAAGTAATCTGCTTTATCCAGGATCTTCCGAAGCTGTTGCAAAACTACCTTCTCAATCAGCTTCCTCCAAAAGGGGAGGTTGGATACCAGGCAAAAAGTGTTCACTATTGTAAGATCCAGCAATAGATTTAATGTAATGAAGACGTGCATGTTTGTTTCTGATGCTTATGCAGTTTCCCATGAAGAAATTCAGTGAAGAAGCCAACAATCAGTCAGAAGTCACTCCTGTTCCCACTGATTGTTTTGCTCGCCCACGGTCATTCTGTTTCTCTGTTTCGGTAAGGAAATATCTCTGAAACGATAACCCAAAGGGACATGGCTGTCTACTTTTCCTTTAAAATTCTGACTAACCTTGTGGTTTTATGAGTCCCGCATATGATGCAAGAATCCTCTTCTCTTCCTCTTCTTTTAGCATCTGCTCAAGCTCCTCTCATGATCAACTGTTCCCTTGTTACTGTGACTGTGGAGCTTAAAGGTGCTATACTTGCATAGCTTTTGTAACCCTTAGAGCAGAGGTGTCAAGCTGGCAGCCCATGGGCCAGATGTGTCATGCCCAGGCCATGCCCACCCCAGCTCCATGAAGGGGGAGAAATGTGATACGTCACGTGATAGCAACATGACACCATGAGTTTGACACCCATGCCTTAGAATAGGGGTGTCAAACTCACAGCATCATGTCAGCATCGCATGACATATCGGGACTTTTTTCCTTTTTACTAAACTGGGCAGAGGCAGGGCCAGCACATGATGCATCTGGCCCATGGCCCGCAAGTTTAACACTCCTGCCTTAGAAGGACACCTGTCATAATATCATGTCAGAATATAGCATCTCCACTATTCCAGGTTGATTTCTGGTCTCAACTAAATGTGCTGATTTCTATCTACAAAGTCCTTCACAGCTTGGAAGTACAGTAGCTGAAGAAACATTTTGTGAAAAGATCCTACACGATCTCTAATAAACAATTTGGTTTCAGGAAAAAACTATCATGTAATCTGCAACTCTTACACTGTAAAAAACATATGGACTACACAACTCGATCAGGGCAAAACAATAGACACAATCTACATAGACTTCTGTAAAGCCTTTGATTCTGTGGTATATGACAAACTACTCCTAAAACTAAAATCTTATGATATCTCTGAACACCTGCCTAACTGGATAGAGGCATTCCTGTCAAACAGGCAACAAATGGTCAAAATTGGGAGCGTCCTATCAAATTCTGTACCTGTCAACAGTGGTGTCCCCCAAAGCAGTGTTCTAGGACCAACTCTCTTCATACTCTACATAAATGACCTCTGTGATCACATTAAGAGCAACTGCATTCTCTTCGCTGATTATGTAAAGTTATTCAACACCACAGACAATACTGCTACACTTCAAAAAGACCTTGACTATGTATCAGAATGGTCAAACAAATGGCAACTTCAGATCTCAACAAATATATGCTCTGTCCTTCATATTGGCAAAAAACTTAGAAAATAAAATACAGGCTGAATAGTCAAGACCTTGTTGATGATCCAAAACTCTGTCAAGGATCTTGGAGTACTCATCTCTAATGACCTAGGTACTAGAGCCCACTGTAACTACATAGCGAAAAAGGCGTTAAGAGTTGTTAACCTAATCTTATGTAGCTTTTTCTCTGGTAATACTACACTAATAACTAGAGCATACAAAACATTTGCCAGACTAATACTCGAATATAGCTCATCAGTCTGGAACCCACATTACGTATCTGATATTAACACAGTTGAGAAAGTCCAGAAATATTTCACAAGAAGAGTTCTCCACTCCTCTACTCGTTGCATAATACCTTATGCCACCAGACTTAAAATTCTAGACCTAGAAAACCTCAAACTATGCCATCTTTGGTCCAATCTAAGTATAGTATATAAAATCATACATTGCAATGTCCTACCTGTCAATGAATACTTCAGCTTCAACCATAACAATACAAGAGCACACAATAGATACAAACTCAAGGTTAACCGCATCAAACTTGATTACAGGAAATACGACTTCAGCAACAGAGTGGTCAATGTCTGGAATACTCTTCCTGACTCTGTGGTTTCTTCCCCAAACTCCAAAAACTTTAACCTTAGACTGTCTACTATTGACCCCACCCCTTTCCTAAGAGGTCTGTTGGGGGCGTGCATAAGCGCATTAATCCATTATTTCCACCATTAGTATTCTTCCCTCGTCATCAGTATAAATCAGTTTCGCTGGGATAATATCTTTAATGTATAAAACCACTCCTCTTATCTTGCATTGTGTCAAAGAAATAAATATTTTCCCTAATTTTGGCTGTATCAACAATTGTTCATGTTGCTTTTTGATATGTACTTCTTGTAGGCAGATTATATCAAATTTTATATAATTAATTTATGGAAGGTTTTCCTTCTTTTAACAGCTGCGTTAAGTCCATTTATATTAATTCTAATCAGCTTTTTCTCTTCCATGGTTATATTTTGTAGTTAGTTTTGGTAGCTCTCGTAGATCTTGGTTCACGTTGTTCTTTGGCTTCCATCTTTCCACCTCCTGCACCTTCTTCTTTTTCAGTCGTCATTTGGCAGTCCTCCTGGAATTCAATTAGTGAAATTTCTTGTTCTGTGTCTTCCTCTTTCCCTCCAAAAAATTATGTGTAAAATGATTCAGCTTTCTCAACTGAATCAATTCTATATCTCTATTCTTGCCATGTGAACATTAAACCTTCTGGAATCAACCATCTATAATTCACCTCTTTTTTAAGTAGCATTTTGGTCAGGAATCGGTATTCTCTTCTCATCTCTCTCACTCTTCTGGGTGCTTGTTTCAAGACCATAATCTCCTTGTCTTTATATTTCAATGTTTTCTCTCTTGCACTTGCAATATTTGCGTTTTAATGGCTTTCTTTGTAAATCTGATGTGAACTTCTCTTGGTAAGCTATTTCTCATTGCATATCTTGTGAAGACTCGATAAACCTCATCTATTCCATCCACCATCTTCTCTTCAGTTATTTCCAAAACTTCAGCCAATATTTCTATCATTATCTCAGCTAGGTTTTGTCCCTTTTCTTCCTCTATGTTTTGGAATCTAAGATGAAATTCTGATCTGTCCATCTCCCATCTCAGCACATTACTTTTATCTTGTTGAACCACAGTTAATCTGTTATCAATATCTCCAATCTTCTTGTCTATTGTCACTTCTTCTTGTCACTCCTGATTGCAATCTATGCCCCGAATGACAATCAAGAAGAATTTTATAAAGAATTACACATGAAAATAATTGAACTGGACTATGCTAATATAGTTATGATGGGAAATTTTAATGGAATTGTAGACAATAAACTGGACTATACAGCACAGAAAACAATAAAATAAAACAGAAAGACTCTCCCTAAATCATTTTTTTTTAATGGTAGATGAAATAAACTTCAAAGATACATGGAGAGAGAAAAAATGCTAAACCTAAACAATACACCTTCTACTCAAATAGACATTTATCATGGTCCAGAATAGATATGATATGGATGTCAACAGAATTGTTAACTAATATTCAAGAAATAAATACTGAAACAAGTACTTGGGCAGATCACAATCCAATGACAATTAAATGGAAAGGACAAAGAAGAAGATCTAGATGGGCGTTAAACAATGCTATATTAAAGGAAAAAGACTTCACACAGTGGATGGCGAAAGAACTGGCTTTCTTCTTTAGAGAAAACAAAGAAGAAGATACAGCAATCCAGAATGTATGGGATACAATGAAGGCATATGCCAGAGGCTTGATAATGGACTATACAAGGAAAAGAAATACCAAGAAAAGATTAGCCTCTAAGGCATTAGAGGATGAGTATAAAGGACTTGAAAAAGAGCTACAGAAAATGCCACAGAAAAAGGACATTAAGTTAAAAATGAATATAATTAAACATAAAATGGAAAAAGAAACATAATAGAAAAACATAATATAAAAAGAACTAGCACAGAAAATTAGAGGTGCTAAACAGAACTACTATGAAGATGCAAATAAACCAGGTAGACGGTTAGCATATAAATTGAGAAAGGAGAAAAAAGCAAGGAAAATATTGCAATTAATAGATGATCAAGGCCTTTACTACTGCTATGGTAGTAAAGAGAAGAAGGAAATCATAAGAGACTATTATGGGAAACTATACACAAAAGAGAATATTGATGAGGAAAGAATTAAACAGTATTTACAGAATGCTAATCTACCCCAGATACCTAAAGAGATTGAAACAATGTTAGAAAGCAATATAACAATGATGGAGTTAACTGAAGCACTCAAGAAACAAAATAATGGAAAGGTGCCAGGCCCAGATGGACTTCCGGCAGAATTTTATAAAACATTACAAGAATCGTTCATGAATAAGATCAAGTACCTGGGGATACATTTGACAACAAGATGCAGTACACTAAAAGAGAATAATTATGTCAAACTTAAGCAGCAGATAGCGCTAGATTTGGCAAAATGGGAAAATTTACAATTGTCATTAATAGGGAGAATATCAACAATCAAGATGAATATATTACCCAGAATTTTATATTTGTTCCAAACAATTCCAATTAGGCTTGGAAAAGATTACTTTGAAGATTTAAATAAAATTGTGTTAAAATATATATGGCAAGGTAAGAAAGTGAGAATAAAGTTAAAACTTTTGCAAGATGCTAGAATAAGAGGAGGATTTGGTTTGCCTAATTGGGAGTTGTATTACCAAGCTACAAATTTGATGTGGGTTAAGGAATGGATAACATTTAGAAATACTAGATTGTTGTCATTAGAAGGACATGATCTGTTGCTTGGGGTGGCATGCTTTTTTATGGTATAAAGGAACTAAAACACGGGGGTACTTTAGAAAACATTATATACGGGAGTCTCTGTGGTTAAACTGGGAGAAGACTAAAAGACAACGTTATTTGAAAATTCCAGTCTGGCTATCGACTATTGAAGCATTTTCTTATCCTATAATATATAAAAAGGAACAAACAGTTAGATATGGTAAAATATTTAATGAAAAGGGTGAACTTAAATCTATACAAAAATTAGAGGAACAAGGTATAAAGATGAATTGGTGAATTCATCTTTAGATGAATAAGATGAATATGTGCAAATACATTCAAGGTATGATAAAGACTCTAGAACAGAAGGTTTCTATGATAAACTGACTGATTTAGATAAGATTTTGACAGGTACTGATGAAAAGGTGATTAAAAAATTGTATGGATATTTTTAGAAATTAAACTAGAAGAAGAACAAGTTAAAGAAATTATGATTGCTTGGAGGAAGAATTTTGGATCTGGGAATGATCTGGAGAAATGGCAAAAATTGTGGTCTCAAAATTATAAAATGACAATGTCAACAGCATATAAAGAAAATTTGTACAAGATGTTTTACAGGCGGCATTTTCCCCCAACAAGAATAGCAAGAATGTTTAAGAATAAATCTGAAAAATGTTGGAAATGTCATTGTTAGGGATAACATTGTTCACCCTAACTGTTTTAGGTGAAATACTAACTATGAATCATAGTTAGTGTATGCAGCTTTAAATGTAAAATGGCAACTGTGGGTGTGGTTATGAAAACCATATAAAAGTAGCAAGGCTACAGCTTGCTCTCGCTCTCTCTGGCTTTGATGATCCCTGATTACTGCTTGGAAGCAAGACTGCATTGCTCGAACGGGAGAGACAACAACAGACTGATTTATGAGAACTGACAATAGGATATTCTACATGGACTTTGCTAACTGAATATCCCTGAATGGACTGACTACATGGTAAATGAATATTGGACTGTTTTTGACTATGCTATAAACTTATACTGGAATAAAATATATTCTTGATAGCACAAGCGTATCTGTTATTTTTACTGTATGTTAATAAACATACAAGCTTAGCTCACTCATTTATCTGTGTGCCTATCTGACTAACGCTGCACATTCTGTTTAGCTTGCCTACCTAACCCTGGTTGGGGAACTCAGGCTTAACAGTCATCAGACACCTGGCTCATATTACCATATGTGGTGGGCATGTGCAGATGCTAAAAAATATTGGGCTAAAATCTACACATGGTTGGAAAACATGACAAAAAATTATATAGATTTGAAACCAGAGATATTTTTATTGGGAATTTTACCTGAATTATATAGTAAAGAACTGAAATAGAGAAGGCGGAGCTACGTCTCGGTGTTACAGCTGCGATCTCGGGGCTCTGAGATCGTAACTGATATTTTCGCCCCTGGTCGGTTCTAACGGACCTAAACCGTCCCGTAGAGATGGGGATTGTGAAGGGCACAGTCCCAGGATCCCAGAGATATCGCAAAATCTCTGGTTTGATCCAGGAGAAGCCCTTTTGCTGGAAGCGGAAAGGCAGCCTCCAAAGCTGCTGAAGTCGGGACAGCTCCGGAAAGAAAGGGATTTAAATGAGCGTGTATCGGTTGGGTGAGAAACTTTTTTGCATTATAAATTGATTAAGACTTGAAAGGACATCCTGAACAAAGAAGAAATCTGTGACTTTATTTTTGTTTGACTGAATCTTGGTTGAGCGGCGTTTAAGTGATGTCAAATTGAGACTTGGATTTTTTTCTTATTTTTTTTGAGGACTTTAATGTGACTTTGTAGGTAACCGGATTGAATTTTCTCTTATATATATTTTTATTCTTCACTTGATTTTTATTTTTTTTTTAACTTTCTTTTTAGGATAGAGGCTCCCTTTGGCTATCTTTTTTTTTCTTTTTGAGTTTTTTATTAATATTTTTTCTTTTGGCTGGGGGGCGAAAGAGTATTAAGAGATGCTGCAACACTGCCAACTAGAGGCTTGAAAATATTTTATTTGAATTGGGGAGAAAAGCACTTCTTTTCAAGGACATTTTAATGTGATAAGATAGAGGGAGAATACAGTAAAATATTATTACAGGTGCTCTCTTGGACTCTTATCAATATTTCAACATTTGAGGCTTGGCTTTGAAGCTGCTGGAGAAGACAGTCATAATAAGAGCCTTGGATAAAGAAATAAAGTGCAGTGTACAGTGCATATATATACTTTTATATACCTACTCGCCAGTCTTTTTGTAAATTTTAACTCTAGTATTTTTGCTTTTTATTTTAAAGGGAAAGCCTCAGAGCTCTTTCTTTTTTCTTTTCTTTCTTTTTTATTCTTGCCTCTTCGCTTCTTCCATTTATTTCAATTGGACTAGGGTCTAGAAGAACCTGAAGACCTTTTTTTTTCCTTTTTCCTTGTTTCTTTTTTGGTCTTGGGCTTTTTACTATTGGATTTTTTTTTTGATTTTTTTGGACTATATTTGGTTACTACACCAGCTGGATTCAAAGTCAAAGAGAGCTTGAAGCCTTGGAAATATTAAAATGAGCAGGAAACCAAAATCATTCGGCGTTTCTGCTTCTACCTCTGCTTCCCCACCACCTGAAGGACAACTTTTAATTCAGACAATTTTGAAGCAAGATAAGGAACAAGAAAAAGTAAATTTACAGATGATCATGCAAGGAATTCAAGATATTAAGATAAAAATAGATACTATGGAACAAAAAATAGAGAAATCTGATGAAAATTTTAAACAAATGATGGGAAAGTATGAGGAGAGATTCCAAAAAATTGAGGAAGAAGGAAAACAAAGAGAGGAGAAGATTGGAAATATTGACACTAGATTAACAGTGGTAGAACAAGAAAAAAATGGGATGTTGAGGTGGGAGATGGAAAGATCAGAATTTTATCTTAGATTCCAAAATATAGAAGAGGAAAAAGGAGAAAACTTGGCTGCGATAATGATAGAAATATTGGCAGATCTTCTGGAAATTACCGAGGAAAAGATGATGGACGGAGTAGATGAGATATACCGAGTTTATACAAGATATGCGATGAGAAATAAACTACCAAAGGAAGTACATATTAGATTTACCAAAAAATCCATCAGAACACAAATATTACAAGTGGTAAGAGAGAAAGCATTGAAATATAAAGGCAAAGAGATTGTGGTTTTAAAACAAATACCTAGAAGAGTGAGAGGGATGAGAAGAGAATACTGATTTTTGACCAAAATGCTACTGGAAAATGAAGTGAACTATAGATGGCTGATACCAGAAGGACTAATTTTTACGTGGCAAGAGCAGAGACATAGAATTGACTCGACTGAAAAAGCAGAACTTTTCTATGCAGAATTTTTTGGAAAAAAAAAGAGGAGGCAGAGAAAGAGGTCTCATTAATTGAGTTTCAGGAGGAACAACTGGAGATTGAAAAAGAGAAAGGAGTTGTAGGTGGACAGGTAGACAGTAAAGAACAACGTGAAGTGAGAGCTACAAGAGCTGTTAGACCTAAATATAAAGCATAATCATGGAAGAAAAAAAACTGATTACAATGAATATAAATGGACTTAACTCAGCTGTTAAAAGAAGGAAAACCTTTCATAAATTAGAGAAATTAAAATTTGATATAATTTGCTTACAAGAAGTTCATATTAAAAAGCAACATGAGCAATTGTTAGTACAGCCAAAATTAGGGAAAATATTTACTTCTTTGATTCAGTGTAAGAAAAGAGGAGTGGTTCTCTACATTAAAGAAGATATTCCAGCAAAACTGATTTACACGGATGAAGATGGAAGAGTATTAATGGTGGAAATAATGGATAATAATAAAAAAATACTCTTGATTGCAATTTATGCTCCGAATGATAAACAAGAAGAGTTTTATAAAAAACTACATATGGAAATAATTAGACTGGACTATGTTAACATAATTATGATGGGAGACTTTAATGGAATTGTGGGCAATAAATTGGACTATATAACAACAACAACAACAAAACAAAATAGAAAGATTCTCCCTAAATCTTTTTTTAAAATGACAGATGAATTAACCTTAAAAGATATTTGGAGGGAAAGAAATGTTAAAACTAAACAATATACTTTTTATTCTAATAGACATTTATCATGGTCCAGATTAGATATGATTTGGATCTCAACAGAATTAATATCTACTATTCAAGAAACAAATATTGAAATAAGTACTTGGGCAGATCATAGTCCAATGACAATTAAATGGAAGGGACAAAAAAAAAGATCGAGATGGACATTAAACAACACTATTTTAAAGGAGAAAGACTTTATACAATGGATGGAGAAGGAATTGGTTTTTTTTTTTAAAGAAAATAAAAAAGAAGATACTTCAATACAGAATGTTTGGGATACAATGAAGGCATATGTAAGAGGTTTGATAATAGACTATACAAGAAAAAAGAATATTAGGAAAAGACAAACCTCCAAGGCCTTGGAAGATGAATATAAAAGACTTGAAAAAGAATTACAGAAAATACCACAGAAAAAAGATATTAAATTGAAACTGGATGTAATTAAGCATAAAATGGAATTAATAGAGAAAGAAGAACTGGCACAGAAAATTAGAAATTCTAAACAGAATTATTTTGAAGATGCAAATAAACCAGGTAGATGGCTAGCATATAAACTGAGAAAGGAGAAGGAATCAAGAAAAATATTGAAACTAATAGATGATCAAGGTCAAGTTTGTTGTGGTAATAAGGAGAAAAAGGAAATTATTCGAGATTATTATGGACAACTATATAAACAAGAGAATATTGATGAGGAAAAAATTAAACAGTATTTACAGAATGTTAACTTACCGAAGATACCTAAAGAGATTGAAGAAATGTTAGAAAGCAATATAACAATGATGGAATTAAATGAAGCATTTAAAAGACAAAATAATGGGAAAGCACCAGGTCCAGATGGGCTTCCGGCAGAATTCTACAAAAAATTTCAAGAATCATTGAACACCCCATTGTTAGAAATTATGAATGAAGTTATGTTAAAGAAGATGACACCCAAAACATGGTCAGAGGCTTATATTACACTTATTTTAAAGGAAGAGGCTGACCCGTTGCAAATTAAGAACTATAGACCTATTTCCTTATTGAATGCAGATTATAAAATCTTTGCTTCAATCTTAGCAGAAAGACTGAAAAAATATTTAAATAATTTTATTCATCCAGATCAAAATGGATTTCTGCCAAAGAGACAAATTAGAGACAATATGAGAGTAATTTTGGATACTTTGGAATATTATGAGGCTCATCCTGAAAAACAAATGGCTTTGATATTCCTAGATGCTCAAAAGGCATTTGACAACGTGAACTGGAGATTTATGTTATTACTATTGGAACAGATGGGCTTTACCAGAAAATTTATTCAAGCAATAGAAGCCATATATAATAAACAGACAGCAAAGGTAATGATGGAGGGAGAATTTACAGATCTTATTAATATAAGAAGAGGCACAAGACAAGGATGTCCCCTATCTCCTTTGTTATTCGTATTAACTTTGGAAGTGTTGAATAGAAATATTAGAGATGACAAAAATATAAAAGGAATGAAAATTAAAAAGGAAGAATTTAAACTACAAGCTTTTGCTGACGATTTAGCTTTTATTCTGGAAGACCCGTTAGAAA
>BLBF01000025.1:3106139-3134794 GCA_015471245.1 Laticauda colubrina | reverse complement strand
AAACAACAGATAATTACAGATTTGAAGAAATGGGAAAATTTACAATTGTCATTAATAGGGAGAATTTCAACAATTAAGATGAATATTTTACCTAGAATTTTATTTCTCTTTCAAACAATACCAATTAGACTTGGAAAAGACTATTTTGAAGATTTAAATAAAACTATGTTGAAGTTTATATGGCAAGGTAAAAAAGCGAGAATAAAGTTAAAGCTTTTGCAAGATGCTAGAATTAGAGGAGGTTTTGGCCTGCCTAATTGGGAATTGTATTATCAAGCTGCAAGTTTGATGTGGGTCAAAGAATGGATAACATTAAGAAAACATAGATTGTTGACATTAGAAGGACATGATTTACTGTTGGGCTGGCATGCTTTTTTATGGTACAAGGGAACTAAAACACAGGGGTATTTCAGAAGACATTATATACGGGAGTCTTTGTGGTTAAATTGGGAGAAGATAAAAAAACAATGTTACTTGAAAATTCCAGTTTGGTTATCGACTATTGAAGCATTTTCCTATCCTATGATCTATAAAAAGGAACAAACAGTTAGATATGGGGAACTGTTGGATGAAAAGGGTGGACTTAAAACGATCCAAAACTTAGAGGAACAAGGTATAAGGATGAATTGGTTTTCATATGCGCAAATACACTCAAGATATCTTGAAGATTTTAAAACGGAAGGATTTTATGATAAACAGACTGATTTAGATAAGATATTGATGGGTACTGATGAGAAAGTGATTAAAAAGTGATATGGTTATTTATTGGGAATTAAGCTAGAGGAAGAACAAGTTAAAGAAACTATGATTGCTTGGGGGAAGAAGTTTGGATATGGGATTGATTTAGAGCAATGGCAAAAATTGTGGTCTCAAAATTATAAAATGACAATGTCAATAGCATATAAAGAAAACTTGTATAAGATGTTTTACAGGTGGCACTTCCCCCCGACAAGAATAGCAAGAATGTTCAAGAACAAATCTGAAAAATGTTGGAAATGTCATCAGATACCTGGCTCATACTATCATATGTGGTGGACTTGTGAGAATGCCAGAAAATATTGGACTAAAATTCACATGTGGTTGGAAAAAATGACAAAGAAACACATAGACTTGAAACCAGAGATCTTTTTATTGGGAATTTTACCTGATATATATAATAAAGACTTGAAATATTTGATTGTAAATGTATTAACAGCGGCTAGGATTGTATTTGCTAAAAACTGGAAGAATGAGAAAATACCATTGCAGGAAGAAATTATTAAGAAAAGATTGGAATGTGCTGAGATGAGTAGACTGACATTTGAAATTAGAGAACAAGAAGATAAACAATTTTATGAAATTTGGGGTTTTTTTTATCAATGGTTAGATGATAAAATACAATAATAGAGCATTAGTTATTATATATATGAAGGGTTTTTAGGATTGATTTGTTATGATTATATGATAAGTTATAGAATAAACTGTTTGAAGTATTGTTATCTCACAAAGCATGAATGATTAAAAGTATAGTCAGAAAAAGATTTTTTTTTATTTTTTTTTTTGGTAATATTAGAATATGGATTGACAATATGAGTGGTTATGCAATATAACTGTAATTGACACTATAAAATGAATGCACAAAACTGATGAACCAACCGATACACCGGAAGTATATATGAGAGTAGATGTTTTTAATGTTTTGTACGTTTGTCTGTTTGTAGAAAATTAATAAAATTAAAAAAAAAAAAAGAACTGAAATACCTGATTGTTAATGTATTAACAGCGGCTAGGATTGTATTTGCTAAAAACTGGAAAAATAAGAAAATACTATCACAGGAGAAAATCATTAAGAAAATATTGGAATGTGCTGAAATGAGTAGATTGACATTTGAAATCAGAGAATAAGATGATAAACAATTTTATAAAATTTGGGATCTATTCTATCAATGGTTAGACAATAAAATATAGTTATGAAACATGTAGATTCTTAGAAAATAATAAATATATAAAATGTATTTTTTTCTTATTATATCTACAAAATGATTGTAGGATAAATTTGAGATAATAATATGAACCATCATAAAACAAATTAAGTAAAATATGATTATTTTGTAAAACAAGAATGAATAAAAGTATAATCAAATGATTGATTAATAATGATACTAATGAATTTAATTTACTTGATTGAAAATATGAGAATATATATAATGTAATTGTAATTGAAGACAACAAAATGGAAGCACAAAACAATTTGTAAACCAACCAGCACACTGTATGTATATATATGGAAGATGGCTTGATGTTTTTATGTTTTGTTTGTTTATATTTGTTTTAAAAACCAATAAAAATTATATATATATATATAAAAAAGCACACTAATCGTGCCTACTGTCCCTGTCCTATTGTTTTTTATTGTTTTTTATTTTTCTTATATGTATCCATGTATTCATAACTATGTTTTTACTTATATCTATTATCTTGTAAGCAATTGACAAAAATAAATAAATAATAAACTTTTAAATCTATGTTTTTCAAACTTGGAAACTGTAAGATGTGTGAACCTCAACTTCCTTAATTCCTCATCCAGCATGGGACTGCATCACAGGAGTGCTTCAATTTTGGGGACTGAAGTCCACATGCCTTAAAAATTGCTTAGGTTGAAAAATATTGCTTTAAATGATCCAAACTGAAGGTCTGTTTGGAAGGTCCATGCTTAGCTATGGTAGGTGATAGACCCATAATGGCTTTCTCAGTGGTGACCCACTTCCATTAACATCTGCCT
Organism: Laticauda colubrina; assembly: GCA_015471245.1. Classification (NCBI taxonomy): domain Eukaryota; kingdom Metazoa; phylum Chordata; class Lepidosauria; order Squamata; family Elapidae; genus Laticauda; species Laticauda colubrina. Next base: position 3,132,033 of record BLBF01000025.1, on the reverse strand, counting down.
TTATTCTTTCTGTAGCACCAGGGGGAAACTTTGCTTTTTTTCCAGCTATAAATGCACATTCATAATTTTTCTATTTATATTGCATACAACTTGTAACCCATTTCTTGCTGCTATTACATACTGTATCATTAATATAGTTTCTATTTTTTAAGTACTGCTTTAATTGAAATTTGAAATCATGATTTTAGATTATTTGAAGTCACTCTGGGAAAACATTTGTTTTAAAGACAGAATATAAATATTAAAAATGTATCAAATATTTTGGAGCAGTAATCCCGACACCTCTGGAGGGCACCAGGCTGGGAAAGAAAAGGCTGAACTAGTTTAAATCACTACTTTGCCAGCAAATATAAGGTCAGTTCTGTTGACATTATGAGAGGATTATTAAAACTCTAAGCTTAGGATTTCATCACATAATCAAAGCATCCATTTACTTCCCATAGTAGATAGAAGAGTAATTAGTGGAAGCAAACTAGACTAGCAAGTTGGAACAACAAATACTGGAAATGAACTAGATCAACTCATATTTTCTTTTGCTGGAAAAAGACCAGGTATTGAGTAAGCACAGATCACTGTGTGCTCATTCTTGGAAGAAAGAAAAACAACAGTGAAGAAATTCCAGCAATGTTATGTAAACTATGAGGGAATAAGAGCAAGAAACTTGCCGAGTTAATAAAATAAAAGCCATATCCTATCCCCACATGCTTAATTCATGTTCATGTTTCCTTTAATTTTCCCAGCAAGATGATCACATTACCCAACCAGATCTGAAACCTTTGAAATAAGAGTTGAATTCCCAGTTTGAAATAAGCAATGAGTCTGCCTTTCCATTCATCTGCAATCAGGAAACTGAATGATGCAAATGATTCCCTCTGTATTTGACCAAAAAAGAAAATGGGCAAAAGGTCAATGAGTTCAGTGTTGGTAGTGAAATATGGACAGTTTGCTGCTATAGTCAAAGAGCCTTTCCTAAGAAACACAGATGAGAAGGCAGGTATTAAAGATGTAGCTTCCATGTTATCCTATGGTTACTTTGATCAACATCGAATTCATCATATCCTACTCCTACATAAAATGGTACGTGCCTTCATTCAATTTTTATGTAAAAAATAGAAATTATCTGAACTCTTTGCAAACTTTATTTCCTTCACAGTCAGCCACCCAAGCTTTCTCCAATTTGGTCCGATACCAGAATCAAGCTGGCAAAGCAAAAAAGGGTCAGGACAATAGGTCACAGACTCGTGGACAGAAGAAAAGGTCCCTTCTTTCTATGTCCCTTCTGCAACAAAACAAAAAAACACCCCCAAAAATGAAAACACAGCTGGGATGGAAATATTAACAAATAGGATCGCCAGAATCAAATTTAATTAGACTCTCAAGCCCTTATTCAAAGGGAAAAAAAGGCTGAATTGCATATTAAAAGTCCTTTCTGAAGGCCAGCTTCTGGAAATGCTCTATGATTCTGCAAGATTTCATATCTGACAAAGAATTTTATTTATTTGTCAAACATGTACAAGATAACAAGTGTAAGTATGAACATAAATATGAACAAATGAATACAGATTCAATGAATACAGATTCAAATACAGATAAATTGGGACAGTAAGACATAAGATGACTCGGAGGGTAAGCTATGCTATCGCAAGCAAAGGCAAAACTATCTATGCAGTTTACCCACAGCATTACAAATGTTGGTACATGAAACAAATCTGTGTTTTCTTATATGAAACAAACTTTTTAAAAAATGCTTCCTTCCCTATCTGATCCACCCATTTCTATGCCAATCCCCACCCAGTGAAGTGAATGGCAATTAAAGAGAGGGATGATATGAAACTTCGGTGGTGAAATTCCTTCCCCTAGAAGATTTAAGTGGTAACATATTTGAGGGTTTTAGTATTTCTCCACCACCCTCAGGATTTTTGAAATATTAGCTGACCTTAACTTAAACCATCTTGTGTTGTTTTCTTCAAGATTTAGTGATGGATGTGTCGGTGATTCACCACCCTGAATATAAATGGACAACCTATCAGTTTAAAAACTTTTCATGTTCTGGATTCATAAAAGCAGAGTGCATTATTTTAGATAAACATAAGAACTCTTGTTCACAATTCAAGATGCATCCAATAGATTGGGAACACCTAAATGAGGCCCTTGTGCTCCCTTCCCCGTTTTTAAAGGATACAAATCCCATTGTATCATTCTACAAAAGATGTTTGAAAATCCTTCAGGTTCAAAAGTAATGATTCACTGGATCACATAAAGAGACAGCCAATTGGGAATCGGAAATGGTGCATTCACTGACTCCTTCAACATTGGCCATTATTTTCAGTTGCATAGTATGTAAGGATGTACATTTATATGTACAGATAAAAGTATATGCATATGTATAATATATCTAGTGTGCAGGGGTGGGTGACTGGGGGCTCACAGGGGTTCAGGAGAGCCCCTAAGATTCTGTGCAATTCAGGCAACCCCACATCCCACTCCTAGTTGGTCCCGCCCACCCCATCCTGCCCCTCCCAGGAGTCCCCACACGGCCTGTTTTGGATGCAGGGAGTTAAGTGCAGGGCGCGCACGGAGGTTCAGGGAGGCCTGTAAAAAACAGGCCTCCTAGAAGTTCAGAAAGGCTGGAAATGGGCCTGTTTCTGGCTTCCAGAGAGCCTCTAGAGCCGGGGGAGGCAGAAAGCCTCCAGAGCCCAGGGAGTGCAAAAACACCCCCCTCCCACCACCGCCATGGTGCAGGAGGCAGACTAGGCCACACCCACCCAGCAACCGGGCAGAGAACCCTTTGCTAAAATGTTTGAAGCCCACCCCTGCTAGTGTGTATATAGGCACATGTGCATGCATATACACAAACCAGGTTGTGTTGCACCCAACATTGCACCCAAACTGCGATAGTTTCTATATGCTTTTAAAGAATTCTTCAAAATTCAAAATAAAATATTTATTTCACACACCAAACCAACATACTACATTTTTTTGCCAGTAAAAAAAAATAGTCTATCCACATAAGATGTTCAATAACAAACAAGCAAAACCTCATTCTGGCATGAATGAAAATACTTTCTAAGTGGTTAGAGTTCCTAAAACAGAATCTACATGCCATAAACAGAACTATTCCCTCGAAATTGTTTGCACATGTCCTTCGCCTGCTCTTTCCCCTTGGTACCAGCTTTGCTGCCAACATCTTATTTAGTAGCATTTTCTTATGTTTTTATTGATGATTTAAATGTATCACAGCACGTCTTTAAACAATAGCAGGAAACCCCACTTATTACTTTAATTATAAAATAATGGTACAAAATTATATCCCTATTTTATAGTTGGCAATCTTCCTTTGACACAAGCCGTCCATCCGAGTTCCTCTTTTGTTGACTTCAGTGCTTCCTATATGTAATAGATATAAAAACAAGTGGTTTTAGAAAGCAGAGACTAGATCACGTTGAAAGAAACCAAGCTCAGAAATGCAATCATTCCGCTATGATACATGCCATGAAAATTAATAACACACTTCGAAGAATAGTTGGAAATTTTGGTTTTTGAAAGAAAGTATGTGTGTTCACAATGATGTAAATATAGTTGTCCATGGTGGGTTTAAGTGCTTGACTTTCTTACTCAGTTGCTTAGAATATTTCTCTGAACCCTGTGTGTGCATGCATGCATAAATGCATTTGCACTCAGGTCTTTTAAAAGTTAGAAAATTATTATTAATTCTTCAATCTTGTATTACTAAAAATTAGCAAGACAGTTTCCCAAATTTGCCTGATCACATTGAAAGTCTGATTTTCTTCTAATAATAGAGATGAACATGATAACAGAGAGGGGAGGGGGAGGGAGGGAAAGAGAGAGGAGAGAGACAGAGACTTTTGCATAGTGAAATTATGTTGCTAAAATAAGATTTTACCCTATTCCTAGCCACTAACTGCCATCCTAAATAATGAGAGCTGTTTTTAATCCAGGAAAACATTCATCCCTTGGTTACTTTCAAGTGGAAAGGGAGTGCCAAACTAGGAAGCAACTTCTGGAAATGTTTGTATTGAGTTCAGAAATGTTCGTTAGAATATAATAGGAAACTTAAGGCATGCAGGCTCCAAATCATTTACATTTCTCCTGGATAAAATTCATTGGCTTATTCCCATGTACTTAAAGGCAGAGTTTTCTCATGAAAATTAAACTGCAATTAGCACATTAAAATTGAAATTACACTGTGTGCATAATCCTTGTAGGGTGTACAGATCACTTTCTGAATGACATCCCTATCATCTTTGTGCATAAAAGAAGACAATGAGGGGGTTGTATGTATGTTGTAATACAGGAGTTGACAACTTTTCAGAAGCAGTTTATTAGTATAGCATGTAAAATTGTAATTAACCCAAAGTTGTGTGTGTGTGTGTGTGTGTGTGTGTGTGTGTGTGTGTGTGTGTTTCTTTGCCTTTAATCAACTATAGTTGTCAAGACCATTTTGGGTCCTAGGGATAGATAAGTTTGATCCTGGACAGAATGCATCTATCTCACCCCACCAGAAAAGTGTGTCCACTGCAATCAGCATATACAATTGGGTATCCTGTTGCCCCAGGCAACCACAACAGGTAGCATCACCTCTCCAAATCTGGTGGACCTCTGAAAAGCTAACCAGGCCTAGTGCTTGGATGGGAAACCACCAGAAAATCTTAGGGCTATGGACCAGACTGGAAATCCCAAAATAATGCCCCCCCCCAAAAAAAAGGGTACTACTAAATTATTATTTCCATAATGTTGCTAAAGAAAAATGTACCAAGACAGTCATCAGAAATTTGTTAGCCTTTTGTAAGGCCCTCAAAATCTGGCAAGTTTCCTGAGCCTGGAGTGCTAAATGTGTCAAGGGGTCTGTTTTCTGGCTTTATTGCTAACTGGCCAACTATCTTGGCTGCTGTGTATATTTATTTTGGATGTTTTTCTTGTTTTTCTATTGTTTTGAAATGTTATAATATTTAAATTGTAATATATTTTTAAAATTGTAAGCCACCCAGACTCATTGATTGAGATGGGCAGCTATAGAAATGGATGGATGGGTGGATGGATAGATGGATTTTAAAACTTCCTGCATCCGTTCAGCAAAAATCTTTTTTTTTTAAATCCCCATCTATCTAATGCCCCCTAATGTCCAATTTTCAAAATCATCTTATCAGTTCCATTTGCCAGTTTAACCTAAGTATAAACATTTTCCACAAGAAAGGGTCCTTTCAGTTAACTACTGTCTTAAAGCAAGTTCCATCTGAGCCTTAATCACTTTAAATTTTTCTAAAGCCAACATTAATCATCCTTTTGCTGTATATTACAATGTTACAATTCTTTAAACTTGTAATTAAACTTTGTAAAAAATTGAAGAAAAACTCATCTGCTGATTTCAATAAGTTGCCAATCTAAATGTTCTTAATTAAAAAAAATTAAATCCAAAGTGATTAAGAGGTGAGTTAGTCAAACTTAGATTCACATAGATAACATTAACAAGATGGAATCTCACGTTTCCCAGCCTATTGCATGCCAACCACAAAAATTAAGTTCCTGCTGTTTGCTCACATCAAAAAAAAAAAAAAAAGCTGTCTAGAATATATATGGGTAATCTTGTGATTTCCCCTTACCCTGGAGAGATTTTGATAGCCTGAATCCTGCATCTGAGTATTGTTTGGGGGTCCACTGTGTCTTTCTAGGAATGTCAGTTTGCCATGGTGATTCACCAAAAGCCTGGTGACTGCAAAATGTGCCTTGTGATATCATGTCATCTCATCACATATTCTGTTTTTTTGTACCTGTGTCCTGATGCTGGATGCCAGTATATAAGTCACAGTGAAGCAGTCTGGAAAATTAAACAGAAAATATGTATTCATTCAGCAGAAGTCCCCTGACTCTGAGCTTTGCTTAAAAAAAAAAACATATTGTGTAAAACCATAAAGTTACTGGAATAAGGAACCAGCTATGTTCCCAGAATCAAGAGTGGATATGGAAAATAACAGTTGAAGATAATTGAGAAATCAATGTACTTCTCCTTTGCTCTATATGTATGTTATAAATCCTTTTTTTGGTAAAACGTAATAAAAGGAACGCCCCAGCCTAGCCTGAGGTCATGATATGTATAAAAGTGACACCTAAGAAAGAGCCAGGGGTTCAGAATTTGTCATGTGAATGCTCTGAACCTTTTGCACAAAATAAACCTGTATTCTCCAACCTTTCATTGTCTTGTGTCCTGATTTGGAAACAGGATCTGCTGCAACATTTATGGTGACTCCGCCGGGACACAAGGGCCCGCTGGAGGGTCCACCCTGGGTGCCAGCGACTGGGTAAGTTGAAGGGAACATCCCAGGCGCCATCGGTCCTTTGAATCTGAGGGACTTCCCAAGACTGCCCTGTTCTGGCGATGGCGGTCAACACCCCCAAGAACCACTGGTGAAAGGTGAGAAGACCAGGACATCTTGTAGCCGGCTAATGGAGAAGGAAGACGCTTGCAGGCAAGTATTGAACTTGGGTAATAATCCCTCCCTGTAAGCAGGGATGGAGGAGAGGACTGATCACCCTCTCTTAGGTAAAGGTAAAGGTAAAAGGTAAAGGTGGGAAGAACTGTCAGGAATGGTTGAAGTGAGTGACTACTACGGTTCCCATTGGTGACTGTGAGTGTCCAGCGCTGTGGAAAGCGAGTGGCATCCGCAGTTCCCATCGGAGACCATGTGTATCTGGCTCCCTGGGTCGGGTGTGAGTGTGTGGAAATTCCTGGTGTCATCTGGAGAAGGACCCCATACCTTTCTTCAAACCCATTCCCAATTGTCTGGTGACCCAGGTGGATCATGGGTGGAGGGAAAAGTAAGCCCCCGACTCTATTAAGGGCCATGTTAAAACACTTTAAGGATGTATATAAATCTCAGGATTAGGTTGTGGAGTAGGCATAAACTACAGGTGTTTTGTGAGGAAGCAGATAGTAAAATGCTTTTGGCTAAAGAAGAAGAAATGTGAAACTCCTTAAGGACTGAGAAATAGGTACGGTTCGTGTTATATTTGGAAATAGGCATAGGAGTGTCTATCTGGAAGTGGTAAGAATAGGGCCGTGTTCTCCATGGTGCCCATGGGGACACGTTAAAACAGTAAAAGTTGTCTTTAAAAAGAGCAGTGGAATTCAATCCTGCTCAGGGGAACCCTGGCCTGGTGCAAACGAGGTGTGAAGAAAAAAAAAAGAGGTCTCTATAGATCTTGATCTTTAAAAATAAGCCAGCATCTGCTGGGAGATTCTAAGATAGATAGAGAACAATTTGGGTCTTTAAAAATAAGCCAGCATCGTCTGGGAGATCCAAACTAGAAAAATAAGGGACAGAACGCCCAGGGCAGAGACAGGTAATAAAAATCCAGTGCTTAACCAATGAGCAAGCTCATGGAAGGAGCACAAAAGATGTTTGTAAAAAGGGAAGAACGGAAGAAGGATCAGAAGATGCAAAGAAAGGCTGAATTAACAGTGGCAGCCATGATGTGGACCCCTAGGGAGAGGGGAAATAGCCAGGCAAAGGGAAATGGATCAGGATTGGGGCGCACCTAGTGCGCTATTTGTAAAAAGGAGGGACACTGGAAGGGTGAGTGCCCCAAAAGAGGTAAGGAAGAAAGGCCAGAGGGAAGAAGAGGACACTTTCAAAGGGACCCTCAAAGACCCATGGGAGAAAGCCGGGGAGGACAAAGATGCGGGAGAACCCCCCAATAGGTTTGGCAGAGGCGGAAGAATGGGACTGAAGCCGACTGGGTTCAGAGCGCCTCCCAGAACCTATGGTCTGGCTAAATGTAGGAGGCAGACCAATCTCTTTTTAGTGGATACTGGGACATCCTGGACATCTTGAAAAATAATCCCTCTGGGATGCCACATTCGCCAGAATTCTAATTTCAAAATCAAGAAAAAAAAATCAACCCATGCCACACCAAATTTAAAATTATAGTATGTAGAGAGAGAGATCAAATATCTTGGACACTTGATTAGTGAAGGGAGTCGAAAAATAACTCCTGCTAGAATTGAGGAACTAAGAGAGACTTGAGAAAGTATTTTTGGGACTGTTAGGCAATGGTCAACACTAGAACAAAAAGGCTTCTTAGCTCAAAAAAAAATGGGGAAGTCTCTTTAAAACCAGTAGCCTTCCTATCCAAATTAATGCGGGAGGCCAGTGTGTATTCAAGCCATTGCTGCCACAGCTCTCTTAGTACAAGAAAGAAGAAACCCCACATTTTGGGATGGGGCTTTGGTGGTTACAACCCAACATCAGATCAGGAACATCCTGCCTCAACGAGCTAATAGATGGTTAACCAATTCTCATATCCTAAAGTATGAGGGAATCCTCATAGGAGATCTCAAAAGGAGACCTGAATTTGGTACTCTCCATAAAGCCCATGTCACACTGCACCAACGGATGGAAAGAGGATGTAAAATGGAGAGAAACACTTGCCATCTGTTGGTTAACGCGATGCTTCCGTTCTATACTCACTGCGTCCGTTTTTCATCCTCTCTATCCTTCCAGCATCCGCCGACTGAGGTTCCATCTGCTCAAAAAGTTTTGAGCTGTTCAAAACTTTTTGAGCGGAAAATGTATCCAGCGTGTCCGTTCTGCATCCACAACGCATACGGGTAACATCCATTCTACATCCGTCGTCATCCGTTACGCATCCACTATATCCGCTAGGCATCCGCTGCGCATCTGCGCAACTCGCATCCGCTCCAGCGGAAAACGAACACAGGGAGGAAGCGAAACGGACGCGGAATGGACGCGCAGCATTAGTAGCACAGATGGAGAAAGGATGGAAGTGGATGTAGCTTGCATACAAAGCATTAAAACGGAAAAAACATTAGCAGAGGGGACGTATCTTGGATATTTAGGATGTCTGCAGGATGCCTAGAGGATACAAAAGGACACCGAGTGAAAAAACGATATTTCCTATAAAAAGGGGGAGGAAATCACCTGGATCTCACTTTCAGTCCAGTAGCCCTGCTGTGCAGACCTCTTCAGCCTTCATCTTGCTCTTGCTCTTCCATAGCATCCAGTCATCTCCACCATGGATAGTAACACACTCCTTTTGGTAGCCACCATCGTTCTGCAACAGTGTGAAGCCATCTACAGGCTCTTTCGCCTGTTCTACGGGAAGAAAAGGAGGCGGCCAAGAAGTGTCTGGGTCCGAAGATGGATCGGGAGAAGAGTAGAGTACAGACTGTACAACAAGCTGATGGTGGATCTGAGAAACGAAGACCCTCGTGCATTCCAGAACTTCATGTTTGACGAAGTTGTGGAGCAGCTGAGACCCAGGTTGACCAAGCAGAGCACCAACTTCCGGCCCAGCCTGTACCCTGGGCTCAAAGTGGCACTGACTCTGCACCACCTGGCCTCCGGGACCACATATAGGAGCATGCAGTACGGCTGGAGGGTGCCACACAACACCATCAGCATTGTGGTCAGAGAAGTGGTGTAGGCCATCATCGAAGAATACCTGGAGGAGCTCCTCCAGTGCCCCTCCACTGAAGAAGACTGGAAGAAAGTTACAGAGCAGTGGTATCAGAAGTGGAACTTCCCACACACCGTTGGAGCCATAGATGGCAAGCACGTGGCCTGCAAAGCTCCAGCCAAGTCAGGGTCCACTTATTTCAACTACAAGGGCTTCTTCAGCATCATCCTCTTTGCCATGGTCGATGCTGACTACAAGTTCATGTACATCGATGCTTCAGGCAACGGCTCATCTTCAGATGCCCAGGTATACAACGACAGTCACCTCAAGGAGGGGCAGGAACACAACCTCATCATGGGCTTCCCAGATCCAGACCCCCTGCCCAACGACACGCAAGATGTGCCCTACTTCATCGTGGGGGATGACACCTTCTCCTTCAGAACCTACCTCATGAAGCCCTACACCTCCAGATGCCTCACCCGTGAAGAGAGGATCTTCAACTACAGGCTGTCCAGGGCAAGGCGGTGGTGGAGAATGCCTTTGGCATCCTGGCCAACAGGTTCCAAGTACTTCTCACCACCATGCAGCATCACCCAGAGAACATGAGGAGGATTGTGGAAGCTTGCTGCATCCTGCACAATCTCATGCGCACCCGCTACCCAGTCTTGCAGAACAGGCTCGTGGACCTCCAACAAGGCAATGGGGACATGGAGCCTGGGGAATGGAGGAAAGGGTGAAACCTGATAGACACTCTGGATGTGCAAGGCCCCAACAGAGCTTCACGTGAAGGGAAGAAGCAGCGCAACCTCCTGAAACACTGGTGCAACTCCCCAGCTGGAGCAGTGGAGTGGCAAGACAGGATGATAGATGATTAATGGATGCTTTCTTCAGCCTGTCTCATCACACTGATGAGATTGGGCCATGTATGTTGGGTGGGCCTACAATGAAGAGGGAATTTAATAAAGAGTTGTGTTTATGTTGAAATGTGTGGATCAATTCTTACATTGTTATTGATAATGAAGGGCCAAAGGTGTGGCACCTGGGAGGGTGGACCATACAGTCCCATTATGCTTGCACTGGAGGTTTATCTATCCCACAGCTATTACCCATCCCAAAGGTATCCCTGCCCATCCCACAGCAATTACCCATTCCAAAGGTATCTCTGCCTATCCCACAGCTATTACCCATTCCAAAGGTATCCCTGCCCATCCCACTGCTATCCTTACCCATCCCACAACCATGCAAAGGCTTAAACCATTTCTAAAAGTTTCCACCAAGACTTTATTTACAAAAATAAATGAAGCAAGTGTGTGAAACAAAGATAATCTTTATTAATAACAAGCTGTAAAAGCAAAATGACCCAAGTCAAGTGTCCAAAGTAAAAATAAAGTCTACAGGTAGCCACCCAGTCTCTGGCACTCTTCTTGGTCACTCTGAGGCGTGCCCAGTCTCAGGGGTGAAGGGTCCAGGTGCTGTGGAGGTGGCTGCTGCTGGAGTGCTGGTCTGAGGCACCATTGGGGTCCCTGGGCCCAAGACAACAACAGGGGATGGTGTGTTGAGGAAGCTCTCAGACAGCTGGCTCAGTCCGTGATGTTGAGAGCCCCTTCCTCCATGACATGGGGTGTCAGCCCCAAAACCGATGACAGATATTCTGAGGCCGGGCTTGGCTGTGGGATGGAGGAAGGAGCAGCGTAGTGGGGATGTCTGGTCTGCAGATAAGTGAGGTGAGGCGTCGGTGGCATCTGTGGCATGGGTGGCATCTGTGGCGTGGCTGGCATCGGTGGCGTGGGTGGCTCCGGTGGCATCAGTGGCACCGGAGGCGTCCGATGTACCTGTGCCTGGACTTGGAAGGGCTGCTTATGCTGCTGGACCTCCTGGTAGCCGTAGCCTTGGTAGGGGAGGGCCTGTGGAAAGCCTTGGAAGGGCAGTGACATCACCTGGGGTGGAGGAGCAGACCTGGACTGGGTGGGAGCAGGTACAGCTTGGTCTGGAGGGTTGTGAAGAAGATCAGTGATCCTGTCCTTCACCACCTGGTACTGTGTTTCCGACATGTTCATGAGGGTCTGGTTGACATAGGTGAGGAAGAGCTTGCAGTTGGAGAATGGGACGTCAGTGTGTACCAGCTGAGAAAGGAGATCTATGCTGCTCCTGATGGTGTCCCTGATCTCCAGCAGGACAGTGTGGCTCTGCCCCTCCGGTCTGCCTCTCTGCCTTTCGGTGGAGGTGGAGCTGGGGGTGGATGCGGGTTGGGCTGTGGTGGAAGTGCCTTCTCCTTGCTCCCACAGTGTCAGGGGGTCCGCCACGCGCTCCACCACGGGTAATACAGCTGTCGGGGGGGTCTCCATCATGGCACACTCCACAGATACCTGCCTGGACACAGGAGCTGACTCTTTGCCAGAAGAGGACTGGGTCTCAGCAGGCTGCCTGAGAGAGAGGGTTGTGAGAGGGGCTACTCCTCGGTGGCAGATCTCATCCTCCAAGAAGCTGCACTTGGCCATCACGTAGGTCTCTCTGTCCGTCAGCTTGACCGCGGCCTGGCCAGATTTCTTGAGGTGCAGCTTCCCGTACCAGGTGTGCATGTGCTCCCACCAGCCGAGGAGCACCTCCGAAGTGTAGCCCAGGGTCTCTGCCTTCTCTCTCCAAGCAGCCTGCTTCCTCTTGGTGTCTCGATAGAGCCTGTGTCCCTTACGCCAAAGATATTCATTCTCCCTCAGCCACTCCAGCACCTCCTCCTCATGTTCCTCTTCTGTGGTGTATTGCCTCCTCTTCTGTTCATGCGTCTGCCTCTTCCTCCCTCTGGCAGGGCCATACGGGCCCTCATCAGAGGGGCTTCGAGATTGTAGGGGCTGCTCCTCCACACCACCACCACCAGCAGCAGCAACAACAACAACAGTAGCAGCAAAAGCAGGACCAGCAGCACCAGCACCAGCAGCAGCAGCACCAGGAGCACCAGGAGCACCAGCAGGACCAGGAGCACCAGGAGCACCAGCAGCACCAGGAGCACCAGCAGGACCAGGAGCAGCGCCAGCAGAGTAAGCACCAGCAGAAGCACCAGCACCAGGAGCAGTGCCAGCAGAGTAAGCACCAGCAGAAGCCCCAGCACCAGGAGCAGTGCCAGCAGAGTAAGCCCCAGCAGAAGCCCCAGCACCAGGAGCAGTGTCAGCAGAGTAAGCCCCAGCAGAAGCCCCAGCACCAGGAGCAGTGCCAGCAGAGTAAGCACCAGCAGAAGCACCAGCACCAGGAGCAGGAGCAGCGCCAGCAGAAGCTCCAGCATCAGACAAGTGAGCCTGAGCAGCAGAAGCCCCAGCAGAAACAGAGTCAGGGCCAGGGGGTGGGATGGTGGCCCTGTCCCTCTTGCCAGGGCTGGCAGCAGATGGCGGAGGCTTTCTCTTCTTCCCCTTGGTTGTTGGCTTGCTGGCTGGCTGGCTGGCTGGCTGGAGAGCTGTGTCTGGAAGCAGGTCTTTCCTCTGAATGGTGACCTGCTTGCGAGCTGCTTCCCTTTATATCCACGGGGCTGACGCAATGCATCCTCCCCACATGTGCAGTGAACGCTGTGCATCCGCTAGGCTTCCGCTAGGCTTCAGCTCGGCTTCCGCTCGGCTTCCGCTCTGCATCCGCTTCATCCGCTAGGCATCCGCTCTTTCCGCTGCGCGTCCGCTTCGCTGTGCTCCCCCGGAAGCCCTGCGGATGTGCCATCCGCTCCCATCCGCTAGGCTTCTGTGGAGCATCCGCTTTCCATCCCCTCTACATCCTCCCCCCGTCCGTTCCTTTCCATTGTTGTCCGCTCTGGTTATGCAAATTAGGGGCACTTTTGAGAGCGGATAACAACGGATGGAACATTTTCTCGTCCACTGTGTCCTTTTTACAAATGTTTTGCATCCATCGGCCAATCTGACAGGGCCTTAAGCAATCATGTGAACCTTGCTGAGAGAGGGAATAAGCAAAGGAGACCAACATGATTGTGTAGCACTACTTTATAGATGGAAGTGCCAAAGTAGTGAAAGGAGAGATGAGATGTTGTTGGGAATCCCATACTGTGGGAAGGAGGGTTTGCCTAGAACTGAGCTAACAGACAAAATTGTGAGAAAATATATTTTGAATTGTCCCAGTCTCTTTTTTTAGGACAGAAAGGGGTCCTTTCCCAAACACTACCTTGGACTTTGTTACACACAAATTTAAGGCAGGACAGTGGGTTTTGATAAAATCCTGGGAGGGAGAAACTGTACATTCCTTTTCTATTTGGGACTTGGTTGCCGATGTTATTTCCCCAACATAAAATAACAACCACAGAACAAATCCCACTGCTAAATTTACCTGATCTTATCATTGTCTTGAGACTGGTGTAAATACTAAATGTTTGGATGGTGGGAGTTGGGAAATTACATTGAGTGAAGACTTTCAATAGAAAGGAAGGAGAGAAACTTTGTATCAAACTTTTAATGGGAACCAAAGTGGCCTAAGAACACGTGAACAATTTAGGAACCTTGAAAAAGCAACACAACCAAAACCGAGACCAACAGTGTGATTGCCACTAGCCCCAAATAAATGGGAAATGCTAACTCCAGCATCAATAGCCAGAGTTGGGAGATGAATATTAATTTGTAAAGCAAAAGACAAGAATTTAAGAATAATGCTGAGCTTAAAATATGAGTAGAAATATAAGCTCTCTATGCAACTTATTACAGGCAAAAAGCATTTTTTGCAGAGAGATAGATATATCTTACTGCAAGTCAGCTAGGTGTCGAAAGAACCTGAACACCGTGCAACAGGAAGAAGGGAAAAATAAATTGTCTAAAATAGCTTCAACAAGACATTTGTGTGTTTTGCATATATGTGTGGAATCAAATATGGGAGATTAATGGAATCCAATGAATTTGGATTGTGGATGGCTATTGTGTTTTGCTCAATGGGACTGGACTGAGTGAAGTTCTAATAATGAAAAAAATGTGACTAGTGTGTTAAGCAAATAATAGCAACTGGACTACCCCAGAAGTTATGTATAGGGAATGTGAAAAATATGCTTATACTAGCCTCCCCACTGGGTGGTTTGGACCCTGTGTGACGAGATTAATAAAGCAACATAGGGGAATCCCTACCGAAGGAATGAATTCAGGCTTTGAAAGCAAAGAGCCCTCGAATCCCCAGATCCCAGTGATGCCCCCGGATGCTTGAACCTCTAAAGGGCCTCCACGTCCACGTAGGTGGACAATGGCACTCTGGGAGCTAAGGGATTTACAATTAAATTTGACTACAAACTTAAAGGAGATGACTGCAGTCCTGGGACCCTTAGCAAAAGGAAAGTGTGGAAAATAACATTGTGCAAAACCAGCTAGCCCTAATAAAAAACTTTGGAATGTAGCAAATTGGGTTGGTGAAGGGTTCAACAAAGTCTGCTGTATTAGGATTCTGGGTTCTAATGTTTCTCTCCTGTTTGATTCCCTTTATAAGAGATGTAGTACGATCAAAGTTTAAAGAATCAAAAGTAATAAAAGGAATTAGGTTAACTCCTTTTGAAATTATGTTTGGAAGACCCCCTGTCATAGGTACTAGTTTGAGAAATAATATAGGGGATTTAAGTCAATTAGGGGATTCATGGGTGAGTCTAATGAGTGGTACACTTGAAGAAGCGCCCCCTATAACTGCCCTACCAGCAATGGGCAGGCCACATACAGGGCAGAAGAGGCCTTATTGGTGTCACTCCGGAAGCTGACCCTCGACATACGGCTGAAAATAAGAACAAGTAAAATAAATGTTAATATGGTAGGGACAGATACATATTTTTTGAATTCTTTTAAAAGGATTTTATGTATCAAACAGCGGGTTGGACTGGATGACCTAGAGGGGTCTTAAATTTTAAAAGCTGATATGTTTACAGTGCTTATCTGAGTTGAAGAAATCACAACGTGTTTTGTGCTCAGTTGCCTAGCGAAGAGTTTCCTGTTCAGTGTGGTCAAACTTCCCTGTCTTGATAGAATACCTAAACCGCAAATATGCTTCAAAGGGGAAACAAACCATAAATTATATTGTTTAAGGAAAGTTCGTTTTTCCAACTTAGACTCATCTGAGAAGGATTTGTAATTGCCTACTTTTGCAAAAGCGTTAATCTTGTCATGCCTGACATTATATGTGCAAGGGCAACATGCTAAATGCATAGAGAATCTCGCACGTGTACCTGTCCAGAAATGGAATGGGCTTGACCTTGGTGACATTTTTGAGACTTGGTTTCCTAAGTTGCCTGGTCTTCCGGCCATTGTTGCACTAGTTGGTATGATTGCTGGCGCATGTGTAATTCTATCATGTATTCTACCTATCTTTGTCAAAACTATCTCCAATAGTCTTTCTATGTTGGTAGAAAAGAAGGCTCCTGCTAAGACTATGACGTTATGGGAATATAAGACATTAAATGCAATGGAGGAACCTTTCCCCATGTGTGAAACTCCACAGTAATCTGTTGATTTAGGTGTAGTTACAAAGGGGGGAATGAAGCAGTCTGGAAAATTAAACAGAAAATATGTATTCATTCAGCAGAAGTCCCCTGACTCTGAGCTTTGCTTAAAAAAAAAAACATATTGTGTAAAACCATAAAGTTACTGGAATAAGGAACCAGCTATGTTCCCAGAATCAAGGATGGATATGGAAAATAACCGTTGAAGATAATTGAGAAATCAATGTACTTCTCCTTTGCTCTATATGTATGTTATAAATCCTTTTTTTGGTAAAACGTAATAAAAGGAACGCCCCAGCCTAGCCTGAGGTCATGATATGTATAAAAGTGACGCCTAAGGAAGAGCCAGGGGTTCAGAATTTGTCATGTGAATGCTCTGAACCTTTTGCGCAAAATAAACCTGTATTCTCCAACCTTTCATGGTCTTGTGTCCTGATTTGGAAACAGGATCTGCTGCAACAACAGGATTTGCATCATGCATTGTTGACACACATTTTGTCATTTGCCACTGCTTGACCCCCCTGAAGATGCTTGTGCTTTTACAAGCTGTGATGCACACACCCATACACACAAGTTGTTCAGTTCTGAGTCCTAGGACAAGACCCCTGCCAAATAGCCCTCCTCCCTGTTTCCTTGCTAATACAGAGTTGTGTAGTTGGTCTGGGCCTCCTCTTCCCCTCCAGCCTATGATTGTGGTCATAGGCAAGGGTGCTCAGATTAAAAT
The DNA here is from genome assembly GCA_015471245.1 of Laticauda colubrina. Lineage (NCBI taxonomy): Eukaryota > Metazoa > Chordata > Lepidosauria > Squamata > Elapidae > Laticauda > Laticauda colubrina. The sequence continues at coordinate 3,115,429 of BLBF01000025.1, read as the reverse complement.
ATACTAGCTGGAACTTTAAACATATCTAGTCCAATTTGCAAACTGAAAGTTCACTTTAGAAGCACACACTCTGACAGCCTAATTTTAAATCAGATTTAACTTTATGCTCGTTGCTTCTAACTAAAGCCTAATGCAGAGGAACCTTGGTTTACAAATGATAAAGAAAATGTACCCTTTTTATACGATGCAAGCTTATTATGTTTATTTGATTTTTCCATTTATGTGTTGGTTATTTCACCATTTTATAACCTTCCCAACTAAAAAAAAAAAAAAAACTCTGGGATACCAGATACCAGAGGTAATAAAATACAAACAAAAATGACAATCTACAAAAAATTAAAGATTCTCAAGATCCACCTCAACTTCTGTAAGGTAAGATTTGCCAGGGAAGTCATTTTCCCTGAGGACAGGTTAGGAATAAGACACAACTGCCTATCTTCTTCCTCATTCAGTAAGAAACACTGGGAGGGATTAAAGTTATCCTTCCTTTCAGCAAACAGACAAACGAAAGATGTGCCAAATACCTTTCTTTTCCCAGAGAGAGCAAACGCTTCATTGAATGAAAGGTTATTCTTCCCTTTAGACCACCTGTTGCATAGCTGGCAACGGTTGGAGAGAAATGGGATTGAACATTTCAATAATTGCTTTTCTTGTATAACTGCCAAAAGCATTCACAATTGGCATGAGCGAAAAGCTGATGAGCAAGCAACACTCTTCTCTCTGCTGCTTTTCCAGGTTTCCAAGAATACACTTATTTCTTTATAGTTCCATACCCACAATCTCAAGACCTCTTGACAGTTCACAAAAGTCAAAGCAAAGGATACTACAGATGAGATAAAGACAAAGCACAAGTGCTGTAAAAAATAAGATTCGGTTCTCCCTCAAGACCAAATAACCTGGCTTAAATTATCCTACTTTAGACACATTGTGTGATGCCACAGTTCTCTGGAAAAGAAAAGAAAGGATGAACAAGATGGACTGAGTTACAATGGTGATGAGTACATAGTAGGGCATCCTAAAAGACCAAGCTGAGGACAAAGAGGGAGACAGACAATTTTTTTTATCCCATCTTTATTATTTTTATAAATAACTCAAGATGGTGAGCATATATAATACCCCTTTGTTCTCCTATTTTTCCCATAACAACAATCATCATGGAAAAAAATCTATGTCATCACTGGGACCCAACACTGACTAATGGCACATAATCAATATTCATACTATAAACAATATATTACTTCATATTTTGTAATAGTAAACATGTGTCTTAACATTAAAGGGACTGATGAGAAATAAATGAATGACAAAACTGACATTTACTGCAAAATTTAATTCTAAATCTATGTTTCTTTCTAAAAGGTTATTATCACCCATATCAAAACAACAATTTAACCCAATGAATGTCTGCTGCTAAGGATGCCAGTATTTGCAATGTTTATGTAACACTCCTGTAGCAAACTCTCTTCAGGAAGAATAATAAACCAGAAAACATTTTGTAGTTCTCTGAAGTGTAAAATCTTTGGCATCAACTCTTGAAAGAGATCAATAAACTATGATGTAACCATTCATTTTCACAATTCTGTCCTCTAAGTAATTGAATGAATCAATATGATGTAAATGTTTAGATAACTTATCTTATTTATACAAACTAAGTTAAAGAAGTTAGGTGGTGAGAATGTGGGACTAGACTGCAGACTAGAAATACTACCACTTTATTTGTTGATTCATCCCTTATCCACTTAACAGCAAGGTATCTGTGCAATGTGTCTAATGTAGTTACCCTAAATTCAGTGGAATCTACTTATGCATGTTCAACTGTGAGTGAACACTGAGTCATGAAGTTGTAGGAAGTGCATGTCTGAGTCTTTCATTTCCCTCAAATCTGCTAACAAAATTGTCCTTTTGGCTTAAGCTACTGGCCAAGGACAATCTTGACTGTTAGTGTAGATAGAGTGACATCTACTGATCATAATAAGCCACACACTTCTCTTTTTCCAACCATTCCCAACATAGCATCCAGTAGATATACTCAACTAATTCCTCTAATCTCTAGCCTAGGGATTATGGAAATTGAAATCCAATATTTTCAGGTAGCCTATCTGGGAAGGGCCCTTTGGTTCATTGTTTCTTTTTCATTGTGCCATTTTCCTACAACTTCTTCCAGGGTTTAAAATCTTTTCCATCTGAGGGGAAATGTTAAGAGTGGTACTTTCCTAAATTCATCAAAGGAGTTTCTCAAAGAATTTGCATATTTGTTATTAATAATTGCCTCATGAATAGTATTAGTATTATTCTCAAGTCTTTGTTGTGATGACTAAATAATTGACTTTTTTCCAAGGTTATTGAGGCTGAATGTACTGATTATCTGGAAAGAAGTCTATAATTCAGAGGAATAAACCTCACTTGTTATTTTTTCCCCGTACAGTTTATGTCAACCCTCCCAAACTTCAACTCCCCTTAAGGCCTGGTCCCACTGCACTTACGGATGCAAAGAGGATGTAAAACGTTTAAAAAAGCTTGCCATCCGTTGGAAAACGCTATGCATCCGTTGTGTACTCATTGCATACGTGTTTCATTCGCTCTATCCGTCAAACATCCGTCCACTGCGATTTCATCCATGCAAGAAGTTTTGAGCTGCACAAAACTTTGTGAACGGATGAACTTTCCGCCGTGTACGATGTAAATCCGCGACATACGAGCAACAAACGTTCTATGTTCATTTATCACCCGTTAAACGTCCGCTGTATCCTCTCTGCATCCTCTGGGCATCCTCACAACTCACATCCGTTGCAGCTGAAAATGGAAAGAGGGAGGAAACAAAAAGTACACGGAACGTCTATAGATTGTTAGTAGCACGGAAATAGAAAGGATGTGCAGTGAACAGTTTGCATCCGATATACATCCGCAAGGCATCCCCTTTCTTTCCTTTAGGCATCCGTGATCCATCCACTTCATTCGCTATGCATCCACTTCGAAATTCTCCCTGGAACCCCTTCGGAGGTGTCATCCGCTTCCATCCGCTAGGCTTCCTATGAACATCCGTTTAACATCCCCGCTACATACTAGCCATGTCCGTTCTTTTCCGTTCTTTTCCATTCTGTTTATGCAAATTTTCACCACTTTTTGGAGCAGATGACAACGGATGGAGCCACCCCCGAAATTTTGCTCGTCCGCTGTGTCCTTTATGCATACGTTTTGCATTCGTCGGCCAGTGGGACCGGGCCTTTAGCCTCAGCCAACATGGTCAAAGGCAAATTTAGGGGATGGCCCTTAAACTAGTAACCTGACTACCATTCTGACTCTAAAATCAATTACATCATTCTATTTAGCTTTTTAAAGTCATTCCTTTGCTTTCCGCCCCCCCCATTGTTTTCTCTACAGAGAAAAAGCAAACTAAGGATATCAAAGAAACAAAAATTAAAGGTTTCACCTGTATGGGATAATGTGACTGTTCTCCTACCTGGGTTTTCAACAGCTGCTCCACCTCACTCAATTTTCCTTCACTTTTTTTTCCATTGACAAAAAAATAGCCTTTGAACTCCCAAAAGTACATGGAAGCTTGATTTTGTTTTGGTCTAAATTTAGACAGTTACTCCTTGCTTCTACAGTGTCTGCCAAAAGACACTGTGTGACTGAACTACAACTCCCAGCATCTCTTACCACTGTCCAAGCTGGATACCTTTGCTGAGGCTGCAATTCAGCCACACAAGAAGACCCCCGGGTTTCTCACCCCTGTGCAATGAGATCTGAAAAGAAGCCTGCCAGTGAAAAGGCAACAACTCGCTGCCACTCCCAGGAAAGCAAAATCATGAGAAAAGACCTTTAGACAGAGAAAGAGAAGTTCCTTGCTTGAGTAAAGCAAGCTGCCAGAGAGTCTGGCAGCCCTGCAAACCTTGGGCAGAAAATTCACACGGTGGCAACTTCTGGCTGCTTCTCACAACTTCTCGTCTGCTTCTTTCTTGCACAGCCTAGCCACCATGGCTCCTTTGTTTTGATCCTTCACAGGCTAGCCTTCTAACTTCAGGCTCGACAAGCTCCTGCTTGCAGTTACTCAGGAAAGACTTTGGAACGATGCCCCTTGGTTGTTAGCAGGCATGTCTTCCTGAAGTTGTCACTAATAAACAAGGCACAATCTGGGACTCATCCAACTGGGTGTAAATGAACAAGAGGGGAATGAATAGGCTTAACGTGTGTGTATGTGCAAATGCACACACATGTTCAGAAGCAGTATGAAAATATACTGTATGTTCACTCAGGGTTTTAGTTACGTGTGCTTTGTTTTCTTGGCCCAGGACTACTGACTCTTTTGAATGTTTTGCTACAAGTATTCAACATGCTTAATTAGAACTTTACTAAACTATTTTACTCAGGGGTGGGATTCAAAATTTTTAACAACCAGTTCTGTGGGCATGGCTTAGGTGTGGGCATGGCTTGGTGGTCATGTGACTGGGTGGACATGGTTTGGTGGTCTTGTTATTGGCTGGGCGTGGCCAACTCAATATCATTCACATCAAGGCACGCATCTCCTCGCCTGGCCTCTCATGACTGTGGGGATTCTGCAACAGTCGTAAGTGTGAAAAAGGTCATAAGTCACTTTTTTCAGTGCCATTGTAACTTCGAATGGTCACTCCACACAAGTAAAGTACTAGCAAAGGAGGGGGGAAAAACTCCAGAAAAGTTCCTAAGACAGGAAGTCTAGTCCTGCCAAGAATGTAATAAGGGTTAACAGAGAGGCAGTTTCTGTAAGCAACACCAGAATGTTTCCTTCCTCCCTTCCTTACAGGATTAGGCCAGTAATTTCTTCTAACAACCGGTTCTTCAAACTGCTTAGAATGTTAACAACCAGTTCTGGCGAATAAGTGCGAACCTGTAGAATCCCACCCGATTATACTGTGTAGCTATTTGGAACTTCCTATTTTTAATGAATTGTGTCCAGATTTGATTTAATTTTATTCTAATTATAAAAAGTAGGGCAGAAATACTATAATAAACAAAACGCCTTAAAGATAATGTGCACTGTTGAATCCTTGGAAAGTATAAAGCTCGCTATGATCTCTGCAGGAAGTTTCACCTGGCCAGCCTTGTCTGGGCTCAAAGCTAAATAGTCAGGCCTGAAGTTGTGGGATGCAGCTTTCAGAAGTTGTGGGAGCTTCCTCACTGGGAGCTTTCAAGCAGAGACTGGACTGCCATTTGTCAGAAATGGTATAGGGTCTCCTGCTTGGGCACGGGATTGGACTAGATGACCAACAAGGTCCCTTCCAACTCTGATGATCTGTTAAGAACCAGAAAGTCCAGTTACCTCTTGAAGAAAAAGCACCTTTGGGACAACCGTGACCTGGGTGACTGAGAATCTCCACAGACATGTAAGAGAGGCACCACTGTTAAGAAGGCAGAAATCTAGCAAGCCTTTAGAAATTTTATGGAAGGTCTGGCAAAACCAATTCCCAATTGGGCTAACTGGAGATTAAGGTAACTGAAGGACATCATATTAGGAAAATGTACAGTAAGAAAAGCCAAAAAAGTTTTTTATCATATTCCATCATTTGGTTTTGATGAGATTAGTTTGATTTAGAAATGTAACAGGGCTACTGATATCTAGGGGGGAAACTGTATGCGGTTGAAAATTCAAATCCTAGTAAATTACTGACGGTTTTCTTGCAGAACCATTCTTTTTTCCAGTCACCTTCATTGGTCATTTACAACAGGGTAGACAGGTTGTAGACAAAGACCTGTCCCTACTTGTCCCTAGCTGTAGCACAATCGTATCTGGGCAAAATGGATTTTCCCCAACAATGCTGCCTTTATCCTGTCCCCAGGATATGACTCAAATTGCCAAGGTTATCGTTAGCTGTAATAATAATAAAGTACAATAGTATTTTTCCTGCTTACTATAATATTATCCAAGGACAGCCTCAATGTGGATAAAATCTGTTTGATGTACAGATAAACTAACAGGTGTGATGAGAGATGTTTGTTTGGCATTTCACACACAGGTCTCTTCCCTTCTGCTTCTCAATCAGATCCATCTACCACCATTCCTTAATACTCTCCTAAAAGAGCAGGATAAAATTTAACATATAAAATGTTTCAAAAAATATTACTGGGGGTGGGGAGGGGAAGATCATTACCAAGCAAATCTCCAGGACTGACATGATGGAGACTTGTAGTTACCACACAGTCCTAGCTCTAAACTGCTCCATTGTTGGACCTCTGGACAAATCAACTTTTGTGTAGCACAATTATTATTTGTCATATGATCATCCGTTTTTGTACAGCAGTCAGATCACACCATAACCAAAATAAGGACTAACTTTTTTCCATACGCACAAAAGGTGAGCAGCAATGTTTTACGTGCCTTGTTATAATCAATTTGTTGCATCCCTGCTGGTCTATGACAATAATAAAGATTTGATTGTTTAATTGATTGATTGAGTTAATGTCAGGAATGTCCCGACTGATTGTGTTAATCTTGCATAACTTGAGGACTGTCCATGTTTAAATGTAAGGGACAGGCTGGAGCAGGAATTTTTTTCTTACTGCATTTATCAAGATTATTTCTCATGTGCAAGCAAGGAGTTACTTGGGTGTGTAGAAAATTATCTTTCTTTCTTTCTTTCTTTCTTTCTTTCTTTCTTTCTTTCTTTCTTTCCTTTCTTTCTTTCTTTCTTTCTTTCTTTCTTTCTTTCTTTCTTTCTTTGCCAATTCCTATCGATCTGTGTTTAGCAAACAGTGATTCTATTTACACAAAGCATCAATTAAGTCTTCAATTGATCTTGTATGCAACATTTACTATGCATATAAAAATATGAAATCTGAAAATGTCTTTTGTTTGGAATCAAAATCGCATGCAAGAATGCATATATATGTAGGGAATTATGTTAGGCTTCCCAGGTTTGGCTTCCCAGGCTTTATCCTGCATGAACAGGAGGTGGAAGACAATACACAGTGTCTATTTTTCAACATATAAGTCAGGAAGTTCTTCCCTTCTTTGGTCTATTTAAATAGCCTAGAGAAAGTTTTTAATACTTGGCCATGTTGTTATAATCTGGGTAAGGAGAAGATAGATAAAAAGGCTTTCAGTCAGAACCATTCTTCCCAGGATTTTCCCATAAAAGAAAATTGTCACAGATTAACATCAATCAGGTTGTCCCAAAGGTGCTTTTCAAAGAGCAACTGTACTTTCTTTGTTTTTTCATTGAAGACATTTCACTTCTCGTCCCAGAAGCTTTTTCAGTTCTAACTGAATTGAGCTCTACATTAAAACTGAGGAAGCTTCTGGGATGAGAAGCAAAATGTCTTCAAGGAAAAAAAAGGAAGGAAGTTCAGTTGCCTTTTGAAAAAGCACCTTTGGGATATTCATGACCTGGATGATTGAGAATCTCCATAAACATCAGTCAGGCTACACTCTCTGAAACCAACTAATTTATCTAAGTGGGGAATTCCACACTAGATTCTTTGCTTTATCCCAGCTCTAGGAAAATAGAAAGGAAGGTGTTAACATCCTGCAAAGTTGAGTAAGTTAAGAAACATATACCGTAACTCAAAACAGTAATGATCCTGAAACACAAGGGGTAGCTATACAACTATTCTACCTGATACGTGGGGACACTGCTCTGAGAAATTATGTTACTGGAACACAAGAGGTAGCGATGCAGCCATGGAAGTATATAGAAATCAGATGGTGAGAACATTCTACGTAGCTCCTCTGGTCGCTGATTAACTCCTTGAATAAATTTCCTGGGCCTCCAGCCTCCAGCTTCGATGCTGATAAATAAGCTTTCTTCTTACTCCTTTCTCATCTCTCTCCTGTTCCTCTTTTTCTCTTTTAAGCAATTATCTCCAAATTCATACATTATAAAAGATGACAGACAAACAGCCTTTTAGGGAAGATAATGGAAGCTTTGCCCAGAAACTTTTCTATGATGCCTTGGGCCAGCAAATGAGATATTGTCAAAGTAGACCACAACCTACTTCTTAGTAAGCTAGAAAAAAGTGGAATAGATAGCACCACCACTAGATTGACTCGCAACTGGATGACAAACTGTACTCAATGAGTATTCCTTAATGGGTCCAAGTCTACATGGGTCTTATCAAAGAAGCCATAGAGATTGAAAAAAGACTCACCCTCCTTGACGCGCCCTCTCCCCACCCCCAGCAATGCTCAGACGAACCTCCCGCAACCCCCCTCTGCCATTCCCCTCCTCATGATTGAATCCGAAGAGCTTCTTACCTGGGTAAGGCAGAGAGGAGAGTACATGATTGCTGGGGGGGGGGTTGTGGCTTGGAGGTGTGTGAGTGAGAGGGGAAGAGAGAGAGAGGGAGAGGGAGATAGAGGGAAGGAGAAAGAGAAGGGGAGGGAGAGGACTAGAGAGAGGGAGAGAGAGAAGAAAAAAAAAGAAAGGGGGAAGAACCGAGCCTGCTTCTTGCTTTCACATTTCCAACTCTGCCAAACTGCAGCCAGCGCTGATCAGCTCCATGAGCTGAACTTTAACCCCGCTTAGAGTTTCCCTACACTACACACTATACATGTCTACTGTACCCAGGCGTTAAAGGCATAGTGCACACTTTCCCCCACCCTCCCCACACTTCCAGCGGCAGGAGAAAGCCTCAGGCTCCAGCTTCTCCGGGTGCCTGCCAGCGAGCCTCCAGCCAGCTTCTGCTCCGCTCTGTACCGCTCCGCAGCAGCAGCAGCCATAGCTGCCTTTTTCAGAGGTTTTCAGACAATCTGACAGACATTTTCATGCAAATATATTGTATTGAAAACCGGTATTCGGCCAAAATTTCAATTTCACGGCCAAGCAACTTTCATACGGCCAAATTTTCTGTTGATCTTCTAGGTCTCTATTATGTCTTAGTGTGTTTTTGTGGATCAAGGTAGTGATTTTGTTTTTGTGGAAGCCGTTGGCTGTCAGTACTTTAGTCAGGGTGCATAGTTCAGTCTTTATATCTGTCTTGTCTGCCAGGCATTTGGTTCTGGTGATTAGTGTTTTGGCCACGGAGTTTATCTGTGCTGGGTGGTGGTGGGATTAGGCGTTGAGGTAGCGGTTGGTGTGTGTGAAGATCAACAGACCTATCGAACAGCTGTCCTGCCCTACATAAGAGGTACTACAGACAAAATCAGTAAGATACTACACAGGCATCACATCAAGACTGCCTTCAAAACAGACAAAAAAACAGCAGTCATCCTTAGAAACCCCAAAGACAAAATTGACCTGGAAAAACAAGGCATATATGAAGTTCCCTGTGCATCATGCCCGGCCACATACATTGGACAGACCAATAGAAGAATA
>BLBF01000025.1:3013286-3105739 GCA_015471245.1 Laticauda colubrina | reverse complement strand
TGAAATAGGTCCAGGCTCCCAGCCAATCAGAATGAACCAGCCTCAAATTTAAAAACCAGGAGCTGTAAGACCCACATCCATACAGAAGCCTGATGATGGCAGATGAGATTCTGCTGAAACGTTGCTACAACTTTAACAGAACTACAATGACGTGGGATAATACCCGAAGGAAGCTGAACAGCACACATGTAAGTACCCGCGATAACTTAAAAAAACAAATATATATATATATATATATACACACATACATACATACATACACACATACATACACACACACACACACACACACACACACATTAATGCTGTTCAGCTTCCTTCGGGTATTATCCCACGTCATTGTAGTTGTGCTGTTAAAGCTACTACAATGACGTGGGATAATACCCGAAGGAAGCTGAACAGTACCTGTGAAAACTTAAGAAAACAAATACACACATATACACATACATACATATATACATACATACACACACACAGTATATACTATATATATATTTATTTATATGACAATTCCCCTTCATTCAATGCAGCCTAGGGAAACTAAAAAGTTGAACAACCACCATCTAGATCTAAACTTACCTCCCTAATAGCCCTTAGTGCCACCAACTCTGCCTTTGCATGTATAGGATTAATTTCTTTGTAACAACTTTCTTATTATCTGGCTAGGTGGGTTTCTTCCCTGACAGCAAGAAAATTGCAACTGGATATTTAAGATTTTTCAGTGTTCCACAGAAACTTGGGATTTCAGGAGAACTTGATCAGACAAAAACCAGGCTGATTTTCCATTTCTGGATCTTTATCTCTTGATCGGCAATTCCAGGGTGTTTTTTTTTTTAATTAACAGACTCTATGGTCTGAAAAAGTTGCAAAATCTGTGGTTTACAATACATAATGGGCTACTAAATCAATGTCGAGTTATTTTATAGCAAAATTTAACCTGCAACAACATACCCCCTGAATCATCTATATCAGTGGTTCTTAATCTGGGTGATATTGTCCCCCAGGGGGCAATTTCGTTTTTCAGGGGGGCGATGGAACAAAAAGGGGCGACATGGGGGCGAAGGAATGGAAGGGGGCGATATGGAATGAGAAGTTTTGGGAACACTTTTGAGACTTTTTTTGCACAGTGAACCGTTGTATATCGGTCATACAAAAACATCAGATCGCTCGCTATTAGCGGATTGAACTGTGTTTTAAAACGTTCCTCCAGCTAGCTTCCATGTAGAACGCTGTACAAATGTGAATATGCATTGCTCACCTTCATGCGCATTATGCAGCAGCCTCTATCACTCTACCCATTAAATTTGTCACTGTTTTGTTGCTTTCCTTCTGTAAAAATTTTCTTTGTGTCTTGCAACCAGTCGACACACTGTATGTAATTGAAAGATGGTTTTGTTTTTATGTATTGCTTCGTCTGTTTGTTTAGAAAAATAAAAAACTTTATATATAAAAAAAATGTGTGTCTTTTTAACCCTTTTTACAGTGTGTATGAATATATATTTTCCTCAAATCTTAATTTAGTTTCAGAGTTTTCGTCTTGAAATTCTTAGTTCCTGCATTGCAGTTTGTTCTTATGCCCCTTTTATATTTCTTTTTGCATCTTAAAATTCACTTGTAATTAAATCATTAAATGTTACTGTTTTTTTCGGGCATTTCATTTTCTTGCAATTGAATTTTGTTTTCAGTGGTCGTTGCATTTAAGTGTCTTGAATAAATAAGATAATAATGAAATACATGTATCATGAAGTTTGGGAGTAAAGCCCATGTCCCACTGCAACGATGGATGCAAAGAGGATGTAAAACGTTAAAAAAAGCTTGCCATCCATTGGAAAACACGATGCATCCATTGTGTACTCACTGCATACGTGTTTCACACGCTCTATCCCTCCAGCATCCGTCCACTGAGATTTCATCTGCCCAAGAAGTTTTGAGCTGCACAAAACTTTGTGAACGGATGAACTTTCCGCCGCGTACGATGTACATGCGCGACATATACGTGCAACAAACGTTCTATGTCCGTTATCATCCGTTAAATGTCCACTGTATCCTCTCGGCATCTTCTGGTCATCCTCGCAACTCACATCCGCTGCAGCTGAAAATGGAAAGGAGGAGGAAACGAAAGGTACACGGAACGTCCACACAGCGTTAGTAGCACGGAAATAGAAAGGATGTAAGCGGATGCATCTCGTATATAAAGGATTAAAATGGACAAAACATTTGTTTCTGGGATGTATCTCGGATATTTAGGATGTCTGCAGTATGTCTAGAGTATGTAGAAGGACACCTAGCGGAAAACTGATATTTCCTATAAAAAGGGGGAGAAAATCATCTGGATCTCAGTATGAGTCCAGCAGCCATGGTGTACAGACCTCTTCACCCTTGGTCTTGCTCTTCCACATCATCCATTGTTCTCCACCATGGATCATGACACAATCCGTATGGTGGCTGCGATCATTCATCACCAGAACCAAACCCTGTTCAGACTGTTTCACCTTTTATACACAAGGAGAAGAAGGAGATGTCCAAGAGCTGTGTGGGTCCGAAGATGGATCGGGAGAAGAATGGAGTTTGGACTGTATGACCAGTTGATGGTGGAGCTGAGGAATGAAGACCCTTGTGCACTCCATCACTTCATGAGGATGCCACCAGCCATGTTTGATGAAGTTGTACAGTGTCTGAGACCCAGGTTGACCAAGCCGAGCAACAACTTCGGTCCCAGCCTGGACCCTGGACTGAAGGTGGCACTAACTCTGCACCACCTGGCCTCTGGAACCACATACAAAAACATGCAGTATGCGTGGAGGGTGCCACACAACACCATCAGCAAAGTGGTCAGAGAAGTGGTGCAGGCCATCATCGAAGAATACGTGGAGGAGCTCCTCAAGTGCCCCACCACTGAACAAGGCTGGAGGAAAGTTGCAGAAGAGTGGTATCAGAGATGGAACTTTCCCCACACCATTGGAGCCATAGATGGGAAGCACGTGGCCTGCAAAGCTCCATCCAACTCAAGGTTCTCTTATCACAACTACAAGGGCTTCTTCAGTATCATCCTCTTTGCCATGGTTGATGCTGACTACAAGTTCATGTACATCGATGCTTCAGGCAACGGGTCAGCTTCAGATAGCCAGGTATACAATGCCAGTGACCTCAAGGATGGGCTGGAACGCAACCTCATCATGGGTTTTTCAGATCCAGACCCTCTACTCAATGACACACAAGATGTGCCCTACTTCATCGTTGGTGATGATGCCTCCTCCCTCAGAACCTACCTCATGAATCCGTACAGTTCAAGATATCTCACCCATGAAGAGAGGATCTTCAACTACAGGCTGTCCAGGGCAAGACAAGTGGTGGAGAATGCCTTTGGCATCCTGGCCAACAGGTTCCAGATACTTCTCAGCATCATGCAGCATGACCCAGAGACTGTGAGGAGCATCGTGGAAGCTTGCTGCATCCTGCACAATCTCATGCACACCCGCTACCCAGTGTTGCAGAACAGACTTGTGGACCGTCAACAAGGGAATGGGGACATGGAGCGTGGTGAATGGAGGCAAGGACGAAACCTGATAGACACTGTGGATGTACAAGGCCCCAACAGAGCTTCACGTGAAGGGAAGAAGCAGCGCAACCTACTGAAACACTGGTGCAACTCCCCAGCTGGAGCAGTGGAGTGGCAAGACAGAATGATAGATGGTTAATGGATGCTTCCTTGAAGCTGTCGCATAACACTGATGAGATTGTGCTATGTATGTTGAGTGGCCCTACAATGAATAGGGCATTAATAAAGAGCTTTGTTTATTTTGAAATGTGTTGATCAATGAATAAATTGTTATTGATACAAAAGGTCCATTTGTGTGGCAGCTGGGAGGGTGGACCATACAGTCCCACTATGCTTGCACTGGAGGTTTATCTATCCCACATCTATCCTTACCTATCCCACAAGCATGCAAAGGCTTAACCATTTTTTCAAAGTTTTCACCAACACTTTATTAAGTAAAAAAAATGAACCAAGTGTGTGAAGCAAAGATAACCTTTATTAATTAATAACTGTCTTAAGTAAACTGTATGACTTTGTTAAAAAAGCAAAATGAACCAAGTAAAGTGTCTTAAGCAAAGATAAAGTGAACAAGTAACAACTCAGTCTCTGGCACTATTCTCAGTCACTCTGAGTCATGTCCATTGCCTCAGCTGTTAAGCGGGCAGGGACTGTGGAGGTGGCTGTTGCTTGAGTGCTGGTCTGAGGCGTCATTGGGATGTTTGGCCCCGAGAATACAACAGGGGATGGTGTGTTAAGGAAGCTCTCAGAGAGCTGACTCAGTCCCGTGAGGTTGAGAGGCCCTTCATCAAGTACCTGGGATGTCAGGCACAAAACTGATGACAGATTGTCCGTTGACGGGCTTGGCTGTGGGGTGGAGAAAGGAGGAGTGTAGTGGGGCTGTCTGGTCTGCAGCTGGGTGAGGTGTGGCATCTGTGGCATGCGATGAACCTGGGCCTGGACTGGGAAGGTCTGCTTCTGCTGTGGGAAGTCCTGGTAGTCGTAGCCTTGGAAGGTGAGAGGCTGTTGAAAGCCGTGGAAGGGCTGTGACATTGCCTGGGGTGGAGGAGCAGACCTGGACTGGGTTGGAGCAGCTCCAGCTGGGCCTTGAGGGTTGTGCAGAAGTGCTGTGATCTTTTCCTTCATCACCTGGTACTGGGCCTCAGGCATATCCCTCAAGGTGTGGCTCATGTAGGTGATGAAAGTGTGTCGGCTGGAGGATCCTCTGTCCAAGTGGACCAGCTGAGAGAGAAGTTCTGTGCTGGTCCTCATTGTATCCCTGATCTCCAACAGGACAGTGTGGCTCTGGCCCTCCAGTCTGCCTCTCTGCCTGCATCCTCTGGAGCTGGGGATGGGGGGGTGTTGGTCACTGATGGCTGCCGCTTCTTCCTCTATTTGTGACAGCATGGCGTCATCCTCCAAGTCCTCCGGCATGGGGAGTGCAGCTGTCAGGGGGGTCTCTGCCGTGGGGCCCTCTGAAGACACCTGCCTGGACAGGGCAGCTGGCTCCTGGCTGGAAGAGGACTGGCTGTCTGTGAGCTGTCTGAGGGAGAGGGGTGTCAGAGGGGCTGCTCCTCGGTGGCGGACCTCACCCTCCAGGAAACTGCACTTGGCCATGACGTATATCTCCCAGTCAGTGAGCTTGACAGCGGCCTGCCCAGATTTTTTGAGGTGTAGCTTGCCATACCAGGTGTGCATGTGCTTCCACCATCCCAGGAGTACATCTGAAGTGTAGCCCAGGCTCTCTGCCTTGTCTCTCCAAGCTGCCTGCTTCTTTTTGGCGTCGCAATACAGTCTGTGGCCCTTTCTCCAGAGGTACTCGTTCTCCCTCAGCCATTCCAGCACCTCCTCCTCATGGTCCTCGGAAACGGTGTACTGTTTCCTCTCTCCCTTCTCCTTCCCTTGCCTCTTCCTCTCTCTGGTGGGGCCTTCAGCAGCAGGGCCTTCAGGGGCTTGAGCAGCAGGGCTTTGAGGGCCTTAGGGCTGGTCCACCACAGCAGCAGCAGAAGCAGTAGCAGTAGCAGCACCAGCACCAGCATCAGCATCAGCACCAGCACCAGCACCAGCACCAGCAGCACCAGCAGCACTAGCAGGAGAAGCAGCAGCAGCAGCAACACCAGCAGCACCAGCAGCACCAGCAGCAGGAGAAGCAGCAGCAGCAGCAGCAGCAGAAGTACCAGCAGCTTCAGAGTCAGTGCCAGGGGGTGGGATGGTGGTTCTGTCCTTCTTGCCAGGGCTGGCACGAGTAGGCACCGGCTCTCTTCTTCCCTGACTGATGAACCATGGTGTTCTTTGAACATGTATGTGGCAGCACATCTTTCCTCTGAATGCTGACTGCGTGCGAGCTGCATCCTTTTACATCCGTGGAGCTGATGCAATTCACACTCCCCGCATGCGCAGTGAACGCTTTGCATCTGATATATATCTGCTATGCTTCCTATAGGTGTCCGTGATGCATCTGCGTCATCCTCTATGCATCCGCCCCTTCCACTATGCGTCCGCTTCGCTATTCTCCCCCGGAACCCCTTCAGAGGTGTCATCCGCTTCCATCCGCTAGGCTTCCTATGAACATCCGTTTAACATCCCCGCTACATCCTACCCACGTCCGTTCTTTTCCGTTCTTTTCCGTTGTTTATGCAAATTTTCACCACTTTTGGGAGCGGATGACAACGGATGGAGCCACCCCCGAAATTTTGCTCATCCGCTGTGTCCTTTATGCATACGTTTTGCATCTGTCGGCCAGTGGGACAGGGCGTTAAAGTGATGGGTGTCATCAGAATTTTTCACACAGTTGAGATATGGGAAAAAGAATGGAAATAAATTATTTGCATCAATATGTCCTGATGACAATTTTAAAGAAAACAAAAAATGTGTTTGCATAAAGTGAAGATTTTTTTCCCTGTGTTGTGACTAAGAGGTTATGTTGGGGGAGGGGGGGGCAATGATAACTTCCTCAATGGCTCAAGGGGGCGATTCTTTCAAAAAGGTTAAGAACCACTGATCTACATCCCCAAAGGAAGTGCAGGCTACATGGCTGGTAGGGCTCAACCTATAGATCCTCAAACTAAAAATATGAATTGTCCTAATTTAGCTAGATACCCCAAACATCTGTTCATAAACAGATCTCAAGACTGAAATTGGCTCGTATTCATGACAGCATTCCTGCAAAGTTGGCCTCACCATTCCTTAAATATAGAGGGTGTAATGTAACCCCTTCAAGCCCATATTTTTGAACTAAAAGGAGTAGAATATGGGAAACTTGATATCACACATGCATTGTGTGTTTATTTCGAAAGGATATGCCAATAACATGTCTACAGCATTAGTTTTAACATAAAAGTTATCCCAAATAAATATGTGCTTTGCAGGTTCATAAGAAAATTCCCTATTGCACAAAAATCAAAAATTGAATCAAGCAAGCCTATTTCACTTGGGCTGGAATGGGTAGTGAATTCCCTTCATATAGACAGTTCTCAGTTAAAATCCACTCATCCAGTGACTTTAAAGTTACAACAGTACTAAACAAGTGCTCAACAGACCAATGCTCAAAGTTTCAGCCATCCCAGGACCTCCCCATTGAAGTGATTCCAATCTAGGCATTTGGCACTTGTTCACAGTATGACAACACTGTCCTCTGATTTACATCACCATTTGTAATCTTCCCTGCTGGCTTCCCACATACAAAGTCACAAGGGAAGATAGCAGGGAAGATCCTAAGTTAGCCCTGTAAGTTGCTTTCCCTTCCATTGCTTTTTCTCCCAAGGAGCCCAGCTCTCTGTTTCTTCAACTGATAACAAGTAACTATAGGAGCAGTTTTAAAAAATGGTTTGGTTTCCATTGGAAGACCATCCAGCCTTCCTGGATCTGGAGACATCTAGTTTTTTCACACCATTGTTTTTATTTATAAAACTAGAGACAAAGCAAGACCAGGGAGTAACCCCCATGCATTCCTAGTAATTAGTAGGTGCCCACTTCATAGTCCTAAAAACAGGAATAGCTTTTCAGCCAACTCTCCTCTTGCCATATACATCTTTTGTTGCTGTTGTTTAAGGATTTCCAAACAGCTGCTTTTGAAACACTCGCTTTGATCTCCTCTGCTTCTTGCCTGCAATTCCCTAGACCCAACCAACCTGCTTCAGGAAGGAGAATTTTACTTTGCTGAGACTTGCTGTTAAGCAAAGATGTTCACTGGCTCTTGTTCATAGTGCTGAGCCAAGTTTCAGACACATATAATTTAGTCCTAGCTATATAGAAAGAGGAAACCATTCTCCCCACTTAGATTTCCTGGGGAAAGCAGCACCTGCTGTTTTCTTCTACTACTGGTAGTCCTCAACTTACAACAGCATTTAGTGACCATTCACAATTACAACAACACTGAAAAAAGTAACTTATGTCCATTTTTCACACTTATGATAACCTTTGCAGCATCCTCAGGATCATGTTATCAAAATTCAAACACTTGACAACTGACTCACGTGGTTGCAGTGTCCCAGTGTGATCATTTTTGTGACTTTCCAACAAGCAAAGTCAATGGGGAAGCCAGACTCACTTAACCAGCGAGTTACTAACCTATCAATTGCAGTAATTCACTTAACTGAGGCAAGAAAGGTCGTAAAACGGAGCAAAATGTCACTTTAAAAATGTCTCACTTAACAACAGAAATTTTGGGCTCATTTGTGGTCGTAAGTTAAGGACTTCCTGTACTTATTTTCATCCCGTTAAACACTGTTCTTATCCGAAGAAACTTACAACCTATCCAGACAAACATGTATCTAACCATTCCGCCAAATTCATAGAATATAGTTTTTGATTAAATATATGAAGAACTGCAACCAAGTATATTTATACTGTATATCTACAAATAAATTCTGTCAAAAGGAATATGTCATTGAAAATCACATTGAGTTGAGTAGGATTTATTATTTATACTGAGCAGATTTGAACCCGATTAGTACTTAGATAGATTACAGAAGAATTCTATGATGGTTAGATTAAAAAGAAGGCAAACCAGTTTAATTTGTAATAAGTTTTTATTTTATTTTATGGCATACGAAAATTCCAATTTCAATTGAACAGTGTGTTGTCTGGGTACAAATCATTTTAGGAAATAATAATCACCATATTTACAACAATATGAATTGCATTAGCATCAATTATATTAATATTAATAACAATAATAATCACACTAAGTGTTTAACCAAGTTAACGTATCTTCCTTATTTCACTAATCCTTTCATATATTTCCATTTCTAGCTCCTGTTTTTGGTCAGCTGACCATGGATAAAATAAGTCCTAAGTCAAAAAATATTCAGTTTCTTCCTTTTCCTTAATTGTTAAGTGTTAGCTTATCCATTTCTGCACATTCTAATATTTTTCTAATCACATCTTCCATCTCTTGGAATCTCTTCACTTTTCCATTATTGTGCAAATACTATTCTCGCTGCAGTCAATACATGTAAAATCAGATATACATTCCCTTTGTTATACCTGTCTGGTAAAATGCCCATCAAAAATGTGTCTGGTTTCAACTCTATATGTTGTTTTATCATTTTTTCAAGCCATGTATGTATTTTAGTTCAATATTTTTTTTGCTTTTTGACTTGCCCACACATATGATAGTATGGATCAGGCATCTGGTGACATTTTCAATATTTTGCAGATGTATCCTTAAACATTTTGTTAACCTTGAGGGCAGAAAATGCCATCTATAAAACATTTTATAACGATTTTCTTTATATGCAGTAGACATTGTTAATTTATAATTTCTGTCCCATAATTTCTCCCATTGATCTAACTCAATCAAATAGTCAAAAATTTTAGCCCATACTATTGTTGTCTCTTTTACTTGTTCTTCTTCCATCTTGATGTTTAACAAATAGCCATATATTTTCTTTATTAATTTCTTCTCTGTCCCTGTTAATATCTGAGTTCTGTTCATTCTTTATTTAAACCATACATTTTAACATCCTTCTCATATCTAGATTGTACCTGCACATATGACCACCATGTTATCTCAGTCCCTTGATCACTCAGTTCCATTTTTAAGTTTTAAGTTCCCCCTTTTCATTTAAAATATCTTTATATCTGGTAACATTCTCTATATCAGTAACATTTGGATAAATCAGTGCCTCCATTGTGGAAAGCCAGATCAGTTAGGGCTAGGGTTAGGGTTAGGTAAACCAGTTTAATTTGGTTACCACAAGCAGAGTTTTGACTCACATGCATAAGGAGGATCAATGCAATGAACAATGTTTCCAAACAAAATGTCACAACATTTCAGATTTTTAGAATGCCTTGATTTCATTGGAACCCCATGTTTTCCAGCCATCTCTTCCATCTTTCCAGAAGTTGTGTTGAAAAGAAAAATAGCAGAGCAGCAGAATGCCTTCAAATGGCAATGTAAGAAACCAGACCAATTAAAGCTCATTACATCCACAAGACTTGGAAATCAGTTCATGATTTGGAAACTGATAGTATTAACAACCTGAATAAAAGTAGTGTTTGCTTAGCATGACAAGGTGACATATGTTTATCAAATCTACAGGGCTTTTAAGAGCATTCCATTGAACCAATTCATTTTTTTTCCTCTGTACATTTTCCAGCTATTTGTTTAAGAACAAGCTGGCCCAGAATGATACCTTACCTAGCCTAAGGTTGTTCCTAAGTTTGGCTCTGGAAATTTGCCAGTTGGTATTCCACAAGTGTTGTCCATTCCTCTGCTTTGTAGACCCATATCTGTCAGTGGTAAGTGCATATCAGCAGTAAATGCAAGGATAATTAAAGGAGCTTATTAAAGAGGTGTTTGCCAAGATTACAGCTTTTGAATTTGAAAAGTAATTTCTATTCCTCTGAGATTTCCAGATAAGCCTTTCCAAGATTCAGAGCAAATGCTGTGTCATTTTCTTATCTTTTCCACAGTACAATTTCATGATATTGAAATACATTATAATGAAAATTATGAATGCCAGAGTAATATGGGCAAATTTTCCTCTAGCCAAATATATTATAAGTACCTATAATTCATTTAAATTCTAGATATTATCACCTTTTTGTAACTTTAAAAGTTACCACACTTAATATAACTTTAGTGTCTACATTATAATTTAATATAGGCTGCATCCTGTGCCTGACATGTAAATGTTAGGTTGTTTTTTAAAGGAATTTTAACTTTGTCTTAAGCCTTATTTTGTTCATTATCTATTGAGATATGGGTATAAATATAGTTGTATTCACACTCTGCCTATACTGATCTACCATGACAATAAACTGAAATTAAAATTGAAATGTCAGCATAAAGCAATGGGAAAACTGTGTAAATATTTAGAATAATAAAAAGATCACCAAAAAGTTCACATCTGACATTAAAATACTATTTTAAAATACTATTAAAATACTATTTTAATGTTTGTAAAGTAAACAAACCATCACAGAACAGGTTTGTGGAACAATCTGTCACTGTCCACAAGGTGGCCATCCACAAACACAACTACCAAAGACAAATCATATTTCCAAAAACTTAAAACTCAAATTTCCTACAGGCTTCAGTAGCATTTAATCCCAGAAAGACAGTGAGATGCCATCATCACTGATGACACAAGCATGAATTTACAAAAATGCAAATATTCCATGCAGTGAACTGTTGTGTCAAGATTATACCGCGGTCTATTAGCCTACAAAGTTTTACACACCTCTTGGTCACTGTTGCTGCAACAGGCTAACACATCTACTCTTTTCAGAAATTATTCTTCAATATACCACTGCAATGTTCAAAGTAATTCACAAGAGCAACTCACGGCTGGGAGAATTACAGTTTCAGCCAAACCAAAAGATCTCAGAGAGGCTGTTAATTCATCATTACAGTTTCTGCTGGTTTCAAAATGCCCAATTACAACCCTTCAAAAAGTTCGGGGCTTCAAAGTTGAGAGAGAAGAATGGTTTTGTTTTGTTTTGTTCTTTTCAATTCATACAAAATAAATCTGGTCTGGACTGCGTAAATCCAGATGAACAACTGATGGCAGATTTCTCTCTGCTGACATCCAGGGCTGATCTGGAGTTTGATAGCCTAGACAGCACAGCCAGACAGGTAGTTCTCAACTTACAAAGGTTCATGAGGTGACAGTTCAAATTCACATCACTGAAAAAGGTGACTTATCACCGTTTTTCACACTTACACCACTGCATCATCCCCGTGGTCACATGATTATAACTCAAATGCTTGTCAACCGAGTCATATTTACGACGGTTGCAGGCTCCAGGGGTCATGTGATCCCATTTTTTGACCTTCTGACAAGATAAGTCACTGGGGAAACCCGTTTCACTTAACAACCGTGTCACTAATTTACCAACGGCAGTGATTCACTTCACAACTGTGGCAAGAAAGGCCGTAAAATGGGGCAAAAGTCACCTAACGAATGTTTCACTTAGCAACAGAAGTGTTGGGCTCAATTGTGTCCTTAAGTCAAGGACTACCTGCATTTAAAATATTCCGACTGCAGGCCTGAAATCTTCGAAGGCTGCAGCTTTTCTTGCCACAGAAGGTGAAACAAGGTGCCTGAGCTACAGCTCTCGTGTGCAGGTAGTCTTCAATTTACAACCCCAACTGAGCCCAAAATCTACGTGGTTAAGTGAGGCCTTTGTTAAGGGAGCTGTGCCCCATCTTACGACTTTTCTTGCCACCGTTGTTAAGTGAATCACCGCGATTCATAAGCTAGTAACCCGGTTTTTAAATGCATCTGGCTTCCCCCATTGACTTTGCTTGCGAGAAGGTGGCAAAAGAGGATGAGGTGACCTTGGGACACAGCAAGGGGTCGTAAAGATGAACCAGCTGCCAAAAGCCTCTGAATTTTGATCACATGACCCTGGGGGGGGAGGGCAAGGTCGTAATTGTGAAAAACCGATCCTAAGTCACTTTTTTCAGTGCGGTCAGAACTTGGAATGGTCACTCAAGCAACTGTTGTAAATCGAGGACTACCTTGTACTATTTGCCCGGCTTCCGTGTGCCAGACTACATGAGCCATCTGATCGTAGGCAAGCTCAAATGGCCCACCCCACCCACTCTGCTCGCGGGGAGGGAGGGGTCGTCTCCCACATAGCCGGCGGAGGAGGAGGAGGAGGAGGGAGAGGCAGCAACTCTTAACTGGGGCACCTGCTGCTCTCCCCGGGCCCCGCCGCTTTGGAAGGTGGGGCTGGGGAGAGCGGCTGAGGGAAGCCACCTCCTCCGACGGGACTGCTCGAACCTGCGCAAGGCTCTCGTCGGCGTCCAGGAGCTGCGGCGGGAGCGGCGCGCGCGGGTTCCTGACTGAGCGTTTGCCGCCCCTTGAGCAGGTAGGAAATCTGAGGCAACCTCAGGAAAAGTCGGTTTTGTTTATTTCCCGCTCTCCTCCCTCCCCCCCCCCCCCTTTCCAGGTCCGGCGTGGAATTACGATCTTGAGCGTACCAATGGGATCTCATGACGCATGCGCTTTGTGAATAGGTGGCCGAGTTGGTGGGGGTTTGGCGTCCTCGCTTTCTTGGCTGCCTTCATACGACCCTCTTTTAACTCGGGTGTGGTAAATTCCCCGCAACGCGCAGCGTTTGCCCCGGCGTTCATGTTGTGCGTTGCTTTTGTTTTTGAAACCTTTTCCGTCACGACGCTCAGAGCGTTTGGTTTAGGCTGTGATTGTTTTTTTAAAAAGCAAATTATTTCCGGGCAAATCTGTTAATTCATCGAGACTCAAGTTTAAAAAAAAAAAAAAAAAAAGCCATCTCATGCAAAGAAAATAAATCGCTTCACCGGAGATTAAGATTAAGACACATTAGGAACAGCCTTCCTAACCTAACCTGGTTCGAAAGGACGGCGGCGATTAAAATGTCCAGAGAGGATATAATCCCAAATGCAGGCACCGGGACCGAGAAGACGAGCCGCCTGGGCCTCGTCTGGTTCAGGTGGCCCCACGGGACCTGGCGTCCCTCGGACAACGCGCGGAGTGTAGCAATGGGACAAAAGCGGGTCTCTCGGCTAGCCAGCCTCCCCTTGGGTCACGGGACTTGCGGGAAGCGGGAGAAATCGTGGCGTCCGAACTTGGGCCGCAAAAGGGAATTGAGGTACATCATGACAGCAGAACCAAACTCTTTTTTTTAAAAAAAAATTTTTTTATTGGTTTTTAAGACAAACATAGACAAAACATAAAAACATCAAGCCATCTTCCATATATATAAACACGCAGTGTGTCGGTTGGTTTACAAATTGTTTTGTGCTTCCATTTCGTAGTCTTCAATTACATTGTATACTCGTATTTTCAATCAAATATTAAAACACATTAATATCGCTATTAATCATTTGATGATACTTTTATTCATTCATGTTTGACGAAATAATCCATATTTTACTTGATTTGTTTTATGACAGTTCATGTTATCATCTCAAATCTATCCTACAATCATTTTGTAGATATAACAAGAAAAAAAAATACATCCTTTACATCTTTATTATTTTCTAAGAATCTACACCTTTCATTACCATGTCTTATTGTCTAACCATTGATAGAATAGATCCCAAAATTTTATATAAAATTGTTTATCATCTTGTTCTCTGATTTCAAATGTCAATCTGATTGTAAATGTATGAACAGCGGCTTGGATTGTATTTGCCAAACACTGGAAAAATGAGAAAAATACCATCGCAGGAGGAAATCATGAAGAAAATGTTAGAATGTTTTAGAATAATTAGAATGTGCTGAAATGAGCCGCAGCTCTTTCGGGTCCTTAAAAATGCTCATCTGCCTTTCTCGAACCTCGATAGAAAGGCTTCGGTTTCTGTGTTGAAAGCCAGAATGCTCTGGTGTCCATGCAGTGAATATATTTGTAATCCCCCCCAAAAAAGTAACCTTGGAGTAAGAAGCGGGAGGGATGTTTGAAAGCTCAGGGGAAAAGATACAAAAGCACTTTAAAATAGGGACTGTCCTGGGGACATTGGGCCCAGTTACTTCCTCCTTTTTTTCCCTCACCGCACCACTGCGGGAAGTTCAGAATAACCTTTTCACAACCTTTTCCGTTGTGTGGGAAGTTCAGAATAACCTTTTCACAACCTTTTCCGTTGTGTTGGACATAAGTTCAGTTAAGAAGTGACCGGACAAGACGCTTGTCTGAAATGATATAGTCTTTCCTGCTTGAGAAGGGGCTGGACTAGAAGACCTCCAAGATCCCTTCCAGCTCTGTTCTGATCTAAATAACCAAGAGCATTTCTCAGAGTGTTGAACTCTTACCGTAATTGCCATTATTCTGGTCACTGGAAGTTTTGAAAGGGAGATGGATCAGCAGTATCTAGAACAGAGTTTTCTACCTTCCTAGCTTGAAATGCGTGGACTTCAACTCCCACATTGCTAGCAGGGAAATTCTGGGAGTTGAACACATACCACAGCTGCTAAGGTTGAGAAACACACTGATAGAGGTTCACTTCTAAAACGAATAATGAGGATCACAGCTTGTGTTTTTCCCTCATAATTCTGGGAGGGGCAAACTAAATAAAACAAGAAATTATTAGAATCTTCCTAAAGAGGACATTGTGGAAAATTTTACTAATTTAAATATTTGAATGTCATGGCTTCACAGAACAGGAGAAAAGCTCTTGCAATAATATAAAATTGGGTCCCTACAATCTTAAAGTGAAGTTGCTCTTCAAGGATATAAAAAAAAAAACACCTACAGCTTCTGGCATGGTAGTTCTTTGTTTAAATGATGATGATTAAGGTTGACATTCTATACCATTAATTCTGTTCAATCTATCTAAGTTTTGTTAATCAGGTTGGTATAATAAAATCCAAAAAAACCCATAATTGTGAATGTGCATTTTTAGAAAAAGATGCTGGAAGAATTATATATGACCAAGAAGGAAGTGGTATCCTGTTGGGATCTAATGCATCAGCTGAAGTTTAACTGATGATAAATAAAATACACATAGCTAGTCCTCAACTTACAACCACAATTGATCCCAAACTACCTGTTACTAAGCAAGGCATTTGTTAAATGAGTTTTGTCCCATTTTATGATCTTTTTTGCCACAGTTGTTAAGCCAGTCACTGCAGTTATTAAATGAATCATGCAGTCATTGAGCGAATCTGGCTTCTCTCATTGTCTTTGCTTGAAGGAAGCTGGCTGGGAAGGTTACAAATGGTGATCACACAAGACCAGGACAGTGCCACTGTCATAAATAAATGTCAGTTGCCAAGCACCTGAATTTTGATCACATGCTGCAACAGTCATAAGTGTGAAAACTAGTCATGTCATTTTTTCAGTGCTTTTGTCATTTCAAACAGTCACTAAATGAATGGTTGTAAATTGAGGATTACCTATATATTGACTATGATGTACAGAAGTACTTCTAAATGTTTGATTGGGGATGCAACACATCACTTAGATGTTAAAAAGCAATACAGCAAATTTATGAGTGATTGCTTTTGTGGTTTCCAAACTAGCTGGTTTGGAACTTTGTACAATACCACAAATGCAAAGATATTATTCTCAGTCCTTAAAAGACACAACACATTTCTTTTGTATCCCAACATGATGAAAAGGCTGCTGTTCACCATTCAAGAAAAAAAAAAATCGTAAGCTGAAGCCATTATCAAGCTGAAAAAATATTCCTTAACAATGATCCTCCTATGAAATTTAGCCCCTGCAGTCAAGCGGAGTAAAACAACTCTGAGGAGTGGTTAAGGGATGTCTGAAAAGCCTGCAAATTGTTAGTTACTTAATAGGCAGTTGCGTGTTTTACTGCCAGACAGTGGGAGGAATGCTTGAGGAATCTTCTGCCTCGAGTGCCAAAATAACATCACCAGCCTTGGGTGATGTTGTCTCCACAATGTGTCTATACATGTTTGTGCACATGTCATGTCCACCCCAGGGAGCAAACATGCTAGAATTGGCCTGTTAGGAGATCAGATTAGATTTTCAGGAGCTGATTCATCACATCAAAAATGATCAGAGGAGTCTGTTGTGTTTCCTGCCAGATAGGGAGGGTCTTTAGCTAGACTAAAATTTTATTCATTCGTGTATCAAATTTATATAGCTGCCCCTCACATAATAACACAGTGACTCTGGGAAGGTACAACAAAGCTAAACAATATATAGAAAACATCATCATCATAATCACCATCATTATTATTTTTATTATTATTATTATTTAACCTTTAGTGAGATTCACAGCCTTTGGGGCTGTTCGATAGCTCAACAGCTCGAGTCCTAATAAAAGACCTAGGAACTATTCAGGGAGCATTGGAGGATATAAGCTGTTTCAAGTAGGGTGCTTTTTTTGTAGAATCAGGGTATTCAAGTCTGATAAATTCAGAATTTCCAAATAGCAAGGCAGTCCTTTAGGTATTGCTCCAAGGGCTCCAATTACAATTGGGATAACACACAATTTCTTCTTCCACAGTCACTCAACTTCAATTTGTAAGTCCCGAAACTTTATTATTATTATTATTAAATGTTAAAACTATAAAAAAGCACAAAGCTAATAGAGAAAAAAAGATAATAGGTGAGGAGCGGATAATAATAATGAAGCCGCCTGAATATTTTTCATCCTGCTCTTAGAGAACAATGATACAATACAGACATATACCATATTTCCCTTCTTTTTAATATTTTTAATGTTGGAATTCTCAACAGGGCTATGCTTTCTTTAAATGAATATGGTTCCAATTCCTGGGAGCTGAAAATCACAGTTGATCACCACAATGGAGAACAAAAAGAGATTACCCTTCAAGTATCAGGGGAGCTTCATGTCGGAGGGTTGATGCTCAGACTTGTAGAACAAATTGGTGAGTGTGGCATTTTTAAAGGACTTCAGGCAACCTGAAGCAACCCCAAAATGAATAAAGTTTCATACACTTTATTCATTTTGGGGTTGCTTCAGGTTGCCAGAATTTTTCTGCCTTTTGTGTGTGTGTATATGAGCAGTTCTTTCTACATAATATATACAAATGAAATTAGAGCCTCCCAAATAATATACATATTTTTGGGTGTGTGAGCTCATGTCCCTGATAACAGATACAAAAAATCTGCTTTTCCATCCATCCATTATTTATTTTTTAAGTTTTTGCACCACTCACCTCCCTTAGAGGGGAAGGGAAATGCATGAGCTGCTGACACTGAGCTTCTAGTGAAGAAGCCTTCTAAGAAAAACTGAAAGCTCTGCGGGTTTCTGCTTGACACATCACTTACACAGCTGCCCATTTGCTGCATCCTTGTTTCATGCTGTTATGTCTGCTACCATACCAGAAACATCTGGTGGGAACAACAATCCAGGCAGCATATGTTGGAGTGCTGGGGAGGTCATAACACGCAGGAACTGATTTAGAAGACCAGTATCACTTATTCAGTCAGAGTTTAGTATTTATATATAGCAGGCATTGAATTAATGCCCACCAGTAGGTAGAATGAAAGCAGGAATATAAATTATTGTTTACATATTTTATATTGTTTCTATTTATTTGGAGTATGTTCTAAAATAGTAAAACATAAGAAAGAAATGGCAAATGTTAAGCCCAGGATGATTATGTGTCATCAAGTCAGTATTGAATCTTAACAACCATATTTTCTCAAGGATGCTCTGTCCCCAACCCGCAATCTTCCAGTCTTTGAACTATATTAGGAGCCTGCTTTCTTTTATTTTTTGTTTTTAGGAATATCCCAAGATTGGTCAGACTATGCCCTTTGGTGGGAGCAAAAGCAATACTGGCTTCTGAAAACTCATTGGACACTAGACAAATATGGAGTACAAGCAGATGCCATTCTCCTGTTTACCCCTCAGCACAAAAATCTGCGCCTTCGTTTACCAAGCATGAAGATTGTCAGACTGAATGTTAGCTTCTCTTCTGTGATATTCAGGGTTGTTGGGGACATCTGCAAGAGCCTCGGTAAGTTGCATTCACTTATTCTGCCCTGATGTGCTTCCGGCAGATGTTGTAAGTGATGTCCACATGTCTGTCTTGGGAATTTTCCACTTTATGTCTGAATTCTCATGAAGCACTGTTTCCAACAGTAACATGCATAACAGGATGATCTGATGAATGCTGTCCATTTAATACAAGTTAATTTTTCAATGAACTAATAAGGATAATAGTAATAAGGATAGTCAGTTTCTAAATATTCCCTAATATTTCCCTAAGTATGAGAGCCAGTTTGTTGTAATGGTTAAGGCACTAGGCTAGAAACTGGGAGACTGTAAATTCTAGTCCCATCTTGGACACCAAGCTAGCTGGATGACCTTGGGCCAGTCCCTCTCTCTCAGTTCTAGGAAGGAGGCAATGGCAAACCATTTCTGAAAAACCTTGCCAAGAAAACTGCAGAAACTTGTCCAAGTAATTGTCGGGAGTCAACACTGACTTGAAGATACCAAAAAAAGTATTTAAGTTAATCCAAAATTAATTTCTTCGTACTCAGAGTGATGTCTAACACTATCCATCATGTTCATCCATTCCAAGCTTATCAATCAGATGCAGCCTACAGAACAGTGGTTCTGATGAGATATAAAGACATAACACTTCTCTCTCTTCGGAACATCTGCCTTCTAGTTTATGAGAGAATAGATTTTGTTCAATAATTGTAATCTGTTGAACACTTTTTCATATAACAGTAAGTCACTTATTTGGAGCAGAGCATTTCTTTTTCCATTACTATGGTTTTATAGTAGGTCCTAGATATAAATTACTGCTGCCTGATGTGAAGATCAAGGTTCTCGTCTGCTTCTAGCTATAGAAGCCAAACAAGCTGTGATTGAATTTTGCTTCAACATTGGCATCCAGATGGAGAAGAGAAGAGGGCTCTTTAATTTTAGAATTTCACTGCAACTACCTTGCCATGCAAATTATAGTTTGTGGCTAAGGCATTTCCATACCATGAGCTTATGGACACATCCTCTCTGCTTCTTTTAAGCCTTTTAATCATGGAATTCTCTCCTGGAATTCTAAGACAATATAACCAGATCTTCATAGCTGAAAGTTAACCAGGTTGAGGAAAGCATAATTGCTATGTATTACCAGTTCAAGATCCTAAAGTTTAAATATTTTGATTTGTAATTCTAAAATCCATTGAAAGTAAAGGGAAAATGAGAACACAATGTGGGCTGTGGAAGGTAGTAGTTTGATTTTTAAAGACGGTTTAGTTCAGCCCTTCAGGTCCATTGACAGCTTGATAATGTAATTGTTTTATTATGCTTTTTAAAGGTTTCAGTTCAGCAGATTTGAGAGAAATACCATTGAATTCTGCATTCTCTCAAATATATAAAAAAATGGAATATTGGCTGAATAAGACCAATGCCCAATAAAGTTTGTTCATACCAATGAATGTAATGACCAATGAAAAAAGTATGTGGAGCTTATTTTACCCAAAGCAAATTACTCACTATATTCTGAGGTATTTCTGCATAGCTGCCCATTACTGCTTATTGTTTTCACTCACTCAAGAAAAACATCAATTACATGTTTTTAAAAAGCAGAACAAGATGTGTCTATACATATCTCAGAATAAAGGGGAGGCAGGATAGGACTTGCAGTACAAAGAGCCATTCCTACTATATATGAGAATCTTATTGTTTAGAGGAATCATTCAGGAGGGGAAGTAATACAAGACCTTTGATCAGGAAAACATCCATCTAGACATTTAGATGGCCCAAGGCCTTATTCTGCATGCTTTAGAGTCCCTCAAATCACATGGTACTATTCAATGGCAAAGCACCAAAACAGCCACAACTCCCTGACCATGTTCAGTAGAAACCTTAAAAAACCCCAAAATGTGTTCAAAACTCCTGAAGATGGATAATTGAGCAAGGTAAGGTTGCTGATTTCTAATGGGACATCAGATAGTCTCTCTGTAGCCTTTGGTTCCTGTAATATAACAACAGCATTTATTGTGTTTCTGCTCTCAAGTGCAATTTGTCATCCAAACTAAGAATGAAAGAGACAGAAAGTACCTTATAAATCAGGGGTATCAAACCCGAGGCACATGAGCCAGATGCGTCATGTGCTGGCCATGCCCATGCCCAGTTTAGTGAAGGGGGGGAAAGTCTTGATACGTCACATGACGCCGCCGTGACGACATGAGTTTGACATCTCTGTTATAGATCATCTAGTAAGGGATCCCTTCATGAAGTTTCAGATTATTCACCAAACACCTATATTAAAAAATAATAATAAATACTCTTTACATAATAATAATAGCAGCAACAACAACAATGGACCTTTAAAGACCAATACTGACCCTTGAGAACTCTGATCTAATCTAAACCTTGCCAAGCAAGGAATCCTGGACTGATAAGGCTCCATTTCCACGCTGTGTAATCTTGCTCTCTTCCTTCCCATCTTTAATAATTTTTGTGCTCACATTTATTGTTTTCATATTTTAATCTTTCATCTTGTTTTTACTCAGTTGTAAGCTGCCTAGAGTCACCCCTTGGTGAGAAGGACAGCATACAAATGTAATAAATAAAATCTACATTGCAGCATGCTGGATAGACCATCAGCATCAAACATTTCCAGCAAAATAGATTCTACAACCTTCCTTGTGTATTTGATATTAGATAAATTTTTTAAAGTCATGAATTCTGTTGGTTCATCTTGATAAATAAACCATGTGTAAGATAAAAAATAAGTTATAGTGCTATGCATAAATCTGTTTTTTATTTATTTTATTTTGTCAAGCGATAATAAGATAACAGGTATAAGTATAAACATCGTTATGAATACATGAAATGGATACATAGAAGAAAAATAAAAAGAAACAATAGGACAGGAACAGTAGGCACGTTGGTGTGCTTATGCATGCCCCCTGCAGACCTCTTAGGAAAGGGCAGACATCAATAGCAGACAGTCTAAGGTTAAAGTTTTTGGGATTTGGGGAAAAAACAGAGTCAGGTAGAGTGTTCCAGACATTGACCACTCTGATGCTGAAGTCGTATTTCCTGCAATCAAGTTTGGTGTGGTTTACCTTGAGTTTGTAATTATTGTGTGCTCTTGTGTTGTTATGGCTGAAGTTGAAGTATTCATTGACAGGTAGGACATTGCAATGTATGATTTTATATACTATTCTTAGATCAGACCGAAGGCGGCATAGTTCTAGGTTTTCTAGGTGTAGAATTTCAAGTCTGGTGGCATAAGGTATTCTGCAACGAGTAGAGGAGTGGAGAACTCTCCTTGTGAAACATTTCTGGATTTTCTCAATTGTATTAATATCAGATACGTAATGCAGGTTCCAGACTGATGAGCTGTATTCCAGTATTGGTCCAGCAAATGTTTTGTATGCCAAGTTAGTAGTGTGATATTACTGGAGAAAATGCTATGCAGGATTAGGTTAACAACTCTTAATGCCTTTTTAGCTGTGTAGTTACAGTATCTATTAATTTACAGCTCGATGATAAAGAGCAGGAAAGCTCTAAAATAACTGCAGTGGACTTATCGTACTACTTTCATACTGATTTCCAGATTCAGAGGTCCTTGAATTCAATAGTTTGTTGAGTATTGCTGTTTTAAAGCTACAAAGTTGTACACAAGCATAACTTCCTTTTGTTATTGTTCATCTCTCCTGATGTATGCTACATTTTCTGTAGATGGAATGTATCACCTCAAGCCATGTTAACAGCTGTGCAATTTGCAATATGAATTCCTAGCACATGTCTGTAAACACACCACAATTACAATGATTAAAGCCTCAGGTATTGCTCAACCAGGAATTTATCTCTAAAATATTCCTCACCACAAATAAGAGTTGTAGGTGTTTGTACATGAGTACATAAGGGCATATGAGTGTAGTAACAGAATAAAATATTATAGAAAATAAATGCACTAGAAGTCTCCCATAATACAGGTAGTAGCCACTGGTTCATTTGCTAAGTCTGAGAAAATCAAGCATTCTCTCTCATAGATATAAGATCATGTTTTTTTCTTTACACATGAAACTATAATTGCAAATAACACTGCAGGGAATGACATTATAAATAACATTATAAATAACAGGAAATGGCCTGCTAAGAATTATTCAGCTATCACCATTTTAAATGAAAATGTGGGAGAGGTAGATAAAGTTTGCAATCTGTATAGAAAGAGAAATACTTTTGATAATGCTTCTTTGGGAGTTAGCTAGAAGTATGGCATATTGCTGAGTTTTCACAAGTATACCATAGGTGACATGATTGAATGAATTCTTCTGGCTTGTTCATAACCTGAGGACATTGTTTGCTGGAGATTTAAGGCTAGGCCCCACTGGCCGACGGCCGCAAAACGTATGCATAAAGGACACAGCGGACGAGCAAAATTTTGGGGGTGGCTCCATCCGTTGTCATCCGCTTCAAAAAGTGGTAAAAATTTGCATAAACAGAACGGAAAAGAACAGAAAAGAACAGACGTGGGTAGTATGTAGTGGAGATGTTAAACGGATGTTCATAGGAAGCCTAGCGGATGAAAGCAGGTGAAAGCGGATGACACCTCTGAAGGGGTTCCGGGGGAGAATTTCGAAGTGGACGCATAGCGGATGAAGCAGATGCATCACGTATGCCTAAAGGAAAGAAAGGTGATGCCACGTGGATGTATATCGGATGCAAACACATCCTTTCTATTTCCGTGCTACTAACGATGTATAGACGTTCCGTGTACCCTTTCTTTCCTCCCTCTTTCCGTTTTCAGCTGCAGTGGATGTGAGTTGCAAGGATGCCCAGAGGATGCAGAGAGGATACAGTGGATGTTTAATGGATGATAAACGGACATAGAACGTTTGTTGCTCATATGTCGCGGATTTACATCGTACACGGCGGAAAGTTTATCCGTTCACAAAGTTTTGTGCAGCTCAAAACTTCTTGCGCAGATGAAATCACAGTGGACGGATCCTCGACGGATAGAGCGTATGAAACACGTATGCAATGAGTACACAACGGATGCATAGCGTTTTCCAACGGATGGCAAGCTTTTTTTAATGTTTTACATCCTCTTTGCATCCGTAAGTGCAGTGGGACAGGGCCTTTAGCAAAATAGAATTGCCTTTTGTTTTCTAGACAGAATAGGAATTATGGGGCAACAGGTCTGGAAGTTCCCAGCCTAGAGAAGACCACATCATAGAGACAAATGGATAACTGAGTAGATGTCTGACTGGCTGGTGTGAGAAGATACAGCAAAAAGGATCTGTGTAACAGGTTTTTCCAATGAAATTTACCTTGCCAGCATTACTCTCAAGAGATCTCTTAATTGCTTACTACCTATAAAGTTAGATGATAACTATTAAACTCTTTCTTATAGCATAAATGGCACAGTTAGCACGAAAAAAGCAGCTGTAATCACCTTCCCATTTAAAACCTCTCTAAACTCCAGGAAAGTCTGCTTTGCTATTTTAAGTCTGGAGGAATCTGAGCTCATATTACAGTGGAAAAGAAATATGATGAACTAGAACTTCTTATCATGGCCATTTTTACCCTAAAGTATATCTCACCAACTTGGTACACATTCCAGATATATTGGCCTTCAAGTCCCTGGATCTTGAGAAAGTCAATCTCTGAACTATATAATACTACTTCTGTCAATCTTAGCATGCAAGAGGGTTTAAGTGAGGGTTGTAGAAGCAAGCGTCTGTTTTATCTATTATTTACATTGTAGATTACCCTGGAATTGCAAAGTATGTTTAATTACTGGCTATTTACTGAAGTATTGTAAAAGTAAAATACCTTTTGAGTTGAGTGCAAATTTGACCTTTATGGGGACTTTTTTTATATATAATCCGGTGCTTAAGTGATTGATCCCTGCCTTTTTTATGATGCTCTTTGTAAAACATCCTGCTGTTTCTCCAGTTTCCCATCCAAGTGTGCCCAATTCCTCTTAGTTTATTGAAATCATCCAGGGTCAGCTAGTGCTTCTATCTATCTCTTGACAGCTTTAAGATTTGTGGACGTCAACTCCCAGAATTCTTCCTCCAGTCATGTTAGCTCAGGAATTCTGGAAGTTGAAGTCCACCAGTCTTAAACTTGCCAAGATCTATCTTATCTAAATAAGATCTATCTTATCTAAATAAGAATTTCAGGTCAGTTTGAGGTCACTAACATGTGGTAGAGATTAAGACTAGATCATCTCATATGTTCCTTCTGCTGCTTTTATCAGGCTAAACTTGGTGGAACCATTTTCCTCTTAGAAGCAAATGCCTTGAAAGTAGAAGCAGCTGAGAACTACTCTGTTTGATGAGCATAGAATATGCTTTTCCTCAGTTAAAGAGTGAAAGAAGGACAGGTTTCTGGGAGTCTAAGACTACCAATTTCTAACTTCATTAGAACTCCTTCAAGGAAGGGCACTGTTAGGAATATGAAATACCTCACAGGTATTTGGGTTAGAAATATATAAACCAGGATAGACATTTTAATACTGTCTCTTTAAGGGAATGCAAGAGCATGCAATTGGGTGTGGTTTCTCAAATGGCCATAAGATGGATCTAGAAACCTGGTTTGTCTTAGTCTGAGTCTCAGAAGAGAAGAGAGTGTGTCTTTATTTCCTTCTGTTGGAAAGTATTGCTATTGCTCCATTTTTTCCTAATTGACTGATATTACTGGATTTAATGTAAGTCTGATACTAACTGTTTTTTGACACTGGACTTTGTTACTGGAATATCCCTGGATTGAAAAACTGACTGATTAACCTGTGAATTATTTTTAGACTGCCTATTTTGAACTTTGCTTAAGCCTTTCTGGAAGTAAAAACCTTCATTAACTGTACAGTGTATCTGTGTACTGTGTGTGTATTATTCCAACACTACTCTCTATACATCTCCCTGTATGCGCTCATTCTCCTAACGGGGAATTACCTCAATACTAGTTGTGGGCCCAGGCCATATCAGGCTCAGATAACAGAGTTAGTGTGAATGCACAGTATTGTATACAGACAGCTGTTTACTGTTTAATTGTAGTTTATTATCCTGGTAAAGATGGCACAAGACACTTCAACAAGTCTATCACTGATAACCCGGTTGGATGGAACAAACTATGTTTCCTGGTCTATGAAATGCAGTCTACTTCTACGTAGAGAAGGTTTATGGAATGTAATTCAAAATCCACCATATGTCAATGCTTGGGATCCAGAAAATGAGGATGATGCCAAGAAGATTGCTGACTTTAAACAGAGCAATGAACGAGCTCCTTGTATAATTGGACTAACACTGAGTGACCAGCAGCTAGTCCATATTCATAGAAAAGAGTCTGCTGCAAAGTGTTGGCAGAATTTGAAGAGGATTTATGTTCGTGACAGTATAGGTGCACACATACATCTTACACGTAAACTGTTTAGAGCACGTCTTCTGAAAGGTGGAGATATGTTAGCTCATTTAAACTTCATGAAAAGAACTTTCCAAGACCTACATGAAAAAGAACTAAGATTTTCAGAGCTGCATCAAGTTTACATCATTCTGTCCTCATTGGGATGAAAGTTATGATGACTATGTATCTTCACTGGAAGTCCTGCCCAGAGATAAACTGACATTAACTGACATAACTGGAAGGTTGTTAGAAGAAGCAAGAAGACGGCAAGATAGAGACCAACTGAGAAAGGAACAACCACAAGAAGAGAATTTATCTTCAACTGCCTATACTGTTAGGAAATGTTTTTCTTGTGGGGCGAGGGGACATATAGCTAAATACTGTAAAAAGGGAAAACAACAGAATAATAGTAAACACCAGAAGGCCAAGAAGAATGTTAGTTTAGCTATGTCTAGCAATTCAACTGTAAACAATAATTTGTGGGTTGTTGATAGTGGAGCATCACAGTGCATTACTAAAGATAGAAAAAGGTTTGTAAAAATGTCCACGAGTAAACAACATGTTTCATTGGCGAATGGATGGAAGATGAAAGCATCAGGTGAAGGTACTGCATATTGTTCTTGTATAAACGAACATTTAACCATGTTATATATACCTAAACTGAAATTTAATTTGCTGTCAATAAGGGCTTTAGTTAATCTTGGTTATGTAGTAACCTTTAGGGGAGATAACTGTATAATAGAGAAAGAGGGTAAAAGTGTTACTGCTACTTTAAAAAATGATTTATATGTAATACATGATGATCAGCTGAAGATGGCTAACTCAGTTTATAACAATGTTCAGCCACATGATGAATGTATATTTACTGCATAGACGTCTAGGGCACATTAATTTCAAAATGCTCAAACAAACTGTTCAATTGTCAGAGGGAGTAAAATTGAAATCTTGTAGCAAGTATTTGCACTGTAATGCTTGTAGTCAAGAAAAGAGTAAAGTTACTCCAGCAAAAAGACTAAATGGGTTTAAGACCAAAGAACCTTTAGAGGTTGTGTTTGCTGACATAATTGGTCCTAAGAAACCAAGTTCAAGAGGTGCCTGTTATATTTTGAATATTATGGACCATTACTCAAGATACGGTTTCTGCTATCTTATGAAGAACAAAACAGAAACATTCCAACATTTCTTTAACTGGCTAAGGTTTGCTGAGAGAAAAATGAAAAATAAAGTAATTACTTTAGTAATTGATAATGGGACTGAGTTTGTTAACAAAAGATTCCAAAATATGTTAAAATTGGCTGGTGTGGAGCATAACCGTTCTGCACCTTATAGACCACAACATAACTTGTTTATAGAATGAAGAGGGCAAACATTACAAGCCATGACTCGAACTATGTTATCTGATTCAGGTTTACCTGAGCACTGTGGGGTGAAGCTATAATGTGTAGTAACCATGTTTTAAATAATGTGGTAAATACAACAACTGGAGAATTGCCATTCACTCATTGGCATGGCAGAAAACCAAATTTAAGTTATTTACACACATTTGGAGCTCCAGCATGGGTGCATATTCCCTCACAAGTAAGACTGAAAAGGCAACATAGAGCTAAGAAGTTATTTTTTGTGGGTTATGAGGCCAACCATAGAGCATTTAGATTCTGGGATCAAGGCACAGCTCATGTTTATTGTTGTGCTAGTGCAAAATTTCTTGAGCACGTTGGGTGGGATAAACTGGAACAGGAATCCAGCAATGATATTATTATTGACACCCAAATAGTCCCTAAAGATAAAATCAGTACACCCCAAATAGCCATTAAAGAGGAAGAGGAAGAACAGGAGGAAGTAGTAGAACAAGCACAGGAAGAAATAGAAGAACAGGAGCATATGGCGCAGGAAAGTCCACCAGCAAGCCCTATATTACCAAGACGTTCAATGCGAGTAACACGACCACCTGATAGATATCAGGCTAGTGTTGTATGCCAAGTGAATACAGTTCCAAGTAACTATAGTGAACTGAAAATGTATCCTGCTAAGGATCAGACTGCTTGGCAGAAAGCAATGAATAAGGAACTAGAATCATTAAAAAGACTGGAGGTATACGAAAATGTTAAGTTACCACCAGGTAAACATGCCATTGGATGTAAATGGATATATAAACTGAAGACAGGTGTGGATGGGACTGTTACCCATAAAGCCAGGTTAGTAGCACAAGGGTTCAATCAGACAGCAAATGACTATGATGAGGTGTTTGCACCTAGTCTGAAGGCTACTACATTAAGGGCAGCATTAGTGTGGACAGCTAAGGAGAAATACATTGTAAATCATTTGGATGTAGAGACAGCTTATCTGCATGCATCATTGCAACACACTATATATTTAAAGAAACCTTTAGGTCTCAAAAATGACAATACTGATTATGATTGCTGGAAATTGAAAAAGAGTCTTTATGGTTTAAAGCAATCAGGATATGAGTGGAACCAATGTATAATTAAAGAATTAACTAAGAGGTTTTGTAGCTGGCATGGCTGATTCATGTTTGTTTAAAAGAGAAAATAATGGTATGATTTCATTATTGTTATTATTTACTGATGATATAGCATTAATCACCAAAACTGAACAAGAAGCTACTGAGATAATTTCACTGCTGGAAAATAAATTTAAGATAAAACAGTTATAGGAGAAATCAAACAATATCTTGGTTTAAAGATAGATAGAACTAGGGGAGGATACAAGATCTCACAGGCAGATAAAATTAACCAATTACTAAAAATTTATAAAATGGAACTTTGTAAGCCGGCTAAAACACCAATGAGCCAGTAATTCAGCCATAGTGATGTTCAAAGTCCTGTTTTTGATAAGAACATTTATCAGTCCTTGATTGGTAGTTTATCTTATCTCAGTAATTGGTCAAGGCCAGATATTGCATACAGTGTTAATCAATTAGCAAGATTTAACGCTGAGCCCACTGAAAGGCACTGGCAAATGTGTGTTAAGATATCTGAAACAGACAATGCATTATGCATTGTATTTGGAGCCAAAAGATGAACTGAATTTGACTGCATATGCTGATGCAAGTTTTGCTACAGACATAAATATACAAAAATCTTCTTCAGGTACTGCTGTATTATTGGGAAAAGCATTGATTGGATGGAGATCTATTAGACAGAAACATCTAAGTTTGTCAACAATGGAGGCTGAATTCTCATGTTTGTCTTTACTATGTACAGATTTAGTTTTGTATAAGCAATTATTAATTGATATGGGAATCAATGTAACAGATCCTATTGTTGTTTACGAAGATAACCAATCAGGAATACAGATGGCTTCAAATATTGCTGTTAAAAAAAGAACAAAACACACAGATTTAAGATATTTAAATGTGAGACAATGTGTGCAAAGTAAGATGATTAAGCTAGAATACTGTATGTCAGAAAACAATATAGCAGATCATTTTACAAAGGCCCAAGGCTCTATAAAACATAAGCCATGCTGTGAAGATTATGGATTTAGAATGTAAGGTTGTATATATTATCTTACCCAAAAGGGGAGAATGTTAGGAATATGAAATACCTAACAGGTATTTGGGTTAGAAATATATAAACCAGGATAGACATTTTAATACTGTCTCTTTAAGGGAATGCAAGAGCATGCAATTGGGTGTGGTTTCTCAAATGGCCATAAGATGGAGCTAGAAATCTGGTTTGTCTTAGTCTGAGTCTCAGAAGAGAAGAGAGTATATCTTTATTTCCTTCTGTTGGAAAGTATTGCTATTGCTCCATTTTTTCCTAATTGACTGATATTCCTGATATTTAATGTAAGTCTGATACTTAACTGTTTTTTGACACTGGACTTTGTTACTGGAATATCCCTGGATTGAAAAACTGACTGATTAACCTGTGAATTATTTTTGGACTGCCTATTTTGAACTTTGCTTAAGCCTTTCTGGAAGTA
The DNA here is from genome assembly GCA_015471245.1 of Laticauda colubrina. Lineage (NCBI taxonomy): Eukaryota > Metazoa > Chordata > Lepidosauria > Squamata > Elapidae > Laticauda > Laticauda colubrina. The sequence goes on along the minus strand of BLBF01000025.1, from coordinate 3,076,004 downwards.
AAAACCTTCATTAACTGTACAGTGTATCTGTGTACTGTGTGTGTATTATTCCAACACTATTCTCTGTACGTCTCCCTGTATGCGCTCATTCTCCTAATGAGGAATTACCTCAACAGGCACCTCTAGACTATTTGTTTTATTCTTGTCAAACCTGGTATTTGAATTAAAGCAGCCTGCTTCCATTGTAATGTATCATTACAATGGTTTAATATTAATAATTGGTTCCTGGTTGTCTTGATTTATCCTCCCTACTCTTTTTTCCCCTCTTGCTCTAAAGTCTTCTTACATTGATAGAGCATAGGAAAGAAGCTGTCTTCTTTTATTCATTGTCTCCTTTCTAGGTGAAAAGTGATGTTTAAATGTTTTCATAGAATAAAGTTAAAGCGAAAGCAGATGCACTTCCAGTAACCACTTAGGTTTTATTTGCCTACTCCATAATCCTGTTTCTCTGCTTCTTGTCCTAGCCAATTGTTTTGAAACAAAATACTTTAATGGGACGGCAATATTCTTCTCTGTTCCATTTATTAAAAATTAACCTCCTTGCTGATTTCAAAAGTACCGAAATTCTTATGGTGGCAAAAGATGTTTGCTTAGTTATGCTTTGCAAAATTATTATTATGGTTGGTCAACCAGCCACCTGTTTAGACTGATTTCGCAAGTCCTCCTCAAAGACCTGGGAGAGGCAGATATTGTTATTTGATAATATTAAAGATATTATTGCAGGAAGTAAATGTTTCCAAGTAAATCGTAACTTTTGCAATTGATTGGTGGTCAACATTGTCAGTGCCAATGTTGGTATTATTATTATTATCTTTTATTCATTCAACATGAAACTCAGTCAACTGAACATTTAAAAATGTATCACAAATACCATTGACTGGTATTGATGGTTGGTCGGGTTGCTGCCAGCATTCTAGGTATCAAGCAAGTATCTTCTTAAAATGTATGTTGTTCCAAGTAGTGCAGACTTTTGCAGTTCCGCAAAAGTATTATTGCAGGAAGCTGCAATTTCTTGATGTATTTTGTAAAATTCTTGGACATGGTACCAAGTGCCCCAATAACAATGGGTATCACTATTACATGTTTCATCCATAACTACGTAGTTTTGATGGCCAGGTCGCAATATTTCATGATTTTTTTCCAGTTCTTTTTCTTCGACTCTGATGTCTCCTGGTATAGCGATATCAATAAATTGTATGCATCGATTTTCGGCAACTGTGATATATGGCATGTTGCATTCCAAATGATGATTTGGAATTTATCTCTTTTGTTCATTAAACATGAAACTCAGTCAACAACATTTAAAAATGTATCACAAATATCATTGACTGGCACTGATGGTTGATATGGGAATTTATTGTTGTTTTGTTATTTTTTTCATTAAACATGAAACTCCGTCAACTAAACATTTAAAATATTCATTTTTAATTTAAAACAACAGCAGAGAGGGGATCAACCAGATCTCAGGGACAATCTTGCTCAGAGGGCAGGCACTGTTATAGAGAAGACACACTTCTGGGTTCCTAAGCGATGACATTGTTTAATCAGTGGAACCCAGTGTGAGCTAATCCTACAGGATAGAATTAGAATCACCACCTCTTTCAAAGCGGGAGAAACTCCTTTTCTCAGAGAGACCAATAACCCTGGTGTGGGTCATTCTTTTGGCCCCTTTAACTTATTCTGGAGGGCAAAAGGAAATGATGTGTCAAATCAATGGACTCTCTTGGATGATAGAACCCACTGGTCTTTCCAGCCTGTTGATATTTTCAACTGTGTTTGCAGGTATTAGACGATCAGAAGAACTGTCTCTGCTGAAACCAACCAATGAGATAAAAAAGAAAAAGAGAAAAGACAAAGAGAAGGACAAAGACAAAGAACCAGTCGTAGAAGATATTTTAAACCTGCACAATTCTCCAGTGAGTTTGGGATTGCCAGGTAACAGTGCAATAGACAATACTGATTTTATCAGCTCTGCTTGTTTATTGGCTGCCTTCTTTATACATTGACCTTTGAAAAGTAAGAACAAAAGGCCATGTAATTAATCAGTTAGAGAAACCTTTGAGCTTGTTACTCTATAAGCTGTTTTTTAACATTGGCTATGCTGACTCAGAATGACAGGGATTATTGGGGACCTCTGAACTGAAAATGCTGCCATCAGGAAAGAAGAATAAGTATTCAGTTCAATTACACATTTTTAGGAATAAGAATTAAGTTTTGATAATGGCATGCAAGAATGCCTTTTGTACCTTAGGAAAATGAAACAGTTCTTCATCGGTTACAGCTTTTGAAAAAGACTTGGTATTCAAGGGAAATACCAGTTAAAACCACACCAACTCCTGCTGCAAATGTAATTTTCTTTCTAAATTGCCAGCAGGCACACCTTATGTGACCTGCAAAAATCCAGAGGGTCACTAGCTGGCAGGAAGTCTTTGCTTCTATTTAATGGCAATCTAGTATTTGGATGGAGCTCATTGGTATGTATACTTGAACTCCATGACTTATTCTGCATTAGGAGTGTCCAACCATGACAATTTTAAGACTCGTGGACTTCAACTGGCTGACATGACTGGCTGGGGAATTCTGGGAGTTGAAATCCAGAAGTCTTAAAGTTGACAAGGTTGGATACCCCTGCTCTGCATTGTGAAAGATTTAATCATTATTCTCTCTCTCTGCACCCACTTGGAAGCTTTCTTTTTTCTAGAGAAAGACTTGAAAGAACCTGAGCGCCATACAATTCAGGTCTGGCACAGTACCATCTATAGAACAATTATGGTTAGTGATATTTACATATAAGGAAAACATCCAGTTATGCCAGGAACCAGGATATTAAAGAAAGAGATACTTTGGATTATAACAATGGCACAGTATTCCGAACCTAAGTGCATCTGAAGTTAGAAAACTAAAAGTACATTTAACTAATTTTTTTTGAACAAGCACAATTATCCTTGCAGATGTAAGATTGCTGGGATTTAGTTTTTTTTTTTTTTTGAAAGCTGCCTGCAAAACTATTAGATAGCGTCCTGAAGAGATTTTTTTCCAAACAAATAAAGGTAGTGTCGGGATTCCAGCAGTTACCCCATTTTAAATCATGAGTCTCAAGCTAAACTTCCAAAACTTAAAAAGTATTTATCAAGAGTTAAGATAGCTGTTAACTACCTGGGTGTACCCAGGCACTACCTGGGTGTAGCCAACTCTGAGACACATAATTCATTGTCACCCTTGACCCTGGTTTTCCCCCCACCCCCTGGGTGTATCATAATTCATATTCTCCAATGAGACACATCCCTAGCCAAGAGTCATCAATCATGCTCTCCAGTTAGAATTTTGCACGGCAAAAACTTTAGTCGCCTAGAAACTATCTATGAAAACATTTATGGAATGCAGTTTTGTTTTGCAAGCTGCTGCACTGCTCCCCGCTCCTTTTATGTTGGCAACTCTAAAAAGACCAGAGAAATATTTTATGAGTTGACATAATGACATAACAATAATATTAGAAAATCATCTCCTTTCACATTCAGCAATGTTAGAAACTGATTGTTTTATTTTCTGTTCTCAATATTCCAGCAAGTCCTGGCTTATATAGCAAGACCATGACCCCGACTTACGATCCCATTACTGGTTCACCCGTCCCTTCCACCGTTGCGTGGTTCAGTGACAGCCCATTGGCACAACAGAGCTGGAGCACCCTCGCTTTTAGTCATGCTAACTGTGCACCAGAGACACTTGCCAAAATGTATCAGCCTCGAACATTGGTCGACAAAGCCAAACTGAACGCTGGGTGAGGAACCTTTCTCTTTGAATATTAGCATTAGATCATTTTGACAACCCAAGGGCAGGGCTGGCTGTGTGTGTGTGTGTGTGTGTGTGTGTGTGTGCTGTGTATCCATACACAAAGGATTAATTAGGATATTAGGATAAGATTTGGGACAACGAAAAGTGACACCTTGACATATTATGTGAGAAATAAAGGAAGGCTTAAATTCCTCTTCATGCTTTTGATTGTTCATAAATGTATTTCTCTCTTCCCAAACACATTTTTTCCAAAGCACACATATTTTCCTCTTATCTACATAGAATTCATAATTTCTAAATATGTTCATTTGCTAAAATTGAAAAACTATGCAGCTACCTCTACTTTTGCTAAATGTTGAGGCTAACATTTAAGGGATTAAAGGGTCATAAAAAGGGAGTTTATTGAGGCTAACACTGTCAGAGGTAACATCTAGTAATATCAATAATACTAATAGGCATTACAGTGTGTAGAAATATATTTCAAGTTTACTTATTATGACTGTACTGTAACTCTATATCTCTCACTCCCCCACCTCCACTCATATATTTCTGATATCTTGTGCTTTTTTACAACTTGGCATTTTTCTTTCTGTGGAATTTATTGTCAGTGCTTGGTGTTCTTTTCCTTTCAGATGGTTAGATTCATCTCGATCACTCATGGAACAAGATATCCAGGAGGACGATCAACTTCTACTCCGTTTTAAATACTATGATTTTTTTGATCTGAATGTAAAAGTAAGAAGCTCTTTAAGATTCCTGACATGACAATTAAAAAGCAAATTTAAGGATTTCATTTTGTATTCACAACTGAATGTTGTTAAACCATAGCTTATAGATCAGTACAGTAATACTATATCAGTTTTCTTTTAACGTAAGTAAAATACCATAATAATTTTTGTGGAATATTCTCTTTCATTTGACTTATCCATTTGATTTCGGGATTGAGCAACTCCAAGCTGAGTTGAGGTGGCTCACAATATTAAAAAAAAATAGAAATAGAGTAGAAACCAATGAACAGATAAAATATCTAGTCAGAAAACATATGTCCAATACATACAACAATCTCAACCCTACCCTAGGACCTAGGAGACTAGCAAGTTTTTAAACCCTTCCAGGACATTATCAAAGTTGGAATGTTTAAAAGGGCAGGTGCCCTGATACAGATGATACCCTTGTTGGGTCATGAAAAATGCCACTGTGTAATCAAAGGTACCCAGAGCATACCTATTCTGTCAACCCTGACCACCTAGGTAGATAACTTGGGTGATAGGCAGTCCTCAAATATTTGGACCCTGTGCCATATGGGGCTATATAAATCATAATCAACACCCTGAAGCATACTGGAAATCAGTGCTAATTGCAAATCAGGGTGTCATGTGGGCATACCAAGTCAAAGCTTCTGAGTGTCTTCAAGGGCAGTCTCCAATAGGGTGCATTGCAGCAGTCAAGCCATGAAGTGCAAAGAGCATGAATGACTGTCTGCAGGACCTTCCAATCCAGGAAGGGGAGCAACTGATATATTATCCTCTATTACAATTTTATTTTGTAACATTATGGTAGAACTGGTCCAGAATTTTGCTTAATATTTCTACTTTTTCTTAATATTTCTATTTTCCTTAATATTTCTTAATATATTCAATCTTCTTATCTTTAATAGACTTAACATTAAAATGATTTTCATCTCCTCTAATAATCCAATGCAAAGTCTACAATTCTATTTCAGTAGGTTGATTAATCTTGTACAGTGAGATCCAATTTTACTACTAGGATACTAAATAATAATATTTCAACAGTAGTAGAGTTATCCAGATGCATGCACAGGGCATACCAAAAGGACTATTTACTCTATAAACATTAAATGTTTGAATTGGTTGACATTTTTTTCAATACTTCCTTACTCATTTTAGCCATGACTTTTAAAAACATTGCTGAGCGTAATGACATTTTCTCTGAAAAAGAAAATTAATAAAACATATTGCTTTTGAAACATTCTGTACATGCATCTGTCTATTCCCTTTTAGGATAAGCAATATTATGCAGAGTGCAGATAAATAGTAAGAAGTAGTAATACTCTAGTTGTGCACCATCACATTTCACTAGGCTTCTCCATATCTTCCTGTCTTGCAAATTATCCTTCTTTTATCCTTGTGCACTTATCACTTCAAAAATTGCCTTTTGTTATGTAATCTTATCAATGTTATCAAACAACTTTGTCTTTCTCTTCCTCTCAGCCAGCTCATTCTTCTTCTATGTACTTCCTTTGAGCTTATTCACTGTCTCTATTTAACCAAACCATCTGAACCTATTATTTTCATACTGTACTAGCTATTCAGTGTTGTTTTCAATCTACATTTGCTCATCCCCCATTCAGTCCTCATTCTACCACTTCTTGTATCAATAGATAAATACTTCATTCCTACTATATTCAACTTATGTATTTCTCTGGACAGACCCATCACTCAATTCCATATTCCATTTAAGGGGGCAGAAGCACCTTCTTACATCCATTTTCACTTTTTTATATAAGGATTCATTTCTCCCAACAGCTCACTGTATTCATGTCCCAAGCAAAATGTCTCTAACATCACTACAAATATTCCTTTTATATATTAGCCATAAAAATACATTATACAAAACAGAGGTCATCATATATCTTTGTTTAATTCCTCGCTCAATATTAGATAATCTTCTTGAGAGCATTTACTATTATATGTATTTTACTTCCATCACATATATCACACTCATCAAATTTAACAGCCAACCTTCAATTCCAAATCTATGCAAAACATTCCCAAATTTATGCCTATATCTTAGCATGTGTTTTGCTTAAATGACCTGCTGAGCAGCAAAAGCTCTGGTCAAAATACTCTGCTAGCATAAAATTACAGTAAATCCCCTTTTAATTTTTATCTTAATTCTTGTTACTTTTTTATTTGTATAATAATAACATTCTTCTAATCATCTGTCATTGGTACTTTCTTCAGACATTAAACAAGTTACATAGCTACTCCTTGAGGAAAACTATATGTAGATTTTAACACTTCAATACTCATTCTATACCGGTAGCCTTCTTATTTTATAATATTACCACTTCTTTATCAATTTTTCTTGGCATTAATATGGATAGCATTGTTCCAATTCCACCCTTGAACATATCAGTATCATCCCTCATACAGCTATCTAAAATACTACATATCTATTTCTCTTATAAAGCCATTAAACCTTCCCCCAAAATCTGATTCTAGCGCCACTCATTTTTATAGTGCAGCTGTTGACATACAGTGCAAAATGTGCTTTAGCTCTCTGGCTAACAAAAACTCTCCCGTCTTGATCATCATGACTGATGATCATCATCAAGTTGGCAACCATCCATATTTTCTCCAGGATAATCTGTTCCCAACCTCTTCCTTCAGGTCTTTCAATGTTGTCCTTCTTTGCTGAAATGGAGTACAAAATGTTTCAAAGGACAGTATATCTGGAGGTAGTTAGGCTGTTTATCTGTTGGACTTATGGCAAAGTCTGCTTATTTCTAACGCAACCCGGTATTGCTTCTCTTGGCAGTATGATGCAGTACGGATCCATCAGCTATATGAGCAAGCCCGCTGGGCTATTCTGCTAGAAGAAATAGACTGCACAGAAGAAGAAACCTTCATTTTTGCTGCATTGCAGGCATGTACTTGATCTTGATCTTTATAACTTGTTATAAAACCAGTTTTTTGTGTTTGCAGCAGTCACCTGCCAGAACATGAACACCCAAGGATTGATTGTTCCAAGTGAAATTTTCCCCTCTCCTTTCTTCAAAAGCGATAAACTAGTATGCTATTTCAAATTCTGTTTACACATATGTCAATGATTAACAGAGGATATTTGATGAGGCAGCTAATTCTTCAAATGTTGTAGAGCAAATATTGAATTGTGTTACCTCCCAAACACAAACATAGATTGATCATGATACACTCCCATTTCCAAACAATGAAAAAATATCATTCATCCCCCAAAGTGTTAAATGTTGAGTTTTGAGTTTGATAAGAGTCCTTCCTCAGATTGGATGATAAACAAAAGAACGGGAGGCCCTTGTGCACATTTCTTAACCAGGTTTAATTGTTTTCATATCAGTTCAGAAATTAGTTCTTCAAATATAAACCCAAACAGTAATTAAATGACTGCAATTCTCTGCATGTCTAATTGGACAACAGCCACATGTAATTGAATAGGATTTTATACTCGGAAAAAGTTTATGGAATTATTCCCTATAGGGAACTTGCACAAACTTCATTTTCATTGAGTATGCAAGCAAACTTCTATAGGGAAGGAATTACAGTATTTGGATGAATTGCTGTAACACATATTTATGGATCAGAATGATGTTTACTATTTGAAATATTACTTCCCTGCTCCTTTATCTCTGTTCCCTTTTACTCACCCTTTTTTAATTTATATTTATTAAGTCATTTTTCATAAATACAAATCAAAAGAAGAAAATAAGAAAGTACAAAAAACCAAAAAGAGAAAAAAAACTAAAGTTAAGGAATATGACTTCTGATATTTTCAACGGATAATTACAAACGTATTGCTCTTCCTTCCTCTTAGATTCCATACAAGTTCCTTCAGACCTTAACTTAATCCATGTTTTCCTTAATTTTCAAACCCATAGAATATTATTTCATTTCTTCTTTCAGAAAAAAAATCCCTGGATCTGAAGTCCCTATTTTTCAGTTCTATTGTCTTTTTATCCATGTGAAACCTGTTTTTTAATTGTGCATATAAAAACCATTAAAATTATGGTTTTTATGATTTTTAAATCTACTGAAGGATGATTGTTCTCTTGACTTCATCTTAATTTTTCCATCCTCTTATATCAATAAATCTTGATATATTAATCATTTTGTTCTGTCTGCTGTTTCTCATCTATAAAATGCTTCCCGTACTGAGGACAAAAAAGGTATCTTTCAGTATATCCTGGGCTTCTATTTATTTCATACTCTCAAATTGGCACTTCTCATATAATGATTGTTAACATCCATATGTTAACTTTAAAAACCCTTGCCAACTAAACCACTAGCTATACTGTTCCAATTCTAACATTCTTTTATTTCTTAGAAGAACCCATTCTTTCATCCAAACCAAACAACAAACTGCAAAATACAATTTAAACTCCTAGTTCTTCTCTGTCTTTGCATCCTGAAAAAAATTGAATTTAACATTTGATTTCTTGCCTTGCCACACAAATCTAAATAAATATTTTTATTTTTGTATAAAAGATGCATCATTTTTCAAAACTAGTATGAAATAACTGCATCATTCTAGATGATTCACTTTTATCATCGAAATTCTTATCAATAGTAATTGCAATTTTTCCATCTAGAAAATTCCTTCAGTTTTTCCATTAATATATCTCTATTAATAATCCATTAATAATCCTCCCAAGGGATTAAACCAAATAGTCTGCAAATGCCCTTAATTTATATCCTTTTTTTTCCCACCCTCACCCCGATTATTCTCTCATTCTGTCTTATATCACTGATACAAGTGATGAAAATGAACAACAATGTCTTATTCATTTTGGATCTCACAGGTTTGAGTCAATTCACCATTGGCTATAATTTGTGCTGCTTATGATAGTATATAACCTATTTAATAAAGTTATTTCCAAAATCCATTCTTCCAAATTTTTAAACATACCGTATATACTCGCATATAAGCCAATCTCGCATATAAGCCGACCCTTAAAAAACTGCCCCAAAATGAGGAATTTTGCAAAAACTCACATATAAGCCGATCCCCAAATACCATGGTGTGTTGTTTGGGCTAATAACAAAAGAGTATCAATATGCAGTGCACAGTTCATTATCAAAGCATTTGTGTAGGAAACAATATTAAGTTAATTACCCGGTATGTAAAGAATCTGATGTTATATAATGGTAATATATGCACTTATCGTAGCAAAAGCTTGCAGAAGAGCATAAATGAGAATAAAAGCCATTATTGTTGTGTTTTACTTTTATTTATTTTCACAAATTAAATTGTGTCTCAGAATCCTTCAAATTCATCCTCACCATCACCCTCGTCCTCAGATTCCCCAAAGAGATGTTTCCAGTCCTCCAATGTATATTTGACATTATCTTCATCCCACATTTCTTCATCTTGATCTTCATTTTCATTTTCTGCCACTTCGTCACTGTCTTCATTTTCAGTTTCATTGCTATCCTCCTGCCATACAACATCATCTTCAGTGCCATCTAATTTGTTGCCGATGCAACATTTTAAAAAGGATTTCTGTACCATTTCTTGTAAAATCATATCCCATGCAGTCTTCACCCAAGACACAACTGTGGGCAAAGGAGGGCGTTTGAAGTTTCCTTTGGCTGTTAGTTCAGCCTTGCCATCTGCCATCCACTGTGTCCACAGGTTTCGCATGTGTGTCTTGAAGGGTCTGTTCAGGCTGACATCTAGGGGTTGTAGCATTCCAGTCAACCCTCCTGGTATGACTGCCTGAACGGTGTTTGACTCCTTTAGACTCCTTTTTACCTTTTCGGTTAGGTGAGCTCTGAATTGGTCCCAGACTAGCATGGAGTGTTTCTTGAGAAGACCTCCATTTCTGTGCACCCACACTTGATTTATCCATTTGATTACACCTTCTTCATCCATCCATCCTTTGGGATGCTGATGGATGAGCACACCACTGGGAAATTTGTCTTTTGGAGGGTTTTTTTGTTTAAAGATTACCATCGGGGGTAGCTTCACCCCATCTGCAGTGCAACTCAGCACCACTGTAAAATGGGTTTTTTGGTGCCCTGTTGTCTTAATAAGAACTGTTTTTTCACCCTTTTGGTTCAATGTTTTAGTGCTTGGCATATCAAAGCACATAGGGGTCTCATCCATATTGCCAATCCTGCTGAGAGAAAAATCACCAGTCTTTCGTTTATTTATCACGAAATGTTGGAAGTTCATCACCTTTTCCTCAAATTCTGATGGTAGCTTTTGGGCTATTTTTGTTCTTTGTCTTAGTGATATCCCATTTCTCTTCAAAAACCTTGTACACCAGCCCGGGGAAGCACTGAAGGTTGAGGTACCTTGGTATTTTCCAGATTTGGCCATCTGCAATGCTTGTAAGCGCATGGCCAATCTAGACACACTGTAGCCATTCTGCCTTTGAGCCTCAAACCACTCAAGAATGTGCTTTTCCATTTCAGGGAATTGCCCAACTTTGGGCCCTCTTTTTGTACGTTTTGAACTGGGGGTGCAATACAATGTACTATCCTTTCTCCATCTTCTAATATTGCTCTCATCCACTCCAAAGGTTCTTGCTGCTTCAAGGTTGCTTATTTCCTCTGCAGCCTTCACTACTTTGAATTTAAAAGAAGCAGCATAAGACATTCTTTTTCTTTTAACATCAGACATGGGTATATTTTAATGAATTTTACTACGAAACTTTACTAAATGCAGAGAAACTGGACACAAAGTTGCATGTGACGATCGCAAACACTAAAGCGGTCACGTGAATGACTAACCAATCAGAGCGTGTTATATCCGGTGGTAGAAAAAGCAAAATGGAGGCACCCAGAGTAAAAAGAAATGTGCTGTATGTATATATCGCTGTATGATAATATCGATATTGCGTGATCTGAGAAGTGTCATATCGTCATGTCATTTGTGTCAGAAATCAGATTTATGCGCGTATAAGCCGAACCCCAAATTTGGGGAAAAAAAAAACCATTCTAAAGTCGGCTTATATGCGAGTATATATGGTAATAATCTAATTTAAATTATCAATTGCTTTCCCCTGTATCAGCAAATGTCAACATGGTTCATTTTTCATTAGTATATTAAAATTGTTTCTGGTATATGTCCATCTGATTTTTAAACAGAAAACCACACTGACATATCTTGCTGGGGAAGCTGAAAGAGCTGCTTACATAAGGATGATTTTCTCTGCTTCTCTTAGCAGCTACCACATGTTTTGCTGGATAGAAAATGCAGCCTGGGTTAAAACATCAGAGCTGTGATGGTGCAATGGTTAGGATGCAGCACTGCAGGCTAATTGTGCCAACTGCCAGCAGTTTGATTTTCACTGGCTCAAGATTGACTCAGCCTTCCATCCTTCCAGGGTCCATAAAATGAGGACTCAGATTGTTAGGGGCAATACGCTGACTCTGTAAACCACTTAGAGAGGGTTGTAAAGCACTATGAAGTGGTATATAAGTCTAAGTGCTGTTGCTTTCTTATTTAGTGTGTTTTAACCTTTTGTATGAATAACTTTGAGCCTTTTCGAGAGTATAATCAGCCAGGAATTATTTGATTTTGATAAATGCATCATTCAGCAGCCTGGAGTAAAATTAGGACTTACAGTCTATTACTGAACTGCTGTAAATATGTAATACTATAGTTAAAAAAAGATCATATGAATAAAAACACGATTGCTTCCATTGCCTTTTATACATGTGATGAGTCAGAATATACTAATCAAAAGGAAAGGCTAAAATGAAATCACCAAGCTTACTCGATGCCATCAGGGTATCTTTTCCCTTGACTGCAGTACCATATCAGCAAGCTGACCTTGTCCTCAGGATCCAAAGACTTCCCAGTTGAGAATGAAACCGATGAAGTGGAAGCAGCACTTTCTAATCTAGAAATAACACTAGAAGGCGGAAGATCAGAGAACCTATTGGTATGTCATTCCCTTCCTTTGGGCACGGAGTCAAGGTAATATTCTGAATGTAGGAAATTAAGTTGGGATTTTATCAATCAGCATATTTCCCACCATACCTGGTAGGCAGAGGTGGTATTCAGTCAGTTTTGACCAGTTCTGGAGAACCAGTAGCAGAAATTTTGAGTAGTTTGGAGAACCAGCAAATCCCACCTCTGACTGGCCCTGCCCCCATCTATGTTCTGCCTCCCAAGTCCAGTTGATCGGCTGGGTCTTCTTTTGTTGCCCTGTGCAGGAGAACGGAGCTGGAAAGCAGGTTAGTGGGGTGGGGAGGGAATGGAGATTTTACAGTATCCTTCCCCTGCCACGACCACCAAGTCATGCCCAACAGGCCACACACACAAAACCAGTAGTAAAAAAAATTGAATCCAATCACTGTAGGCCAGTATGCACATCCTATGGCCCTCTGGAAGTTGATGAATTGCAATATCCACGATCAATGCCTGCTTGAGCTAATGAGAATTAGAGTTCAACAATATCTGAATATCTGTACAGGTGGTCCTCAACTTATAACAGTTCATTCAGTGACCGTTCACAGTTACCACGACACTGAAAAATGTGACTTATGACTGTTTTTCACAGTTATGACCGTTGCAGCATCCCCATAGTCGTGTGATCACAATTCAGATGCTTGACAACTGTATTCAATTTATTACAGTCTATAAACCAGAGACCAGAATGAATAAAACACTCAGCAAGTATACAATTAAAAATTCTAGAATAAAATAATAAATAATAGATAAAATCTATGATAAAATCCAGTCTGTCAGTTACACAGCTGCTTAGCAATTAGTTCAGACTTATGACCGTTGCTGTGTCCCAAGGTCATGTGATCTCCTTTTGCGATGTTCTCACAAGCAAAGTCAATGGGGAAGCCAGATTCACTTAACAAACAGGTTGCTAACTTATCAACTGCGGTGATTCACTTAACTGTGGCAAGGAAGGTCATGAAATGGGGCAAAATTCACTTAACAAAGGTCTCACTTAACAACAGAAATTTTTGAGCTCAGTTGTAATAAGTCAAAGAGTACCTGTACAATACCTCTTTAACCCAAGAGGAGAGGGAATTTTATCATGACATTATCACTCATCTCTAATTAGTTAATTTACTTTACTGTCACTGCATCTTGTACAAAATTAAATGCTATCTTCAGTGTACATTGTAACTATAAAAATAAAACACAAACACACATCCTTCACATTCTATACAATTGAATTGAAAACTCGATATTATATTAACATTGCACTATACAGTAGAATTCAATATAGTTACTTCCCTGGGATAGAAGCTGTTTTTCAGCCTATTTGTCCTTGTTTTTATTATCCTGTACCATTTGCTAGGTGGTAATAATTCAAAAATAGGGTGCCCAGGATAAGATGGATCTGCTTTTCAGGTATTTTTAGTACAGGGTAGTTTGTGCCTAATTTCTGATTTCACCTGAAATTTTAAGAGATACAAAAAAAATTTCAATATTATATCATTTCAGGGGAAGATAGCTCTTGGCTATTTTCTATCTCCCAAATTTAGATTTGTGGGTTTGTTTTGGAGATAAATTTTTAAATTTATCTGCAACGTATCGCTGAATTGGACTTAAAGTGTGGGGAAAACAAATAGCAAGTCAGCAACCATAAAATGCGCCAAATATGCAACCATAATATGGGCCAATCATTGACATGCAATTGAAAGTATCTAGCTATGCCTTGTTACTAGCATAATTCTTGGTTCTCCATAGGAGGATATCACAGACATTCCAAAGCTTGCTGATAACCTCAAACTATTTAGGTAAGGAGAAGGAGCAAACCCATATATTGAACAATGGGGTTTACTTTAGCATATTTCGTTGTGTTTCATTACATTGAATTTTGAAAACAATCAATGTCCCAAATCTCAAAAGTCAATATGATGTATCAAGATCATTTCAGTTAAATTGGAAATTGACTTAATATGTCTGTAAGCCATCTTTCATATAAGAACCACTCCTAGGGTGGTTCACAAAATTAAAATAATATCTTCACGATAAAACTCAATGATTAAATCCATTTAAATACTACTGCATGAAAAATGATCAAATTTGTGTTTTCATAAAGAAATGAATGACTTACTTGAAATCTTTCAGGAAAGCAGAGTTTGTACATGAAGACGTAAAATGAATAATCAAGATATTTTGCAATTCAGTGTTTTGTGGAAATAGAAGAGGGGGCGGTTGATAAAATGTGCATTACGATATTACAATACAGGTAGTCCTCAACTTACAATAACTCTCTTAGTAATCATTTGAAGTTACAATGGCACTGGAAAAAAGTGACTTATGACCGCTTTTCTCACTTATGACAGTGGTAGTATCTCCATGGTCATGTGATCAAAATCCAGATGCTTGGGAACTGACTCACATTTATGACCATTGCAGTGTGTGATGGGATCCTGTGATCTGCTTTTGTGACCTTCTGACAAGCAAAGTCAATGGGGAAGCCAGATTCACTTAACAACTGTGTTCAACTATGGCAAGAAAGGTCGTAAAATGGGGCAAAATTCACTTAAATGTTTCACTAAGCAACAACAATTTTGGGATCAATTGTGGTTGAGGACTACCTGTACAAATCTCACTATTTCTATACTTTTACCTGCACTGAGAAGTAAATTCAAAGGCCAGAGTTTGCATGTTTTGTCTTTTGGGATTGGAGTGGGTGTCACTGTAGTTTCTACTATGACTTGCCCCTCTCTGATAAAGCAGCTAAAATAGACAAAACAGATACTTCTGAATGAGACAGGCACGTGGACTTTCATTATGTATGGAAAATAAAACTTGGCCTAAAAGGTTGACCAATATTCTCATTAGAACAGAGGCTTGACGAAGCAATTCTTCATTTGCAGATCCAAAAAGCTGGTGCTGAAGGCCTTCAAGCAATATTGGTTCGTCTTCAAAGACACATCCATGTGTTACTTTAAAAACAAAGAAGCTGAACATGGAGAACCCATCGAGAAGCTTAACCTAAGAGGTAGAAGCTGATATTTTCATACAGCATCTTATGAAGTGCAGTTGCATCTACAGAGATCTCCTAGAACAATAAGCATATTTGTTCTTTGTTTATATGTCTGAGTACACACGGACATGCATATCTGTGCACATGCATAGATCTGTGCACAGCTTAATCTGTCTTTATGTAGTATTTACCAAAACCTATTTTTGTATAGTTGGGAGTGTTTTGGTCTCATTTACTGATAGATGTCCAAAGGATACTAATCATTATGACATAATATGTGCCAAAGGGTGGATACCACAGCCATGAGTGAAGATGAGGAACACATGAAATCCACATACCTGTGTGATTACATTTCTGGCCACAGAAACTGTATTACATAGCTTCATAGAAATGGTGCCAGGCTTTCAATGCCCTGAGTTCCCAAATTATGTGACCAGTGAGAAGCGATGAAATCCCACTGGTGGCAATGCTCTGTGTGTATTGCAAATTCTCTATTGATCATCTGCTTATGACACGCTTCAGTGGCACTTAAGTTTGTCTGGGAAAAGGTCCTCACCACACCAGAGCTCTTATCATTTTAAACCCATCACATGAAGATATATTACTGATCAGATGATGTTCCATAACATCACTGTCTCCCTTGAAACTAAACTAAGCTAAGGCTGAGTGCACCCCAGAATAAAATTATTTTGGTCAGCAAGTTTACATCTATCGTCTTAACTGCAGCGGTCCCCAATCTTGACACATCAGGGAGCAACAATGGTGGCAGGGTGTGGCAGGGAGGAGATAGTTTTCACATGTGCAAATGAAGTTTCATGTGTTCACCTCCTTGCGTGGCCCAGTTCCCAATGGGGTGCAGATCACGACCAGACTGGGGGTTAGGGACCTTTGTCTTAGTGGTTTAATAATTAATCATTTACCTTTTTAAAATTGTCCTTATTCCTTTTTTTAATATGCGGTTTGTTCTCCCGGTCTTTCTCATGTATTGTTCTTAAATGAAGATGAAATGTAAGTTTACATATACATTCTCTTCTGTTTTGTTGTTTAGGATGTGAAATTGTCCCAGATGTAAGTGTGTCACGGAAAAAATATGGAATTAAATTACTCATCCCAGTTGCTGATGGAATGAATGAAACACATTTGAGGTGTAATGATGTGAGTAACAAAACAGCTGAATGAACCTATTGTGTGCACAGAGAAGGGGTATTAGTGTGCTTTTTGTGCATTGCATTGCCCCTTGGGAAATCTCATTAAGGTCCAGGTGCTTGGCTGGCATTTCAATGCATTGCAAACCCACACAATGCATAAATATTCCCAGCTATTTGTGCACGGAAATAAAACAAGGCTTGTATAGGAGGAAAAACCACAATGAACCAAACCCCAGGTTGCCTACTCGCCTCCATTCATGAGAGGGGATTTTTGTCTAAAAGTCTGTGCCAGGAGCCACTTTGCCAAATGATTCTGTAAATTTGTCAGCATTTGTCCTTTGCCTCATATGACCTTCCTGTCTGAAGAACCCTTGTGAAACTCAGTTTGCCTCCCTAAAGTCATTTATGTCTGACAGTTCCACGAACAGGACAATAAGGCTTTCTCAGCCAGCAGTGTAGGTTTACCGTTGCCTTATTTGGGCTATATTTTGTGTGGACTATAGCCCTGGGATTTCCTCAGGCTCTCCCAAGGTGGACTGGTGGGGTGGAGGGAAATTAAAGGACAAAGAAGATCTAAGAGTTCTGATATGTCAGTGAGGAGGAGGGAAAAAAAGGATTCAATATTAGCTGTACACATATTTTATATAAATAATATAAAGATAGTAAAGAAAAATGGTAAATAGCAGAAAAATATATAGAAAAGGTGAGGTGAGATCTGAATCCACTCTTCTGGTGATGAAAGGTGAGGTGAGATCCATATCCACTCTTTCGGCCTTCTCAAGGGCCGTGAAGATCTGGCTGTGCCAATTGACCTGGGGCCCTGATGGTGGCATGTCACATTGGGGGTGTGACTTCCTTGCCATCTTTGTTAATCTTTAGTCAATTTTAATTTAACAATATTTATTGTTTTAATGTGTCATCTTGTTGTTTTTTTCTGGCTGTAAGCTGCCTAGCATCGCCTCTAGGTGAGATGGGTGGCATATAAGTTTAATATATAAAGAAAAGAAAAGGATGATAAAGAACAGGTTTTAATGTTATAATACATTTTTATTTGCCCCCCTCTTTCTACATCATAACTTCCTTTCTTCCAAAACATACTCTTTCTGATGTTCAAACCCATAAGTCACAAGTTCATTTTTCTCTTTTTTCAGCAAACAGCCCATAAGCGATATGATACTTTTTTCCCACAATCTTGGTTCAGTGGTAGGAAGAACATTCCTACCACTGTACCAAGACTTGCCTCAATTCTAGAAAGGAAGTTTCCTTTTGTGCAAGAAGATTTTACTTCTGGAACACAGTAAGAGTAAGAAGGCAAGTAAATTCTTGCCTTCTTACTGCTGCCTGCTTGTATGTTTATCAGTATATGAAGGATCACAAAAGATGCATTTAGTGTCACTTCGATTCAGTCCTGTAGTACAGTATGACATACCCTCTGGAGGAATTGAAAATGCATTCAGATAAAAAAAAAGAACATGAAAATCAAACTTGGATGAGCTTTCACAGCTCCCTTTTGTTCTCTGTAACATCCTTAACTTTCCACCTTCCTCTTAATGCTGCAAACATTTCATTTCTAGCTTCAGCCTTGCCTGTTTGCTAACAGATGAAAAACATTCTGGTCAGTTTTGTTCTCAGAATGAAACATGAAGGAAGAAGAAAGAAACCAGTTCATCCCCTTCATATGTGGTCCTTGGAAACTTCCCTCTTGAACTTCTGAAGAAGAGATGGGATAGAAGTTTAATAAACAAATTAGGCTGATGAAGTGTTGTCTGGGGCGGAGTCTCTAACCTTGGCAACTTTGAGACTTGTGGACTTCAACTCCCAGAGTTCCTCGGCTGAGGAATTCTGGGAGTTGAAGTCCACAAGTCTTAAAGTTGCCAAAATTGGAATGCCTGGTCTATGGGATGCTTTTTTTATTTTATTTTATTTTTTATTTTGATTTGTCAATGACTTACAAGATAATAGATATCAGTATATATAGTTAGGAATGAATGAAATGGGTACATACAAGAAAAATTAAAAGAAACAATAGGGCAGGGTCGGTAGACACAGGGTTGGTGCACTTATGCATGCCCCCTACAGACCTCTTAGGAAAGGGGTGAGGTCAATAGTGGACAGTCTAAGGTTAAAGTTTTGGGGGTTTGGGGAAGAAACCACAGAGTCAGGTAGAGTATTCCAGACATTGACCACTCTGTTGCTGAAGTTGTATTTCCTGCAATCAAGTTTGGTGCGGTTAACCTTGAGTTTGTATCTACTGTGTGCTCTTGTGTTTGTTATGGTTGAAGCTGAAGTAAGTATTCATTGACAGGTGGGACATTGCAATGTATGATTTTATATACTATGCTTAGATCGGACTGAAGGCGGCGTAGTTCTAGGTTTTCTAAGTCTAGAATTTCAAGTCTGGTGGCAGAAGGTTTTCTGCAACAAGTAGAGGAGTGGAGAACTCTTCTTGTGAAATATTTCTGGACTTTCTCAACTGTGCTAATATCAGATACGTAATGTGGGTTCCAGACTGATGAGCTGCATTCGAGTATTGGTCTAGCAAATGGCTATGTAGTTACAGTGGGCTCTAGCACTTAGATCATTTGAGATGAGTACTCCAAGATCCTTGACAGAGTTTGAATCATCAACAAGGTCTTGACTATTCAGCCTGTATTTTATTTTCTGATTTTTTATGCCAATATGTAAGACAGAGCATTTATTTGTTGAGGCCATTTGTTTGACCATTCTAATACATAGTTAAGATCTTTTTGAAGGGAAACAGTATTGTCTGTGGTATTGAACAGCTTTACATCATCAGTGAAGAGAACACAGTTGCTATTAATATGATCACAGAGGTCATTTATGTAGAGTATGAAGAGAGTTGGTCCTAGAACACTGCTTTCTTAACAGAAGCCTGTGTTGAAGTTAACCAAAGCATTTCAAATGATTGCAGCTAAACAATGCAAATAAAAATTGGTGCCAGATTATTATTTTTTTCCTTAATATCTCTCAATGGACTGTTTGTTCCAGGAAGAGCAGTATGCCAGATGGATGGCTGCTTGTGCATTGGCTTCCAAAGGGAAAACAATGGCAGACAGTTCTTACCAGTCCGAGGTGCATAACATCCTCTCGCTCCTGAAAATGAAAAGCAGAACAACTGCACCCCAAGAAGTTAGAGATGTAGAAAGCATGGACGTGAAACCGGAATGCTTCATCTCACCACGATATGCTAAGAAATATAAATCTAAACAGGTAAATGGGGAGTAAAAAAAAAATAAGAACAGCTGAATGTTGGGTCAATTGCAGGGGACGTACTCAAACTGATTCAGGTCTAAATTGGTAGAGGATTCTTGTTTAATAGATCAAAAGAGAATTTCAAGGAGTATCTTTCTTACAGCAAAATCTACAAATATAATCTGAAGAGACAGCATAAACCTATAAATAGAATATTGGACCTGAATTTGCGAGATAGAAATTCTGCCCAAAATTGCTTTTCCCTGATCTTAATGTATCAATTCTGTGTAATTCTGTGTTTTTGCATCTGCAATAGGATATTAAAGGAAGAAGGAAGGGTACGTTAAACTCTACCATTTTCAGAACTTCCATATTCAGAAGTTCTCATCTTCTGCCTCTTCAACCAAAAAAGATCCTGGCTAGCAAGAACTGAGGAAAAAAATAATCCTGTAATTTACCCCATAAATTCCCAATTCAGAATCTAACCAAAAAAATCTCAGTAGAACAGCATTTTATAGAATCGATCAATAGTCATATCCTTGCATGTTTGCAGTTGCAAATCCCACTGACTTTACTGAAGCAAAAAAAGTTTACTGAGCAGAAGTGCACGAAGTAATCCAAGAAACCAAGAGAAAACAAATTGTCCATACCATTTGATGAATGTGATAACCACAATTGTAATTAAACTCTGTCATTAATTAATCTATAGCTAGTTTGGTCTAGTGGTTATGGCAGTTAGTTTAAGTCCCATCTTAGCCATAAAGATGACCTTGGGCCTTTCATTCTCCCACCTTATCTAATAGGATTGTTATTGTGAGGAAAATAGGACAAAGATCTGTTGGATATGTTCTCTGTCTTGAGTTATTTGTGAAAATAAAGGTGGGATATGAATGAGTGAATGAATGAATGAATGAATGAATGACAAATTATCATTTTATACAAAAAATACCTCTGTGTGTGTGTGTGTGTGTGTGTGTGTGTGTGTATAAAGCCTCTTATTACCAACTAGTTTTACGGTCAACCATACGTACTACAATGCAGCCCTTAAATAAAGCCCTCTTAAACAGCGACCCCAACCTTTTGGGCACCAGGAACCAGTTCCATGGAGAGATGTTCTTCCGCGGACTGGAGGGGGTGTGGCTTCATCTCGCAAATGGGGCTTTGCTTGTCTGCTTGACCCAGTTTCTGGCATGCTGCAGAGTGGTGCCAGTCCACGAACCGGGGTTTGGGGACCTCTGCTCTTAAATACTGGATGCCATTATTGAATTTCTGCTAGGAAGAGAAGAAAGCGATGGGGAAATTGATGCAGCTGCTTGTCAGCCAAGCGACAAAGGTGCTGTTGTAGCTAGAATACCATTTCCACTCACCTGTGCAAAGAAAGGAGGAGAGGAAGAGCCAAGATAAAGGGTGTCCATGCTGATAGAGTTGCCACTATTTTCACATCCTGTATTGACATCCTCAAGGTTCCCCCATTGTGATCTGTACTCAGTATTTGGTTGGCTTCCTTAAAACAGCAGATTAGTAAAGTAGTAAAAGTTATGTGATGCTTTTTGACTATTTGAATGCTGCTTGTTCATTTCTACTTCAGTTAAACCTGTGCTTTCCTTTCCATGTTTTCCTAGCTAGCTGCTCGCATTCTAGAAGCACATCACAACATCATTCACCTTCCTCTTATGGAAGCCAAACTGAGGTTTATCCAGGCATGGCAGTCACTTCCAGAATTCGGCTTATCCTATTACATTGTGAGGTAATTCAAGTGTTCCTCTGCCCCTAAATTTTTAAAGAAGAGTACTGCTTAGAACCCTTTTAACAACTTTTGTTTTAGTTTACTTTACTTTATTGTCATTGCACCTCGTACAATGAAATTAAATGCCATCTTCGGTGTACACTATAACTATAAAAATAAAACACAAACACACATCCTTCACATTCTATACAATTGAATTGAAAACCCGATATTGCATCAATATTGCACTATACAGTAGAATTCAATAGAGTTACTGCCCTGGGATAGCAGCTGTTTTTCAGCCTATATTTCCTTGTTTTTATCCTGTACCATCTGCCAGGTGGTAATAGTTCAAAAAAAGTGTGCCCAGAAATTATGTCAGAAATGGCCTTCTTTTGGGGTGAAAAACATTTTAGCGTTCTGGTTTAGAAGTCTTCTTAAAATCGCTATTCTACAGGTACATAGTCCTCAGGTTATGACTTTAATTGAGGCCGGAATTTCTAACTCAGCAGAATCATCCTTAAATCAAACATCATGTGACTGTGCTGCTCAGCAATGGCCACAACTTGTGACCTTTGGATGAATTCCCTTTTTTTTCTTGGAAAAAGATTCAAGCCATGCCTGCCTTGGTCCCTCCCAGGCATGAGCCTCAATTCTTCCAAAGCGAAAGACATTTTCAGGGGATCACTGAGCCAGAAGAGGTTGTTTTGTTTCCACTGCCCGACATGAACTATCTCCATTTCAACTAGCGTCTCCCACATTTATCTCCCCCTATCTTTTTGGCCACCCTGTACAGCATGGTTGAGATGAAGACCAGAGGTGGTATTCAGGAGGTTCTGGCCAGTTCTGGAGAACCAATAGTGGAAATTTTGAGTAGTTCAGAGAACTGGCAAATACCACCTCTGACTGCCCCCCCCCCCATCTATTCTCTGCCTCCCAAGTCTGAGTTGATCGACAAGGTCTTTTGTTGCCCTGCACAAGAGAACAGAGCTGGAAAGCAGGTTAGTGGGGTGGGGAGGGAATGGGGATTTTACAGTAACCTGCCCCAGGAGTGGGGAGGGAATGGAGATTTTAACGTATCCTTCCCCTGCCACTCCCACTAAGCCAAACCTACCAAGCCACACTTTCCAAGCCATGCCCACAGAACTGGTAGTAAAATTTGAATCCCACCACTGATGAAGACCCCTCTGTATTCCACTGCCACCATCTACCAGCTGCCATCACTCCCACTGGACATTCCGTTCTGTCCTCCTCAGCATCATTGCTATGGTGCTCAGCACCAGCACCATTCGTCTTCCTTCTCCTCTCTTTTGCCTCGCCTTTCTTCCATGGGGCTCACAACACTGGCCATCTTCAAGCTCCATAAAAGAACTGGGCTTGTCCTCACCATTACTCCATCCCTCACTGCTACCTCTGAACCCAACACAGACAGAAGTCCTCTCTGTGGGCCTTAAGGCCAGCTAACATTAGAAAGCCCGGAGGAGGGGAGGGGAGCCAATGCTGGGAAGAGGAAGAAGGTGGATATGCCAATAAATAAAACGAGGAGGAAAATCCGCTGCTGGTGGTGGTGGTGGTGGTGGTGGCAGAATATAGTGGCATCATCATGTCAGCCATGATCACATGACCATGGGGATACTGCAACAGCTGGAATTCCAAGGACCAGTTACAAGTCTCACTTTTTCAGTACCTTCATTACCAAGAATGGTTGCCAAATAAATGGTCCCAAACCAAAGACTACCTGTAATCCTTGTTTCTGGCTTATATATGATATAGTCTCTTCCCACATTGCTCTCGGTATCTTTAGGGGAGTAATCAGGGCTGCAACATCTGCTTTGTGGCTTCTTTTAAAAATATATTCTGCCTTTTAATATCCAGCAGTGGCCCTTCATTTCACTTGAAATTATTTTAGAACATGAAAAGATGATTAATAAATCTGATTACATAAACAGGACTGCTGGGATCTTTGGAATTCCTCCTATTCCTAGCACTTGGTGCTACATATTTGTAAAACATAGTTACATACATACCTATTTTGGAATTATTTATTGACATCTCCCCCATCATTTTCAGGTTGTTCTGCCAGCACCTAACCCAGACTTATTGACAGTGATTGATCATGTGTCATCAAATCAATGACAGCTAACTACATAAATAGATTTTCTTCAGGATGGCCTGCCTCAATCTGGCCCTTCAGGGTTAACAAGCATAACATAATATTATCAGGATCAACTTTTTTGAGACAATGCAGAAGTCAAAAAGCCTCTTCTGAAAGTTATCTGCAGATAAGTTATTTTCCCCAAGTATGTTTAGTAGTTCTGTATTTAGCCAGTAGAGGGAAGCACAGTCTATGATGGGAAGTCAGCAATCAATGCTTGGATTCTTTTTAAAATCCCATTTGCTTGAAGCCATTCCTTTTTAAGCCCATGTCACACTGCACCAGTGGATGGAAAGAGGATGTAAAACGGAGAAAAACGCTTGCCATCCGTTGGTTAACGCGATGCATCCATTCTGTACTCACTGCATGCGTGATTCATGCGTTCTATCCGTCCAGCATCCGTCTACTGAGATTTCATCCACTCAAAAAGTTTTCAGCTGCACAAAACTTTATGAGCGGATGAACTTTCCGCCGCGTCCGTTCTACATCCGCGACACATACGGGGAACAAATGTTCTACGTCGATTGTCATGTGTTACACGGCCGCTGTATCCGATTGGCATCCGCTACGCATCCGCGCAACTCGCATCTGCTCCAGCAGAAAACGGAAAGAGGGAGGAAGTGAAACGGACGCGGAACATCCGCGCAGCGTTAGTAGCATGGACATAGAAAGGATGAAAGCGGATGCAGCTCGCATATAAAGCATGAAAACGGAAAAAACGTTTGGATAGGGGACGTATCTCGGATATTTAGGATGTCTGGAGGATGTCTAGAGGATGCAGAAGGACACCGAAGGGAAAACCGATATTTCCTATAAAAAGGGAGAGGAAATCACCTGGATCTCACTTTCAGTCCAGCAGCCCTGGTGTGCAGACCTCTTCAGCCTTGCTCTTGCTCTTCCACATCATCCAGTCATCTCCACCATGGATCGTCGCACACTCCTTTTGGCAGCCGCCATCATTCTACAGCAGTGCCAAGCCCTCTTCAGGCTCTTTCACCTGTTCTACGCAAGGAAAAGGAGGCGTCCAAGAAGTGTGTGGGTCCGAAGATGGATCGCGAGAAGAGCGGAGTACGGACTGTATGACAAGCTGATGGTGGAGCTGAGGAACGAAGATACTCATGCATTCCAGCACTTCATGAGGATGTCACCAGCCATGTTTGACGAACTTGTGCAGCGGCTGAGACCCAGGTTGACCAAGGCAAACACCAACTTCCAGCCCAGCCTGGACCCTGGGCTGAAGGTGGCACTGACTCTGCGCCACCTGGCCTCCGGGACCACATACAGGAACATGCAGTACGCCTGGAGGGTGCCACACAACACCATCAGCATTGTGGTCAGAGAAGTGGTGCAGGCCATCATCGAAGAATACCTGGAGGAGCTCCTCCGGTGCCCCACCACTGAAGAAGGCTGGAAGAAAGTTGCAGAACAGTGGTATCAGAAGTGGAGCTTCTCCCACTCCGTTGGAGCCATACATGGGAAGCACGTGGCCTGCAAAGCTCCAGCCAACTCAGGGTTCAATTATTTCAACTACAAGGGCTTCTTCAGCATCATCCTCTTCGCCATGGTTGATGCTGACTACAAGTTCATGTACATCGATGCTTCAGGCAACGGGTTATCTTCAGATGCCCAGGTATACAACGCCAGTGACCTCAAGGAGGGGCTGGAATGCAACCTCATCATGGGCTTCCCAGATCCAGACCCCCTGCCCAACGACACACAAGATGTGCCCTACTTCATCGTGGGTGATGACTCCTTCTCCCTCAGAACCTACCTCATGAAGCCCTACACTTCCAGATACCTCACCCATGAAGAGAGGATCTTCAACTACAGGCTGTCCAGGGCAAGACAGGTGGTGGAAAATGCCTTTGGCATCCTGGCCAATAGGTTCCAGGTACTTCTCACCACCATGCAGCATCGCCCAGAGACCGTGAGGAACATCGTGGAAGCTTGCTGCATCCTGCACAATCTCATGCGCACCCGCTACCCAGTGTTGCAGAACAGGCTTGTGGACTGCCAACAAGGCAATGGGGACACGGGGCCTGGTGAATGAAGGCAAGGACAAAACCTGATAGACACTGTGGATGGGCCAGGCCCCAACAGAGCTTCACGTGAAGGGAAGCAGCGCAATCTCCTGAAACACTGGTGCAGCTTCCCAGCTGGAGCAGTGGAGTGACAAGACAGGATGGTACATGCTTAATGGATGCTTCCTTCAGCCTGTCTCATCGCACTGATGAGATTGTGCAATGTATGTTGAGTGGCCCTACAATGAACAGGGCATTTAATAAAGAGTTGTGTTTATGTTGAAATGTGTTGATGAATGATTAAATTGTTCTTGATAATAAAGGGCCATAGGTGTGGCACCTGGGAGGGTGGACCATACAGTCCCACTATGCTTGCACTGGAGGCTTATCTATCCCACAGCTATTACCCATCCCACAGCTATTACCCATCCCACAGGTATCCCTGCCCATCCCACTGCTATCCTTACCCATCCCACAGCTATCCATCCCACAGCTATCCTTATCTATCCCACAGCTATTCTTACCCATCCCACAAGCATGCAAAGGCTTAAACCATTTCTAAAAGTGTCCACCAAGACTTTATTTAGTAAAAGAACTGAACCAAGTGTGTGAAGCAAAGATAACCTTTATTAATAACAAACTGTAGGACTTTATTAAAAAAGCAAAATGAACCAAGAAAAGTGTCCCAAGCAAAGATAAAGTCAACAGTTAGCAACCCAGTCTCTGGCACTCTTCTCAGTCACTCTGAGGCGTGCCCATAGTCTCAGGGGTGAAGGGTCCAGGTGCTGTGGAGGTGGCTGCTGCTGGAGTGCTGGTCTGAGGCATCATTGGGGTGCCTGGCCCTGAGAGGACAACGGGATGGTGTGTGCAGGAAGCTCTCAGAGAGCTGGCTAGTGATGTTGTCCCGTGATGTTGAGAGGCCCTTCCTCCAGGACATGGGGTGTCAGTCCCAAGACCAATGACAGATGTTCTGAGGCTGGGCTTGGCTGTGGGGTGGAGGAAGGAGGAGTGTCGTGGGGCTGTCTGGTCTGCAGCTGAGCGAGATGAAGCATCGGTAGCATCTGTGGCGTCGGTGGCATCGGTGGCATCTGTGGTGTCGGTGGCATCTGTGGTGTCGGTGGCATCTGTGGCAGGCGAGGAACCTGTGCCTGGACTGGGAAGGGCTGCCTGTGCTGCTGGAACTCCTGGTATCCGTAGCCTTGGTAGGTGAGGGGCTGTTGAAAGCCTTGGAAGGGCTGTGACATCGCCTGGGGTGGAGGAGCAGACCTGGAGTGGGTGGGAGCAGGTTCAGCTGGGCCTGGAGGGCGGTGCAGAAGACCTGTGATCCTCCTTGATCACCTGGTACTGGGCTTCGGGCATTTCCATGAGGGTCTGGTTGACATAGGTGAGGAAGGGCTTTCTGTTAGAGGATGGAATCTCGAAGTGTACCAGCTGAGAGAGGAGATCTGCGCTGGTCTTGATGGTGTCCCTGATCTCCAAGAGGACAGTGTGGCTCTGTCCCTCCAGTCTGCCTCTCAGCCTGCTTTCTGTGGAGGTGGAGCTGGGGGTGGATGTGGGTTGGTCTCTGGTGGCCGCGGCCTCCTCTTGCTCCATCTGCGTCGGGGGATCCTCCATGTGCTCCGGCATGGGGTGTGCAGCTGTCGGGGGGGTCTCCGTCGGGGGGCGCTCCAAAGATACCTGCCTGGACACAGGAGCTGACTCTTGGCCAGAAGAGGACTGGCTGTCTGTGGGCTGCCTGAGAGAGAGGGTTGACAGAGGGGCTGCTCCTCGGTGGCGGATCTCACCCTCCAAGAAGCTGCACTTGGCCATCACGTAGGTCTCCCGGTCGGTGAGCTTGACCGCGGCCTGGCCAGACTTCTTGAGGTGCAGCTTCCCGTACTAGGTGTGCATGTGCTTTCACCACCCCAGGAGGACATCCGAAGTGTAGCCCAGGCTCTCCACCTTCTCTCTCCAAGCCGCCTGCTTTCGCTTGGTGTCTCGATAGAGCCTGTGTCCCTTCCTCCAGAGGTACTCGTTCTCCCTCAGCCATTCAAGCACCTCCTCCTCATGTTCCTCTGCAATGGAGTACTGTCTCCTCTCCCCCTTTTCGCGCAATTGCCTCTTCAGCAGGGCTTTGAGGGCC
Organism: Laticauda colubrina; assembly: GCA_015471245.1. Classification (NCBI taxonomy): domain Eukaryota; kingdom Metazoa; phylum Chordata; class Lepidosauria; order Squamata; family Elapidae; genus Laticauda; species Laticauda colubrina. Next base: position 3,048,138 of record BLBF01000025.1, on the reverse strand, counting down.
ATGGGGCTGGTCCACCACACCACCACCACCACCACCACCACCAGCAGAGTCAGCACCAGCAGAAGCACCAGCAGTAGCACGAGCATAAGCAGGACCAGCAGCAGCACCAGCAGAGTCAGCACCAACAGAAGCACCAGCACCAGGAGCAGCACCAGCAGAGTAAGCACCAGCAGAAGCACCAGCACCAGGAGCAGCACCAGCAGAGTAAGCACCAGCAGAAGCACCAGCACCAGGAGCAGCACCAGCAGAGTCAGCACCAGCAGCAGAAGCACCAGCAGAAGCAGAGTCAGTGCCAGGGGGTGGGATGGTGGTCCTGTCCTTCTTGCCAGGGCTGGCAGGAGAGGCACAGGCTTCCTCTTCTTCCCCATGGTTGTTGTCTGAAGATGTGTCTGGCAGCAGGTCTTTCCTCTGAATGGTGACCTGCTTGTGAGCTGCCTCCTTTTATATCCGCGGGGCTGATGCAATGCATCCTCCCCGCATGCACAGTGAACGCTTTGCATCCGCTAGGCATCCGTGATGCATCCGCATCATCTGCTACGCTTCCGCTATGCATCCGCTCCTTCCGTTGCGCTTCCGCTTCGCTGTTCTCCCCTGGAAGCCCTGCGAATGTGTCATCCGCTTCCATCCGCTAGGCTTCCGTTGAACATCCGCTTAACATCCTCGCTACATCCTCCCCACGTCCGTTCCTTTCCATTGTTGTCCGTTCTCTTTATGCAAATTTGGGGCACTTTTGAGAGCGGATAACAACAGATGGAAAATTTGCTCGTCCGCTGTGTCCTTTTTACATAAGTTTTGCATCTGTCGGCTGATGTGACCTAGCCTTTACTGATGTGACCTTCCCTTTACTACTTCTGCTGACTGCCGGCTGACTGCAATTTGACAGTTCAAATCTCATCAGGCTCAAGGTTGACTCAGCCTTCCATCCTTCCGAGGTGGGCAAATTGAAGACCCAGATTGTTGGGGGCAAGAGGCTGACTCGGTAAATCGCTTAGAGAGGGTTGTAAAATACTGTGAAGCACCATATAAGTCTCAAGTGCTCGTGCTATTACTAAGTTCCCTCCACTGCAACCTATAACTTGCCATTCACCATCTTTCTCTGGAGCAACTGATGATTGACAGGACAGCACGCTTCCCTGCTTCCTCAACCCTTCTTCCATCTCATCAGTAGCTTCCACTGGGATGGCACTATGGTCAGTCCTGTCCACTAGTGTGCATGGGGAAGTTTTTCCAATTTGCATTTAGATACTAACTTAACAATATTTGTGTTTCCTGAACTGATACGCAAACCAAAATGCATACTATTTAAAAGAAAATGCCGAGAGATATACAAACACACAAAGATGTAGATTAGCAACATGTATTAGCAACAAGATGTACATGGCTTTATGAAACATAAATGCAACATACATTAGCAACATACATGGCTTTATGAAAAAGATCACATATAGATCGTCCTTGACTTACAATCCACAGTTGGTACCTGAATCCCTGTCCCTAAGCAAGGCAGTTGTTAAGTGAACCACACCTGATTTTATGAACTTTTTTGCATCAGATGTTAATTTAATCACTGCAGTTGTTAAGTGAATTGTGGAGTTATTAAGCAAACCCAGCTTCCCCCATTGGCTTTGCTCGTCAGAAACTAGCTGAGAGAGTCTCAAATAGCTGTCACAACATCTGGGATGCTGTAAACATAGAAAATAAATGCCAGCTGCCAAGCGTCTGAATTTTGATCACATGACAATGGGGATGCTGCAAGGGGGACTTTTTTGTAAGTCATATTTTTCAGTGCCCTTGTAATTTCAAATAATTGCTAAATGAAGGGTTGTAAGTCAAGGACTACCTCTAATTCTTTTCTGCTGCTGCTCAGTCTGAGAGCAACTAAAATGATCAAAGGCTTGGAGACTAAAACATATGAAGAAAGGCTGCAGGATTTGGGTTTGGCTAGTCTAAAGAAAAGAAGAATTAGGGGTGACATGATAGCAGTATTTTAGTATTTGAGGAGCTGCCTCAAAGAAAAGGGAATCAAATTATTCTCCAAAGCACCAGGGGGTAGGACAAGAAATAATGGTTGGAAACTGATCAAAGAGAGAAGCAATCTGGAATTAAGGAGAAACTTCCTAACAATCAGGACAATTAACCAGTAGAACAGCTGGCCTTCAGAAATTGTGGGTGCTCCATCACTGGAGGATTTTAAGTCATTTATCTGAAATGGTAAAGGTTCTCCTACCTGAGCAGGGGGCTGGACTAGAAGACCTCAAAGGTCCCTTCCAGCTCCTAGTCTAGTCTAGTCTAATGCACATGGGAATAATTGCTTGGAGAAAAAGAAGCAATTGGTTGGACTTTTCTTTTTGTCTTCTTTTCCTTAGATTTAAAGGAAGCAAGAAGGATGATCTCTTGGGGATTTCTTATAACAGGCTAATTAGGATAGACACAGCTACTGGGGACCCAATTACAACCTGGAGGTATTCAAATATGAAACAATGGAACGTGAACTGGGAGATACGGCAGGTAAAAATGAAATTGTTTCCTGGATGGCAACCATTCCGCTCTGTTGCTCCTTGACTAAAATTTCTTCACCTGAGAAATAGTTGACTGAATAATTGCAAAAGATCTTGTTTAATGCTAGTGGAAGAAAAGTTCTCTGGAGCAGAGAAGAGAACAAGTTGGATCTAGAAAATGGGATGGGTGGAAACATATATTCTCCTTCCCTGATCACAAGCTTTTCCAACTGTTTTATTGGTTGAGAAGGGGCTCTGCTGACAGAAAATACTTCTTATCTGATTTGCAAGAAGACATTTCCCTCAGGCCTCTCCTCTAAAGACAATCCTACTTTAGCATTTGTTGCCTGCCATCAAGTCACACCTGCCCCCAGTGCTTAGCACCTGGGACATGTTGTGAGTTCATGTGAATGCACCCAGATAAATTCCTTCTGTGTCCAGCCACACTTGGCCAATAAAAATTCTATTCTATTCTACTCTACTTTACTCTATTCTATTGCTATTTGCCACCTTTCCATCCAACAAGCAAACTGTGGCAAAAAAAAAAAGTCATAAAATCACAAACTCTCAACTCCCTGCGTTGCTTAGCAGTGGAAATTCTGGTCCGGTTGTGGTTATAAACCAAGGACTATCCAAATGGACGAGCATGTCCTTTGGACCCTCTGAAGAGTTTTGTGTTAAGACCAGAGGTGGTATTCAGCAGGTTCTGACCAGTTCTGGAGAACTGGTAGTGGAAATTTTGAGTAGTTCAGAGAACCAGCAAATCCCACCTCTGACTGGCCCTTCCACCATCTATTCTCTGCCTCCCATTGAGTCCCAGCTGATTGGTTGGGTCTTCTTTTGTTGGCCTACACAGAAAAACAGCTGGAAAGCAGGTTAGCAGGCTGAAGAGGGAATGGGGATTTTACAGTAACCTTCCCCTGATATGTCCACCAAGCCACGTCCACCAAGCCATGCCCACAGAACTGGTAGTAAAAACATTTGAATACCACCACTGGTTAAGACACAGCAACTGTATAATGGAAGTCCCTTTTGAGGTATCTTTTCCTATGCCTGCCTTCCAGAGGGGCAAATTCTAGTCAGCAAGCTAAATCAAATGCCATCACCCAGCCCCATATGTGTGACTGCTAATGAATATGCCATGAATTAGCATCTCCATTAATACATGGGCTAGGCCTCTGTGGTTCCCCGCATGGCCTAAATGCTTTCCCATCGTTATCAACCAAAATGTATTTCTGCATTTAGGAGAAAGTTTCAGAATAAAGTTTATGCTTCGAATTAGGATGAAACCAAGCATTATAGACACAAGGCATATAGATGACTCCCAAGCTTTGATTTTTTTTTAAGTATTGAGTTGCAATATTGCAGGAAAAGTTGCCAATATCAAAAAAGGGGAAAACACCACAGAAACATACATTTTAAAAGGCCTATGATGATTCTGGTTACAGCAGGTACATGAAGAATCCCAGGAAACTGTCATGAGTCCACCCAAAATGATCCTTTCCAAGCTGGTTTTTCTCCCTGCAGGAGCAAAAAAAAAAAAAGTCTTTCCCAGAAAGGTTGAAGGAGGGAGGTTTTAAGTCAGCAGGCCCAACAGGGAATAGGATTAAACAGTTTCTCCTTTCTGTTACTTCTGATGTTTGGTGGAAAATTGCTACCTATCACTATTGTGGTATGTACACATTGAGCTTAGTTCAATCCTAGGTAGAGACAGATATTTCTCTCTCTGGGCACACCGAGAATATACTGCTGAATAAAACCCTGCATCAGCGACAGGAAGGGTATCCGGCCAGTAAACACTCAGCTCCATTCGGTTGCCCAGACTCCACCCTGCAAGGAATTATGGGGTCATTAAAAGAGGAGGAAGAGGATGACATTGAAAGCTTATGCACAGAAAATTCCTTGTGTGTCTAATCGCACTTGGCCAATCAGGACTTCTAATTAATCTCATTAAAATGAAAAAGGAATGCTTTCCCTGGGAAACAAAATTTTAGAAAGGGAATCATTAGGGCAGCTCACTGTTTCTCAATCTCAGCAACATTAAAGACATGGTAGAACAACTCCCAGAATGCTGGTTAGGGGAATTGTCCACACATCTTAAAAGTTGCTGAGGTTGAAAAACGCTGTATTGGGATATACCAAATTTATCCTTAAGATGTTTGTGCTTCAGGTGATTCTTTTTACACTAATGAACATAAAGCAGTAAGAAAATTGCAACCACAGCATTTATATTCTTTGCATTTCAATTGTCTTTCCCCTTCAGGTTGCCATTGAGTTCGATCAGAATGTATCCATCGCCTTTGCTTGCCTGAGTGCAAATTGCAAAGTGGTGCATGAATACATTGGCGGCTATATTTTCCTGTCAACCCGTTCCAAAGATCAGAATGAGACGTTGGATGAAGACTTGTTCCATAAATTAACTGGTGGAAGGGAATGAAAGGAAAACAAGAAGCTTTTCCTGAACAGTATAGAAGGGTTAGAGGTGGTGGTGCTCACTTAGATGGCTCCTTGGTAGCCCCTGTCAGATTAACAAAAATTGATAAAGAGGAATCAGACATACCGCGAAACAAAGCATCATCCTTTGGCATCAAGATGGAGGGCTTTTCACATTCTGCTCAAAAATCAGTGTTCTACTATTGTCGTCTTTTCCATTACCATGGGGGGGGGGGTTTTGATGGTGGAAAGAGACAGAATTATAAATGGAAGATTGTCAGATGGAGCCTTTCCAAAATTCCATGAAAAAGGCAACTAATTGCATAACAGAAGTCTCTTCTGAAAACATTCTAGCTTTTTTTTTTTGTCCATGAAACCCAAAAGGAAAGCTTCTGGTTTCAATGTTATATTTATTTTAAGAATCTCCCGAATTAAAGTAAAAGGTATTTCTTTTTTTAAAAAATGAAAACATTCCAGCATGCCAATCTGTCAAACTCTGGAGCATAGTTCAGTTGCCGCTTACTGCTCCCTTTTGCACACCAACTCCTCTCAACTCTGAATCACTATCCTCCACAGCCTTTCCGGTCAATGGGATTCATTGTTCTAAAGAGAGCTGCCTGCTGCCAAACCAGTCTTCATGCAAATAATTTATTTATGGGAAGTATATTCTTTTGGAGATAATGTTACAGTAGTCTGGACAAACGGAGAAGAAAAACTAATCCAAACTCAAAGCATATCTTGCTTTCAAAAGAGCTTGTGGAAATAGAACGCCTCTGGAAGTACATTCTTGGAGATATATGAATTCTGGAGCCAACTTGTTTCACAGTGCGTTGTAGACTTTCTTTGGTGTGAATAGCAGTGGTGCGATTCAACTTGTGTTACAACCAGTTCGGTGAGCGAATCAGCTATGCTAAAAAAAAACAGGCAATAAAGCACAGGAAAGAGCAGGGGCAGGTGGCGGGGCCAAATGCTCACCAGAACTACCGGTTCTCCTGAACCGGTCCTAACTGATAGAATCCCACCACTGGTTAATCGATTGTCTAAAGGTCTTCAAACTTGGCAAGTTTAAAGATATGTGGACTTCAACTCCCAGAATTCCTGAGTTAACATGACTGGAGGAGGAATTCTGGGGATTGAAGTCCACAAGGCTTAAAAGTTGCCAAGTTTGAAGACTCTCGGCCTAAGACAAACTTTCTGGAAAGGCTCCTGCTCTCAAAGGGTTTTTGTCAATATTCAATTACTGCTATGTATTTTGACACAAACAAAAAATATTGTTTTCCTCTCTGTTTTTCCTGGCTGTTTTTTCATTGGTGGTGTGCAATAGAGAGGAGGAGAAGCAAAAATTGTCCATATGTGCTGAGGAAAAAGGGAGGAGGACATTTTCTAATCCTTTAAATCTTAAATGCATAACACCAGCTGGCCTCTAGTGACTGGATTCCAGTTCCATTGCATATGTGGCTAAAGTTTATGGGGGTTGCTTGAGAGGTATAGATTCCTCGTCCCTGTTATCCTTGAATGAAGGCATTGTGGTCTTTTCTTGATTAAATTAGTTTCTAAATGCATTCAATTTCATTATTTTTACGAGTATTATTTGTATAATTATATAATTATAATTTAAAATAATATAGGTACGAAGATCACCTTCTTCTTTTAAAGACCCCATAATCCCTTGCGGAGTGATGAATGGAGCTGAGTGTTTACTGGCCAGATGCCCTTCCTGTCGCCAATCCGGACCTTAGTTCAGTAGATATATTCTCATTGTGCCCAGAGATAGAAATATCTGTCTCTATCTAGGATTGAATTATAAGTGCTAAGATACAATGTTTTTTAGATGTACCATTTATGCATTATAACTGACATTTCATGGAAAAGATGATGGCAGCAGAATGTATATATTAGCATAGTATTTTTTAATAATCAGTTTGGTCTAGCGGTTAAGGCACCAAGGCTAGAAACCAGGAGACTGTGCTGCCTAACCATGGATGACCTTGGGCCTGTCCTTCTCTCTGAGCCCTAGGAAGTTGGCAATGGTAAACCACTTCTGAAATCTTGCCAAGAAAACTGCAGGGGTTAGTCCAGACAGTTGCAACCAAAAACGTTTTGATAAGCTTTTCAAGGGTTAAATTACAGATTTCCTATTTCCTTATATTTGTGCCTGATTAAGTCAATGTGGGAGAGGCATGCATAACACAGGAAAATGGATCTCATGGGGCAGAAATAAAGGGTAAGTGAGAGTAAATGTATAAAATGAAAATTCAATTTGTTTATTTTCAGCATCATAAGTTTGCTTTACTGTAAATTGGGTTTCTTGTGACTGACTTTGCACACTATAGCAGCCATTTTGTAGATATTTTGGAGGGAGCCTTTTTCAAAATTCTAAATGTATGATCTGCTCCAAAGAGTTACAGAATCCAGTTCATTTTAATCAAAAGTTGTTTTGTTTTGTATATCATATTTTGTCCTTTTTTATTATCACTTTTTTTTTTACTATAGAATGCTATAGCAGTTTCTGAATTTTTCAGGTTTTGTAGAATAATAATTAAAATTAGCTCAATTAAGGTTTTGCTATGTTTTAGTTATACCGGTTTAAAATAAATTCTAAAATGTTTTTAAACTGTTTCAATAGTTTGGGTATTTTATTTCAATTACTAATGATAAAGTTGATAAAACTGTAAACTGAGGGATGGGATTTGATACTGAAGGTTTATAAGGTAACTTGCTATATTAAACATGATTTGGAATCTTTTCCACTTCTGTTAATATTCCCAGCATTTTTATTTTTTTTAGATTGTCGCCTTCAGGATTTCAATTAATAAGCATATAATTTTGTCCTTTTATCTCCAGGGAGTTATTTGGGATAATAAAATAACTGAAATCCAAAGAGGTACTTTGTATACTGCTACATTCCCACAAAACAAATGAAATTGTCACAGAAGTTACACAGTCTGAATTTATGCAAACAAATGTCACACAGAAGTGTATCAACTTGGATCTTTCTTAATAGCATCTTTTTTATTCTCTTGGTTTCTTCGTTTAGACCCATTATCACCAAGCTTCCATTCCATATATTAGAGGCAAGATAAAAATATAATAATAATTCTAGATAAAATAGAGATTAAGGAGACTTCTCCATCTGGAATCATGTTTAGGCCTGAAGTGCTTTTTTACAATTATATTTTGTCAATATTTATAGTATTGTGCTATTGTTATTAATATATATTATTTTCTGCATATAATATATAATAATATGTATTAAAATGCATTATTGTCGGTACATGGTAAGCTGCCTAGAGTACAATTGAAGATAGTGTATAAATTTCCTAAATAAATGGGTGATCCCACATATGCTTCTGTTCGTTTTAAACAGTTCTCCATTTGTGCCCTCTATTCCAACTGAAACAAATCTCCTGTCCCTGAACTAAACAGATAGGAAGAAGAAGAAAGAAAAGCCATAAGAGAATAGGAGGGAAAAGGAGGATGCCTGATGTATAAGAATGCCTGAGTGGGGGGATTTGCCTCTTTTTCTGAAGCTGAATTCTGAGATATTTTACATGTTGGATATTCCTTTCGTTTCAAGCCTGGTTTAAAAGGGTTTCAGAACATCCCATGGAGTATTTGGATCCTTTGCCTAGGTGAAATGTTAACTTAGATTTTTTTTGTGTGTAAAAAAATGGATGTTTTCAGCTATTTTAAATTTCACAATTTGTTGTTCAGCTATTTGAAACTTCACTAATCCCCTGGACTTCCTGGGAATGCTTCTCCGACTCCAGATTTCACCGTGTATTAAGTCTTGAGGGTGAGAAGGACCCTGGGTGTTTGCTGATGGGGGGGGGAGGAGGAGGGGAGGGGAATTCTTCTCTGAAGCAGGGTACCATCTCCTCTTGGGACGGGCTGCTATGTTCTGTTTATCTCCCTGTGTCAATAAAGAATTCAGCTTTTCGCTGCAACATTCCAGACCACAATGATTTGCTACAAGAGGGGAAAGATGGATGCCTGACGCCTGTATGTTCGGGAGGGAGTTTCATAAATAGAAGAGAACTGCAGGGCAATGTATTTCTGGCACTTCCTTGTCCCTATTATACTCTTAAGACTGTATTTTGCTGTCTGAGATTAAAAAAAAGCACAGCTCCTAACGCCCGCTATTGGAGATGTCCCTTATGTTACTTCATGGGAGATTTTGACTCATGGCGGCATTAGCTAGAGAACAGACCCATTCCATTTTAAACAAGGAAAGAAGACCAAACTGATTCAACATTCATATAATATGAGGAAAAGTATCTTGTGACAATTGCATTTATTATTATCTTTTAGAATCCCTTCATTGATTGGTAGGTTACTTAGATATTTGACCTTGCAAATGTAGGGAGGCTTCACTTTGGTTTCATCGGGCACAGAATTGCAAAGTTGATTAATTGTTCCCTTTTTCTTTCCAAAAATCAGGCATGGGTATCTTTTAAACCACTTGGTTTGCTTTTGAAGGAAGTATAGTTTTCTTTTAAAATCTCGGGGGGGGGGGGGGCAGACAGGCCAATAAAAAAAAAAAAATCAGACTTTACAATACTGTTTTAATGGAAATGGCACATGGCAAGAAAATGCCTTTTTCTTTGCTACTTATTATTTGCTACTACTCAAAAAAACACTGCAGTCTCTGAACCAAATAATTTTTTGGTGGAATGATTCAGCCATGGATAAAGAAATAAATATTTTTCCTGTACATTAGCAAGATAGGAATCCACAATCCGTGGCAAAAGCAGAATTTTAATGCAATTTTTTTTCTTCATTTTCCAAAGCGGAAACAATGTCATTAATCAGGGCTTTCTGTAAAAATCAACACACCGGATGATTCTCTTCATCATGAAAGAATGTCATACCATTCTCAAAATATAACATAAAAGAGTTGATGAATATAAATGAATAAATGTGATGAAAAATGATTCTTCCCAATTTTATACAGCCCTAGATGACTTGGAATAGAGGGCCCACTACTTTAAAGAGATCTAGCATCTATGATATTGGAAACTTGACACTTTCCAATAACACATAACAGATTGGAAGATACCTTGTAGGTCATCTAGTCCAACCCCCCTACACTATTTCTGACAGATGGCAGTCCAATCTCTTCTTGAAAGTCTCAAGTGATGAAGCTCCCATAACTTCTGAGGGCAACTTCTCTTCCATGGGTTGATTGTTCTCACTGTCAGAAAGTTTCCCCTTATTTCCAGGTTAAATCTCTCCTTGTTCAGTTTCCATTCATTATTTGTCTGGCTTTAGGGTGCCTTGGAAAATAGCTTGACCCCCTCCTCCCTGTGGCAGCCCCTCAAATATTGGAAGACTGCTATCATGTCTCCCCTGATAGATCAATGGCAACTTGTTGGCGACTTATTTTTATTTTATTTATATCTCACCATCATTTTTATACATCTTTCAAGGCAGCACACATATCCAACACTCTTTCCTCCTATTTTCCCCTCAGCATCAATCCTGTGAAGGTAGGTTGGGCTGAGAGGCAGTGACGGGCACAAAGTTGCTCAGTTGGCTTTCATGGCTAACATGGCACCAGAACACACAATTTCCCATTTTCTAGTCTGGTGCCTTGACCATTAAACCGAACTGGTTCAGAGAATGTTCTCTGCATGATAAGGAAGATTTTTCAGCCAAACATAAAAAAGCATTGGAGACTGAAGCTTGATATGCTCATTAGCCCTGCAACATCTTAAAACTTGTTTTTGTGTAAATATATGAAGCATCTCAAGAACATGTAACACTGTTTTTAAAGGAGGTATAAAAGTATTTTCTACTTCCTCTTCTACCATTCAGGTGCCAAGGAAAATAGGTACTTCTGGTTCTAGCTCTTCTGGTGCCTCAACGTTATTTGATGCTGTCGTAGCATGTCTTTGATGTTGTCTCTCCATCTTCTGGATTTGCCTCAGGTTCTTTGACCTCCTCTTTTTGTATATGCTTTTTTCTACATGGAATCGCAAGACACCTTCTCCAGGTGAGCAAGCCAAGGTCATTTTATTCTTCAGCAGTGTGGATCCTGTTATGTCTTGTTTAATTGCTGCACCTCATCTTTTTTGACAGCTCGTTGTCAGCCACTCACTCACCTGTCCATTTTGGGCTTCAGGCCAATACTACATACTCCCTTCCCGGCTTAATTATTAACTTCAAACAAAGACTTTATTCACAAGACACATTAAGCCATGTTTAACTTCCCTTCCACTTATATGGGTGTGCTAGAGTGAGCTTGGCTATTTTATAATTCAGAGCGTCTTCCAATATAGAAGCACTTTTCGGACTGTTGATCGCACCAAAATACAGTCATATGAAAACTATTTCATTAATGGCTCGCCTATAATTTAGCCTTTCTCTACCTCAGGGGTGTCAAACTGGATTTCTTCAAGGGCCAGATTAGCATTATAGTTCTCCTCTGTGGGGCAGCAGTGGGTTGGGGGGGCAGTGGTAGAGGGGTGGGGGAAAATGACAGGGAGGCGGGACAGATGCCTCTTGCAGCATCCTGCCAGCCAAAATGGGGCATGGGGAGAATGCATGCATCCCCACTGTGCCTCATTTTCACCCTCCATGGCCTCCTGCAGCACTCTGCCAACCAAAAATGGACCACATGGCCCATTTTTGGCCTGTTTTCAGCCCATTTATCAGCCTGTTTTGGGCCCATTTTTTCAGCCCATTTGGGGCCTGTTTTTGGCTCATTTTCAGCCTGTTTTTTGGTCCGGTTTCAGCCAGCAGAGTGCTGCAGGAGGCCGTGGAGAGTGAAAGCAAGGCGCAGGGGGGCACACACGACCCATTTTAGCCGCCAGAGGCACTGTGGGTCGGTCCCTTGATATATGGGCCAGATTTAAGCACCAAATCCAGCCCACAGGCCCTTGGTTTGACACCCCTGGTCTACCTGGTTGCCCAAGCTGTTGGGATTTTAGCAACTCCCAAATGAACGTTCCCTGAGAAATAAGTATCTTCTCATTCTTCTTGTTGCAAGCCACTTTTGGCACAGTTCTCTGAGAATTAACTAACATTGTAATGAAAGAGACAGGCATAATCTGAAACAATTCATGCTTTTCTCTCAGCCCTGAGGAAGCCTTTAAACAGAACTGCTTCATTCCTTTGCCATCTGGATACCTTTTATTAAAATTCCTCATTAACCAATTTGCATTTTAATTTTCTACATAAACAACATGTAGATATCTTTCATGTCTTTTCTGTTACCATTTGGGTGAGGGAGTACATTCTTCTGCATTTTGAGCAATATTCTCAAAAGTACAGGAAGGGACACAAGTAAGTCATTCCATTTCCTTGCCACAAAACCCAGCTCTGCACTTTTTTTTATGTGTGTGCCTGCCAGATTTTCTGATCTATCCAATTGTTTTATTTAATTTTTGTTCAAGAGAAGTTGGCATCCTGCCACAGTATTGGCTTTATTTTCAAATCAGAAGGTCAGAGTCATTTTTAGAAAATGAAAATAGAGCGTAACTTCAAGCCAGTGCCTTTGAGGCAGACTCAGGGAGGGGGAAAAACAAATAAAAGAGGGGGCAGGAGAACGGGGAACATCTTACGAGAAATGCCAGGAAACGAGGGCCAGGATCATCCCTGCCAGCTGGCCTGCTGAAGCAGATGCTGATTGTGTTTCCATGGCTGCTATTGCATGCATATGCACACCACACACAATAGCCATTTTCTGAGTGCGTTTACAAGCTCACGTTCTTTTCTTTAGCATGATTGAAGTGGTGTTGGAGCATTGGATTGCAAGGTCTGCCCCTTTAAGGAGTACATCTGATGGCACACTACATAGGAAATAAGCATGGTTTGTTTCACAACATTGCTTGTGACACTGTGACCTCCACTGGAGGCTACTGTGCAACTCCACATTTAGTAACATTTCAAAATGTACCAGCACAAAAAATAAATTAGGATTCCTTCCTTTGGAGCATTAAAACAGAAGGATGAGGGATGAGGTGTCCAGCTATTTGCAAAGTCTGCGTTACTATTACTATTAATTACTGTTACTATCCTTACAATTTATATTGACTGTTTGCTAGTATGATATGATTGCTTATTGTACCCTATGACTATTATTAAGTGTTGTACCTGATGATTCTTGACTCTTGACGAATGTATCTTTTCTTTTACGTACACTGAAAGCATTTGCACCAAGACAAATTCCTTGTGTGTCCAATCACACTTGGCCGATAAAAAATTCTATTCTATTTAGATGATCTAAATCTAAATCTAGATGAATATATGTTTTTGTTTGATATGTCTTCTCAAACAATAGAGGAGAATGTACATAGCTCAGGATTTAACTATGGGGTCTTTGGTTCTCTCTGTACTTGGTTGCTTGCTTACATTTCATTACCCAATTATATAAAGTCATCAGTGCTAGGGAATGTGGGGTTTTGCTCTATGTTATATACAATAGCTTGACCTGCTGTATTGGTGAGGGTATGGTTTTCTTCTTGATTACAGTATGATTTTCTCTGGATTGTTTACCTTGCGTTATCTAGTTATTGTCTGTTGGAAAGGATGTTTCTGGTCTTTTTTTGCTTCCTTTTTTGCTTTTTTATTATCTCTTTTAAAAGTTGTGTAAATCTTGTTTATCTCTATGAGCCTGTTAATGGTTGATTTGTCTGAATGCCAACCTTCTAGGAATTCTTTAGTGTTTTTTGATCTAGCTTGGTCTAAATTTCTAAAATGACAATAGTTTTCCAGTTGGAACCATGGTTGAATTTATTTATATGTAGTGTGCCTTTGTATTTATTGAAACTTGTGGAAGAAGAAATATTTTTAAAATTGGGAATTAGTATAGTTTTCATGAGATACTATGACGAATTCCTACGAGAGTCTGGATATTAACACTTATATGTCAATTTGCAGGGTACACAAACTTACATTTCCAGTGTATAGCACCAAGGGCTGTCAATTATCAATTCCCTTGCTGACTATCAAATTTCCTGCCCCATCTCACTTTTGTTTATTAAAAACAAATAAATGCTTTTATTTACTGGTATGCTGAAAACTAAAGCACCAAATACCACATCTTCTTTGTTTTCAGTGTTTCTGGACCTCATAAGTTCAATGGATAGCTGAACTGCTAAATCGCAGATAAATCTTGGACCATGGTTAAACGTTCATGTAAGACCAGGTGAACAGGTATCTTGTCCACATACGCTTATTGGTTTCTCAAATTGCTTACTTCAGTGTGCAGTTTTGGACTTTGTCTTCCTTGGACAATGGCTGGGAAAAGAATTAACCAGAGTCAGAAGCTTTCAGAGCTGGTAAAATATTTGAACAGCGTTGGGTAGTATCAGCTTATTCTTGTAACTTTAGAAGGTTGTTCCAAAAGTACAAGCAGGTCTGTTTACACCAAGGAGACAGAGTCAAATGTCTCCAGACAGCTCCATTAACCTATCTCCCTTATACGTGTGGGCAAGCTGGTATGTCTCAAAGCTTCCTTGATACTGACTGACATGGACAAAGATAAGGAGATGTTAGCATCTGTTCTCCAAGTCAGCATTCCTCTCCTGCTAAAGGCTATTCTGTGAGCTCATAAATCCTGCCCCTCAACTACAGGTTTCCCTTTGAATAGAGCTGCCTGCTGGTTTTCCCCATTAGCAGTTACTCCTCACCTTTATCTTTCTCCTTCGGATTTTAGATCTCTACACACAAAACACAGCACAACAGTTAGCCAACCCACAAAATTATTTCCCTTTATTAAAAAAAAAAAAAAAAGCAGCTAAAAAGGGGGAGGGAATTGATAATGCCTGCCCTGGATGATATTGGCATGGAGAAATTAAACATTATTCAAAGAATTGTAGCGGTAGCCCAATTTTATTTTATTTTTACCTTTGTTTCAGTTGTTTTAAATGAAAGTGAGGTAATTTGAGACTAATTGAGCCAAGTAACAGCATGCCACAAACCATTCTAATCAAAATTATTATTTTTAAATTGTTCCCATGTAGTTCCAGGGGTGCCTGCAGGCTAAATATATAGAAACTGTAGAAAAAAGGAGCAATTTTGAAAGAAAAAAGAAAAAAAAACCCAACCAATTGACAAGAGTAAGGGCCTAGTATCTTTTAAAATACCCCCTGATATCTTCATCTTCCCTTTTTTTCCCTCCCTTTCATTATAAAATGATGGGGAGCTCATTGCATTTATCAATATATGTAATAAAGTTTGCTGCTTGCCTTTGCAAACTGCATTCCTACATTGATCACACAATTCAGTTTGGTCTCGTGATGAAGGCACCAAATTAGACACCAGGAGACTGTGAGTTCTAGTCCTGCCTTATGCATGAAACCCAGCTGGGTGACTTTAGGCCACTCACTCTCTCTTAGCACAATCCACCCTGACAGGGTTGTTGTTGTGGAGAAAGTAGGAGGAGGAAGGAATAGTAAATATCTCACTTCCTTGTGTTATTTGTAAAAAATAATGTCATATCTTATGATTATAAATATGATATATGACCTATCACTTTGTTGTATGTACATTGAGACCTTATGCACTGGAGACAAATTCCTTGTGTGTCCAATCACACTTGGCCTCTAAGGAATAAAGAATAAAAAAGAAAAATAATAAAGGCAGAAGAAAAGTCTAGAAATAAATAAAACAGTTTGTTGACTATATTATAGCTATTGGCCAAGTTCATACAAACTCTCAGCATTGTACAAATGTGTTCCTTTATGAACAACAGCTGAAGGGAAGTTGAAACAAGATATTTGGCTTCTTTGGGAAGGAAAGCTTATCAGCAGACGTTCCTCAGCAAGCTTTCATCTTCCCTCTGCTGCCCATCTCTTTTCTCTCCCGGCTGCAGAAGGCAACGATGCTACTCTTTTTCTCCCTTTTGTCTGTCTGGCCAGCTAGCCAGACAGACAAGAAGCAACTAACTGGGGAACGGAGCTGCCCATCTCCACTCAAAGAATGAGAGGGGCGGAGGTTGGAAGGGGGATGAGACTACAGAGGATGTGGGCTGGCCCGGGCTGGCATCTGGGGAGATGTAGAACAACACATCTCTCACAACCAGGAACAGACACTCGGGTTTTGTTTTGTTTGGGGGGGGGGCTGGAGGGGCCAGGAGCAAACAAGCACAGCTACTGGTGCGTCAGTTCTGAGTCACTGGAATGCATAAAGCAAGTGCTGGGAAATCAGGGAGAGGGGCCAATACTGATCCTCTCCCCAAGACACTCTGCGCTGTTAGGTAAGTTCAAACAGAGATTGATGGCGAAGGGGAAGACCGGATAGTTCCCCTTGATTCAGAGGGTGGTGTTCAAAGATCTCATCTGGCTAAATGAAAGAGGAGATTGACTCAGGTGGAGTGGACAAGAGGTGAGCTCTTCTCGCCTCCATGGTAAAGGGGAGTTCTACAAGTCTCCCATCTTCTCTTGCTCCAGGCAAGTGGCTCCATGTTACTGGCATTGTTCTCGGCCTCGTGTCCCGCAGCAGAAGAGGAACGAGGCTTGCTTTTACGGAACAAGAAGTCTGATGAGATGGTTTGACGTTGAGGCTTGAGGCTTCACCCGCAACACTTGTTTCAGTAGAGACTGAAGTCCGATTTTCAGAGCGTTGCCAAGGGGGCTATAAAATCAATCTTTGGGACTGGTGGCAAAGTTGTGGCTGCTCATCTGGAGGCTGCAGGGCATTATTGTTGAACAACAATCATCCCTTTGGTGCTGGTAGAATCTGTTGTTGGCTTTACAACAGTCAATGCATTGATGTAATATCTAAAATGTATTTATTCCAGTGAGCACAGGACAAACTGCCTGCTTTTTTCAATTTAAGGGAAATTACTTTAGAAATGGAGACTGGAGGGGGGGAGTTCTTACACTTATATGCTAGTCAAGGGGTGTATGTGCGATTGGCCAGCCACTTGTACAATCCTCTCTTCAGCAGTTTGCCATCTTGCTGGATTTCTGTATTTCCATCAAATCCTCCCAAAAAGCATGAGAAGGGTATTGTCTTTACTTTACGATGTGTGGAAGGCCAGGGATGTTTCAGAATGAAGAAAGGATGTGTGCAGATATACCAAGATTAAAGCGGCTGCAATCCATGCCACCACCTTCCATTATAAAGTTTGCTCAAACATGCAAAAGAAGTTTGAAAGTTTATGAGCTGCCAAGAACAGAGTCAAAGAAACAAAAAGCCTTTTTTTCCAAAGAAGGGAAACTTTTGAGAAATGGCAAGGTAGGTTTAGCCTAGGATTAAATTATTAAATAGTATAGTAATGTTGGTCGCATTCCCTAGAATGTATTTCTAAATGGATACTCATATAATATGTGTATGTACATGAATGTAGTCTGAATGAAATTAATGAATGTTAATGGAGAGTAAATAATTGGCTAGATAGTGGGTAAGTCAGTTTAGTGATGGTGATGTCTGAAATGAAACAGGGTTTCCTGCCTGAGAAGGGGGTTGAACTAGAAGACCTCCCAGGTCCCTTGCAACTCTTATTCTGTTCTATTCCATTCCATTCTCCAGGAGTGCATGACCTAGTCCTGCCTTAGGGATGAAAGCCAGCTGGTTGACTTTGGGCCAGACATTCTCCCTCAGCCCACCCTCTTTTCCTTTTGTTCACCCACATACATGTAGGTGTATGTATGAAGACGTAGGGTGATTCAACCCACCTGCACATGATTGTTGTTGTGGAAGAAATAGGAGGGAGGAGCATTGTGTGTGTTCACCGCCTTAAGATATTTATAAAAGTAATAAAGACAGGATAAAACTCTAATAAATAAAAAGTAGCCATCCAAATTAGTAGTTAATCTATCTGCCACTTAAAAGAGCCTCTGGCTGGATTTCAAGATTAAATCCAGTTGTATTTTTTTTCCTCTTCCCACTATCAGGACAGATTCTTATATTTTAATGGATGGACATTGTAAAATACACTAGAGGGTACTTCTATGGGAATTAACTTTTGGTAGTACTCAATATTGTTTTCTTCCCTTAGCCTATCCTTTGAAAACAGCTTCCTCTTCACACCCAAGTTGTTTTTAAAGGACCACAATGTCCAGCTTCCTGGCCTGGGTAGTTTTGCTTGTCAGAATCATCACTGCTAGACCCACAGAGAAGGCAAGTCCTGCCATACCAGAAGATGTGAAGATGTTCCTGCTGATTCAGCAGAATGTCTGGGAGGAAAACATAAACCTTACTACCTTGTCTTGTGAGGAGCTGAGGAACCAGACATCAATCACCTTGCGTGTCCAGAATCAAAATCTCACTTCCTTCCCTGAATGTCTGCCGGAGCTTCTGGAACGTCTGGATTTGAGTGTCAATCTTTTGCCAGAATTAAATAGCCAAGGTGTGGCTTATCTGCCCAAACTGCAAATCCTGTCCCTGAGACAGAATCAGATCCACAAGATGATATGGGGGACTGGAAATCTCAGCCGTCTTCAGTTCGTAGATCTGAGCTTCAATTTGCTCTCGGTTGTACCGTCCTGCATTACTTCTTCTTTGGGCAATCTGAGGTGGTTGTCTCTAGCAGGAAACCCTATCAGAGAGATCCAGCCATTCGCCTTCTCCTGCTATCCTCAGCTGCATTTCCTGAACTTGTCATCCACATGGCTGGGAAAAGATGGGGAAATGGGGATTCCGGAATCTGCTTTTGCAATGAACGTGTCCCAGCACCCAGAGTCCACCGAAGAAGTCAGAAAAGCTCCAATCAACATCCTTGACCTCAGTGCAACCTTCTTGGAGATGAGTAAGTGTTAAAGTCTAACTGGAAAAACAACAAGTCTCATGAAATTGGGTAAGAGAAGGTTGTAAAATTTTGAAAACTTTGGCAAAACATGGTCTTTCCCAAAGTTCTGACTTCTAGGTATGCTAAGTTACATTTCTTGTCTTACCTTGCCTGGGGATAATGGGCGATCCATAATACAATTCAGTTTTAATTAGAAACTTGGAATTTGCATTCCAGTGCTGAAACCTGACTATAGACAACATTAATCCTTTGAATGAATTTCCCATTTGAAGGAATTCTTTCACTTGTTCAAGACAAAACAATAATTATTAATTTGTACAAATGAGATTATTATGATTATTTTAAAAAATCCCTAATACACTACTTACATTACATTTAAACATTTACAATAAATCTGCAGAACTACTCAAAAGTAATGTTCAATGAGATCCTCAGGAAAAAGCAACATTTAGTTTCACTTTTAAAAAACCAAGAATAAGTAAATTTAGTATTCCAGCTCCCAGATATTTTTTCCTCCTGATGCCTATATTTTAGGAGTCTTAGAAACAAATGCCCACATTTTTTTGCTAAGTGTTTTTACCTGATAGGGCATTTGTGTATGTGTACTTTTACAGTGGCTTACTGTAAATTGTGTTTCTCATTTACAATGCAGAACAAAGTAAGCAACCCAGGGTCAACAGGTAGTTTGAATTACCATTTCCACAGCCCCATCCACCATGTTCACTTGTGAGTAGTAGAATCTAGCCAATTACTGGAAGATTCTTGGCAAGGATGTCTGATCTGATCCAGAGAGTGTTCATGGTTGAAGAGCTTCCAAGTCGTCTATTCTCTAAACTGTGCATGTGCACACAATTCCCTGGAGCAGAAGTTAGGAAGGGCATGTCCTCCAAGGGGAATATTAATGAAAAATTCCACTGGGAATTTCAGGATCTTGAGGTCCACAGGTTCCATCTGTGCCTTCAAGTCAATATCACCTTAAGTCTGTCTGTTGTTTGATCTGACCTCCTCCTTCTTCTTCCCAGTTCACGAGGACTGGATCAAAGATCTGCCACAGCTCACCTCCTTCTACCTAACACAAATGCCCAATCTAAGAAGACTGGATCCAGCTGTCTTCCGCAATGTGCCCATGCTAAGAGAATTGAACTGCCAGGATTCCCATGCACTAAGTCTAGTGGAGACCGAGTCATTCCACCGCATGCCTCATGTGGTCTCCCTAATATTTGAAAAGTAAGATTTCCTGTGTCTACTTACTAGCAGGGGTCTACTTTAATTGAGATTTCAGCTGCTTCCTTCTAAACCTATTGGGCTACAAAGCTGATTTAGTTGAGCCAATTGACTGAATCTACTGAGGATGACAATTTGTTGGACTGACATATCTCCAGGATGTCAGGTTGGATGAAACCTCTCCTAAATTACTTCATTCCTTAATCTTATTTAGTGAAATTTGTAATGATATTGATTCAGCTACAAGAATATAGTTCAATCATCTGGTGTTTTTCATCGTGATAAGCTCCTGTAAAAATGTTCCAGGGTTTAATGGAAAATAAGTTACTGTTGATTTTCATCAAACATGAAGAAAAAATGGTAACTTACATACCTGGAATGGAATCTCGCATAACTAAAGAGAAACCGTATTTCATTTTATAATCATCTCTGCAGCAATCTCCAGCCACCTGGGCTTCATAGACTTAAAATAAATCCCAAACAGAAATTTCATGAGATGTTTTTTTACATCAGAAAATCAAGAAGGCTGCAGAGTAGACAGATGTAGAACAAAGAAAAAAAAAGTACGTAATACAATCTTCCTCCACCATTTATGACAATAAAGCAAACAAAGCAGATGGTCCTTGACTTACGACCACATTTGAGCCCAAAATTTCTGTTGCTAAGCGAGTCATTTGTTAAGTGGGTTTTGCCCATTTTATGGCCTTGCTTGCCACCATTGTGAAGTGAATCACTGCAATTGTTAAGTTAATGAACCGGGCTTTCCCACTGACTTTGCTTGTCAGAAGGTTGCAAAAGGAGTTCACTGTGACTATCATAAGTATGAGCCAGTTGCCAAGCATCCAAATTTTGATCATGTCACCCTGATGATGATGCAGTGGTCGTAAGTGTGAAAAAAAGTCATTAAGTCACATTTTTCTGTGCCATTGTAACCTCAGTCTCTAAATGAAGTGTTGTAAGTCAAAAACTACGTGTAATGTGGATATTCAATTATCTATTTCTTTTGTTTTTATTTTTTTTCCAAGCTGTAACTTGAGCAACTTCAGCCCATGGAATCTCACTTCATCACACATCCTCTCCGTCAACCTCTATGGAAATCCCTTGGTTTGTCATTGTGAAATTTCTTGGTTGCTGTCAAACCCTGACACAGTCATTCTACAGAGGTAAGAAGGGTTATGAGGATAAAGATACTGTAACTCCAGTTTCGGGATCAAATTACCTTTTAAAAGGGTTGCTTAACATGGGGTCCAAAGGCATTTAATGCTAACATTAACTATTGTGTGTTAGATTATTAAATTAACTATTTAATTAAATTAAATATTTAAATAAATATTTAAAATTAAATAAATTAAATTAACTATTTAATTTGAAAATAAAACAAATCCTTGAATCAGCAAGATCTCAAAGAAGACAGAAAAGCAAACAGCAGTATGTACCAAAGGCAAATATATGAGTTTGATTTACAAAAGGGTGTCACATCATATATTTCCTATCTTTATTTTGCCCTTTGTGAAAGCTTAAAGGGGTCATATTTAAAGACTAACAACTCTCAGATAGGGGAGCATTGGTCCATCAGTTGTAATTGGTTCTCATCAACTACTTGCATACTCGAAAAAAGAGACTGAGCACTGGTATATTTCACATTACATGAGGTGTAAATCATGGGTGTCAGATTCGTGGCGTCATGTTGCCATCACTTGACATATCGCTGTTTTTCCTTTCGTGGAGCTGGGGTGGGTGTGGCCTGCATGTGATGCATCCGATCTGTGACATCTCTGGTGTAGATGATAAGGAACTAGAGACAGTCAGTGGTGGGATTCAAATATTTTTACTACCAGTTCTGTGGGCATGGCTTGGTGGGCATGGCAGGGGAAGGAGACTGCAAAATCTCCATTCCCTCCCCAGCCCACTAACCTGCTTTCCAGCTCCGTTCACCTGTGCAGGGAAACAAAAGAAGACCCAGCCAATCAGCTGGGACTTGGGAGGTGGAGAATAGATGGGGGCAGGGCCAATCAGAGGTGATATTTGCCGGTTCTCTGAACTACTCAAAATTTCCACTACCGCTTCTCTAGAACTGGTGAGAACCTGTTGAATGCCACCTCTGGAGACAGTTCTTACTTAAGACATTTAAAGTTAATCAAATCCACCATAGATCCAGAACTCACTTGGATTCCTCCTATTTCCTCAGAGCACAAGATAGTCATAACATAATAAGGTAAGAAGCAAAGCTGAACTTTTGCACGGGAACAAAAATGCTAAAAACTGTTCACCCAAAAATACAGAAGCACAAATGAAGGATATAGAACTATTGTGGCATTTTACATGTTACATCTATTACCTTGTAGCACACCTTGATTGATTTGGTCTCTTACTACCTTGTTTCAGGGCATCAGACACCATCTGCTATTTTTCTCCAGAAGACAAAGAAACATCTTCATCTATGTTGTTATCCAAACTCTATGATCAGTGTCAAGCTCAGACAACCACATATTCGGCCTTGTCTTTGGTTCAAGGCAAACCATACCACATCCTTACCAGCATCACTACAGAAATATTGGCTGACTCTAGTACTTTGCCTCAAAAGTCTCTTGCCAATTCCTTCATCCCTCAAAGCACATCTTTTACCTGGAGAGAATTAACAAGGAAGGATCCAAGTGAGACAGGCATTCTTGCTTACAAAGAGCAAGCAGTTCATAGATCGACTGAGCACCCACTGATTGCTGCATCTCTTACTACAGAGACCTCAGCAACCCCAGGAGAACTCTCCACTGAGCAACCTGTAGTGAGCACAACTGAAATGAAGGAAAGGGAAGAAGATACCACAAAACCACACCAATCTTCTCGACCCAGTTTTTCTTCTGAAGTGACAAGACCATCTTCCTTTGAAGTTTCCAGTGATTTGTTCATTCCATACAGTAAAACAGATTCCAGTGAGGATGATCCATCCCTTCAGGATCCCACCAAATCTACTTCCCTTCCAAATCTTGCTTTTACTAATAGTCCACTGGATTATACAGATGATTATGATTACGAAAACCAGAAAGTGGCATCTATAGCCCAGACCGTGGATTTGTGTGATTATGATCCATGCAGGCATCTCCAGAAGCCTTGCGTTGACCTCCAGAAGTTGTCTTCCTGCTTGTGCCCAGGCATGTCGGATGAATTCACCATCCCAGATCCTCCAAGATTTCACCAAGTATCTGAAATGAGGGACACTTCAGCCCAGATCCACTGGTGCTCCCCAAATTCTGCAGTAAGATTCTACCAGCTTGCCTACCGTCCAAAAGGCAGCAAAAAGAATTATACAAATTCTGGAGAAATTTATGCCACCGCTAGGCGATACACTCTGTATAACCTTCTTCCTGGCTCTACCTACCAAGTGTGTATAATTGCTTGGAACAAGGCAGGATCAAGCCAAACTACAGGATGGAATGAGCATAATCCTCCATGTAGTACCTTTGTAACAAAGTCCAGCTACACATCTATCTTTGCGGCTCTGTGCGCGACAAGTGCGGTCTTTCTCATAACTACCATATTACTGTCAGTATGTCTGTGTAAAAAACACAAAACACCACACATAGAGCAATATAACACACATCTAGTATCTTATAAAAATCCTGCTTTTGATTATTCCATAAAATAAATCAGGGCAATGAGACCGGCCATTGTTGTAAACTGTTTACTCACTGTGATGATTTTTTCCCCTTATTCCTCCTCCTAATTCTCCCACCCCCCCAAAAAAAGTTAGAGGAATTCTTTTTTCAATTATTTTGCTTTAGTATTGCTTTCTCCTTGTGAAATTTCTTCTCCAATTGAAGCAATCAGAAATTATTTTTCAATATTTAAAACTATGAAAAATATCAAACAACTACCACAAATCCTCAAAATACGAATTATTTTTTGCAGGAGAAAACACTTACTCCAGTATTTAAAGCATTTCAACCAATAGCCGGAACGTGAGACTTGCCAGCAGGAATGAGAAATTGATTTTTTCCTGTCCTCTTGAAGCCGCCACTATGCCTGGGAGAGTTCCCTCAACTCTCCAGAGCAGATTTGGATTGCTCAATGTTGCAGATTCATTGGAGATGAAAATTTTCAAGGAGCAAAAAAATGTTCTTTTTAAGATGGATTTTTCAGGATAACATCGTATGAGTGTTAGATTGTTAAAATGCCGGAGTGAGAAAGTTCATCGAAGGGAATAAAAAAATACCACCTATGCTACATATTTCATGGAACCCAAGAACTTTCATTCCTTTCCATCTTTCCCTATTAGTATCAGATTGGATGTTTATACTCATGACAACTTATTTCTGCCCTCCTAATTCCATATGTATAAATCCAGCTATACATCCTTCACTCCACAGAGGATGTTTTTGAGCAGTGACATCTAAGCAGGCTGCCAAGGGAGGATGGGTTATCATTAAGAAAATATTTGGCGTTATTGCTTCCAAACTGAAATGGTAAGATTTTAAGAGCTGAAGGAAGTTGTCCTTTTCACTTGGAGGTGTTAATGTTCCAATGTTCTTGTTTACTATAAGCAGGGGTGGGATTCAAATTTTTTAACAACCAGTTCTGTGGGCATGGCTTAGGTGTGGGCATGGCTTGGTGGTCATGTTATTGGCTGGGTGTGGCCAACTCAATATCACTCACATCGAGGCACGCATCTCTTCACCTGGCCTCTCGTGACTATGGGGATGCTGCAATAGCTGTAAATGTGAAAAGTGGTCATTGACCATAAAAGTGGTCATTGACTTTTTCAATGGTCACTCCACACAAGCAAGGTACCAGCAAAGGAAGGGAAAAAAACTCCTGAGATGGTCCTGAGAAAGGAAGTCTAGTCCTGCCAAGAATGCAATAAGGGTTAACGGGGAGGCAGTTTCTGTAAGCAACACCAGAATGTTCCTTTCCTGCTTTCCTTACAGGATTAGGCCTGTAATTTCTTCTAACAACCGGTTCTCCGAACTGCTTGGAATGTTAACCGATTCTAGCAAATAGGTACGAACCTGTAGAATCCCACCCCTGACGATAAGTAGATAGTAGATCTTCCTTTTCCTCATTAGATCTGATCTATTCTCAATCATGTATTCTGTTTGCTGGGACCAGGGATTCAAAGTGCAGATTTAGATCCATCCAAAGACCTGAGGATGATGAATGCCACCATATAGATCAGTGATGACTAACCTTTCTTACATCACATGCCGACAGTGCATGTGCATGCGTGTGTGCCTCCACCCATAATGCAATGCACATGACTCCCGTGCATGCACCATGTGCTTCTGTGCATGCGCTCACGACCCCCCTGCACACGCACTGTGTGGCAGATACCCAACAATCAGCTGGTTGGTGGGGGCACGTGCACTGTGGGGCTGTTCCGGGTGACCTCTCACGTGCCGGCAGAATTGGCTCTATATGCCACTTCCAGCACATGTGCCACAGGTTCGCCATCACAGATATAGGTGAAACCAGGAGGGAAACCCATAGAGAATAAGAGAGATTAATTTGAAAGGTATACAGGTAGTCTTATAACCATTCATTTAGTGACCTCAGGATACAGCAATGGTCGTAAGTATGAACCAGTTGCTAAGTATCTGAATGTTGATTACATGATCAAGGGGATGCTTCAAAGGGAAAAATGATCATATGTCACTTTTTTCAGTGCCGTTGTAACTTTGAATGGTCACTGAGTTGTTGTAAATCAAGGACTACCTGTATTTAAAACCTGGTTGCACAACTTTGTCCTAACCAAGTGCCACTAATGGCATGCCAAGCACTACATCCCTAAAAGGACTAGGAACTAGGGTAAAGATTAAATAGTTTTTATTGCCAGTTAAATTGATTTAAAATAAGCATGAGAAGTGCAAAAGATGCTTAAAATTAGAAGTATCAAAATTTGCTATCATTTAGAGGCCTGGCTAAAGAAACCGGCTTTAAATGCGCGGGACAAGCCTCTCTTAAGAAGTGGGGACTTTGAAAAGTAAAGCATCTTAGAAAAGGCCTCTCCTGCAGATTTTAACATGAGTCAGGCACAAAGTCATTTATGGCCTTAAATATGAATGTCCTCTTATCAGCTGAAAGACTCTTGATATGGACTTCCCATAATGTGGTCGTTGTCCACCATTCAGCAACCTACCTAAACTTTTTGCACTGATTATAACAGTATGAGGGACAACTAGGGCAGCACCAGCCACTGTTACGCTTGAAAAGGGGTTACGCAACACAATTAGACGCAGTGAAGTCGTTTAAAGGATTTATTTTGAAAGTGCAAAGGCAATGACTACAAACAAACATGCATACCATTCATTTTCAAACTTCCTGCATTTTGGCATTGGCAACATTTATGCTTATCTGGTTGAAAGAATATATACTATGGTTGTGTAGCATATCGTCTATTTTATCTTCATGAAATAGGGGAAAACTTTATATACTGCAATACAATCAGATTGCAGCAACCTAATTTTGTACAAACTATCAAAAATATTTTCAGCATACAAACTTTATAAAATTTAGATATATAAAATGTATTTTAAAAATATCCTATAATGCATAGAATATCCCAACCATTTCAACTGTCACCCTTCATTTCTGTAAAACCATTTCTACTTAGATTTTAATGTAATATTTTTACATTAAATATTTAATGTAATATTTTTACATTTATTTTCAGCCTCGCAAGTATTTTTATATTCAGGTAATTGCTGATCACATAGGAAACATTATTTGTTTCCATGTACCTAAGTGTGTCCGATCTAATTCTGTAACATCTCAAAGAGGTCATTTTTTTAAAAAGGCTAAATTCTGCTATTGTGGAAACTGGAGCTAATATATATATAATTTTTATCTTTTGTTTTGATTCCTGTACTTAATGGACAAAATATTAGTATCACATATACAGTAGCTTAAGACTTTTGTCCTAAGTTCCTATGTTTTAACAAATATCACATTTAATATTTGCAGCTCCTAATCATTAACATGCAGATTTGCAAACTTTTTATCACAGAAACTCCATCTTATTCATGTCAGCCAGAACAAAGAAGGACTTCTTTGTTTTACTTTTGGTATCCATTTCCTTAGTTGTCTGGTATTATGGTAAAAGATAGCTATCAGATAATGCTACCTGCTTACCATACTGATGAGAAATATTAGCCCTTGCATAAAACTTTTCCAAAGAAATCTGCAGTACAGTTTAAATGTACTCAAAGCCATAATATTTTCCCTTCTATTGACAAATAATGCATTGGAAAAGTTGCGATAAAATAGACTCTTGTCACTCTTCAGGTTGTATCAATCTTTCACCTTGCCTATAGCCTTAAAATAGTTGGATAGATGAATTGAGACAAAAGATTGCACATAAATAGGCCAACTTTTCCTATTACACTTTTGAAAATCTTTAAAAAATGATATATGCACTCATTTTGTTATAATCCTTATAAGCAGCTTGTAAAATAGGCCAGAGGTTTACAGTACAAGCAGAAGTAAGAAACCACAATCAAATCATCTGTTTCATAGAACATCTGATTCCTAAGTTTGTCACATAAGCTTTACCATTATTTTGACATTAATTATTCTGCAGGCCCTATTCAGAGGACACTTTTATCTCAGCCCCCGACAAAGCTGCTTGGAAAATCAACTATTTTGATTCTCTATTTTGCATCTGCATGCTTGAATATTTATTTTATTTATTGGTCATCTTTCAAAACAAACTATGTCAGCACATCACTGGAACAGTTAAAGCAGCTCTTTCCTAAATTGAGTATGCCCCAATATTTGATTAAGGAAGAAGTGACTCAAGTTTTATCTTAAAGGGCTATTGCAACCATAATATTTAAACCAGAAGACAAGTGTATGAAGGCTTATAAAGATAATATTGTATCTATATTCTGTAGAATTTACTGCCTGCTGTATTACATTTATCTATTGTAGTAACAGGCTGCACCATCGATCATACCGCATTTTAAATACAGTAAAACTCAACTAAATTCTGCTTGTATCAATTATTTCATATTTCACATAACTGTTTCATTTGGGATACGCACCAAAGGAAACAGCACAATGACCCACACCCAGTGCAAATTTCTGGACAGCAATCAACAAATAATATCAGACAATTATCTTTATATATATGTAAGTTCAATACAGTAAAAAAATTATAATCTTTATTTGTATTAGATTGAAATAGTACACTGAAAATCCTGCTTATTTACATGATCAAAACTTCATTTTAACATTGTGAAGGCATAGTTTCACTGAGGCAAAGGTATCATTCAGAGTCTCTGCATAAATTCCACACAAACTGAATGAGAGGAGAGCAGTCATTCTTCAAAACTTCATTTGTCATTTAGCACCTGAACTGTTTTTCGACCATAATGATAGTAACTGTATGCAGATGCAGTTGTTGTGAAAGCTGTGATGCACCTTCAGGAAGAAAATGATTGTTTTAGTTTCCAAGCCAAAAAAAAAAGAGATAACGTCAAGTCTAAAAATTACTGCAACACAATTTTTAAAAACCAATTTAAACTAGGAAGAATCCTACTTGAGGTGGAACTGTTTTTGCTACGACAATTAAAATCTGATATATAAAACTGGGCTACATAAAATGTCTGGAAGTTCCAAAGAAAATCTACTTAAGCTAAAATATTTTTTTAATTATAAGATAATACCATATAGATTAATGCCAAGGCAATGTGAGTTCGGCCTTAAACAAACTCTTTCTCCAAGAACATAATTCGTGTTGCTAGGATTGTAATCCCATATATACAGATTTTTCTAATCTAAATCAACCTTAGAAAAGATACCTCAGAGTTGTAATTCTGTTCACTTTTTAGTTTTTGACCATCTAATTTGACTTTAAATTGTTCAAATTGTTGAGCAAAAATTATATATTTTCTCATTTGCTGTGTTAAAGTGACTAAAGAATCCAGTTTTATGATCTTTATTATTTGTGAAATTTTAAAAAAAGTGATTTTTTTTTTAAAGCTTCTGGAAACTTGACCTCCCTAATGCATGTGTTTTGCCACTAACAAACTGAACCTAAACTGTACCTGGCTGATTCACAAAACAGGAAGAGTTGTGTATGTGTATGTTTGAACTGGAGAGGAAGTAATGAAGAAGTAGATGGAACTATCTTCCTTGAAGTAAATCATCTCTGAATTCAAAAAACCTAGACTCAATACTAACACAGGACCAGTTAAAGTATCAGCAACTGTTAAAGTGTTATGGGCTCATCGTATGAAAGCTGTTTTTAGGTAGATCATTACTGTGCTTGGTTCTATTTTTATTACGTTTTTTCTTACTTTCATGAACTATCTTGAATCTCACAAAACTAGCCAATATCGAACAGCATGCAGTAAGTAAAATTGCCTGTGCTTTCATTGTACTGCTTACATTGCCTGCTTTTCCACTTTCTAATAGTATAACAATAATTATAACCTTACATACCATAAAGTCTGAAGATACACACTGTCCACATAATTGAAAACTGGAGCAGCCAAAGAAGCTGCGACTAAGATGAGCTGTACTACTGTGTTCACCTGGTAATAAATTAGATTAAAACTAAGGTCACACCATGCATTTTCACAGAAAAAGTACTGCACCTCCAATACGTGCCCATGATGCTCTCCCCTTTCAGGGTAAGCAATGTAATGTAAATCACAGAAATGGAAAAAGGGTAAACCAAATATATTGAAGATATAATACAGGAAAGAAAATACAGCTTTATCTAATTTACACCAACAAAATTCATCTTTCTGGTTGCCTTTACTTCCTCTCTGAGGATCCTATCAACTCATTCCACCCACAACTTTGTCTTCTTTTTTCTCTTTGCCCATTCACTCTTTCTTTATATATTTGTTTTGCCATTCAGGCATTCTCTTTCAGGGAACAAAGAACTTGAACATTTTCTCCCGTTATGGACGTCATCTATTCTTTATTGTCCTCATTCCCATTCCCTGTCCCTCCATATCTGTCTGGGGCAGAAGATTACAGGTAATCCTCACTTAACAAATTTAATTGGAACTAAGCAACCTCATTGCTAGCGAAGGTCTCAGTAAGCGAAATATCATGTGACTGTACCACTTAACAACAGCAGTTTCCATAATCTTGGCTGCTCCTGTTAAGCAAATCCCACACAGTTATGAGGTGGAGACCCACCCAGATTCAAGCTGATCTGGTTGAGTCCTTCCCAGCCCTGATTTTTCCAAGGTGCTTTCAGGGGATCGCTGAGCCAGAAGAGGCCAATTCCCTTTTCCTGCCTTGTGGGAATAGCGCTGCCTCTGCCTCAATTTCCCCCACCTGCTTTCACCTGTCCTTTGGCTGCTCAGCACAGTACAGATAGTCCTCGACTTAAAGATCAACGTTGAGCCCAGCTGCTAAGCGAGACAGTTGTTAAAGTGAGTTTTGCATCACTTTGTGATCTTGCCATGATTGTTAAATTAATCACTGTTAATTAACATGGCTGTTCTGAGTGAGTCTTGGTACCTGTTGACTCTGCTTGCCAGAAGGTCACCAAAGGTGATCACATGACCCTGGGACATGATGATCACATGACCCAAGGTGATCACATGGGACACTGCAACCATCATAAATTTGATGCCGAGCGTCCAAATTCTGATCACATGATCACGGGGATACTGCAATTGTTGTTAATTGTGGGAAATGGTCATAAGTTAACAGCTGTTGTAACTTTGAACTGTCACTAAATGTATGGTTGTAAATCAAGGACTACCTCTATGGTTGAGCATGAAGAGGCTGTTGTATACAGGTAGTCCACAAGTTACGACCACAGCAGAGCCCAACATTTCTGTTTGTGAGACATCTGTTAAGTGAAGTTTGCTTCATTTTACGACCTTTCTTGCCACAATTGTTAAGTGAATCACTGCAGTTGATAAGTTAGTAACCTGGGTACTAAGGGAATCTGGTTCCCCCATTGACTTTGGTTGTTAGAAGGTCACAAAAGGTGAATCAAATGCCCTTGGGACACTGCAGCAGTCATAAATATGAACCAGTTGCCAAGCATCCAAATTTTGATCACATGATCATGGGGATAATGATGTTGTAACTGTGAAAAACAGTCATGTCACTTTTTTCAGTAACTTTGAACGGTCATTAAATGAACTGTTGTAAGTTGAGGATTACCTGTCGTGCCATCTTCCAGCAGGGCAGCCAAAAGGGCATAGATATGGGAGAGGAGGGAGGATGGAATATTGTAACCATTATAAATATGTGGTAGTTAGCCAGATGCCTAGATTTTGATTGTGTGACTGTAGGGGCACTGTGACAGATATAAAAGTACGTCCATTTTTTCAGCGCCATCACAACTTCAAGCAGCATGGTCATTAAGTGATGACTACCTGGGTAAGTCATGAAAGACAATCAAATTGCAGGAAGCAACAAAAAAAAATAACAGTGTTGTGAGGCAATATTCAGTTTGCCAAATGGGCACAGCATGACGTACTGTTGTTCTTACCTTGCTGATGAACGTTGGCTTTAACTGAGCAGTGACGTAACATGGATTGAAATATCTACTTAAAGTCTTCTGTGAGAAACAAAAAAATAACAATCATCTTGCTTTTAATAAACACGGTGAAAACAAAGCCTTGACTGAATTTACAAATGGATAAAATCGAGTAGATGTTTTTAACAGCAAAGCATATTTATTCTACATCTTTATCCTGATGTTTAACAATGCAATTCTGATGCGTTTATCTGATTTATTCTGGAGGCAAACAGAGTATAAAATGGGATTGGGGTTTGCACAGCTTCAGGAAAAGTAGTCAAAATAGACTCAAATATTTAACTCTTTTAGAACACTGTTGTCCCTGTGTTTAATTTTTTAATATATATATATGTTTTATATTACTTTAGTTTCTTTTATAAGTAAGTCAAGGTGGTGTAAACACCTGATACTCCTTCCTCCCTCTACTTTCCCCACTGGAATAACCCTGTGAAGTGGGTTTTTTTCTGAGAGGGAGTGAAAGTCTCCCATGTCTATGGTGAGACAAAAATTCACAGTCTCCTGGTTTTTAGGCAGGCACCTTCACGATTACACCAAATTTTAAAGTACAAACGAACACATGAAGACAGCAGAACTTAGTAGAGTTTCTGCTCTTTATTTTAGCAACAAAATATACAGGAAAAAAATATCTGATAGTTATGCCACTGAATTTGGGTGGAGCTAACCTTGGATGGTATAGAAGGTTGCCTATGCTTTGGGCTTAGATTGTCTATATCCACTATAGAAGGAAGATAGCTTACAAGAAATTAAATTAATAGGACAAATGGGACTAAAGAAACCATGGAGCAGATAGAGGAACCTACAGGAGAAGATATGTGATTATTTCAATCATATTTTGGTTCACTTCAATAGGATAAGTGGAATGACAGTACTTTCACCTCTTAGAAAGGTTGTTTTGAGGAGCAACATGGAAGTGAGGAAGGCGATCCAGCAGGTATTCTGAGAGAAAAGTGTAGGAACAGCAAAAGAAATATCATTTCTATGAGAAAGGAGGAGAGTCTTCTACAATTGAGAATGAGATGCTAGGCAAGAAAAGGTCACAGGAAAATAGATAGTGAAAAGATGACATGAGTCAACAAGTTGACAGATTTGAAGCTTGAACAAGATTTTGAAAATGAATAGAAAACTTGGAGGCGTTTAACAAGTATAGCGGTGTAAGGTATAATAAAGAAATAGTGGAAGATCAAAGAAAATTCTGATGGACAAAGATTACGGTCTTTAATTTTCACTGAAAGGTTAGAGAGAATATTTTTATAATTTTGTAAACACTCAAGGCTGGGAAAATATTATAAGGAAATTAGCACAAACAGTTCAAGACTTCTGGAGAATTTTGGGAGCCACAGTTTTATCTGAAAGAAGATAAGGGAAGGTTGTCCTCTGGAAGCATTCAAAGAAAGATCTGTCTTGGATAGAAACACAAAAAACAAGAGAGCGACAGACCAAATAAGGAAGGAGGAAGGAATACCTTTCAAACCCTAATTCTCTGTTACAAAAAAACATTGTTTGTATCATCGTCTGCGTAGAAAAAAAATGTCTGATTTCTATTTTAGCAAGCCTGCATTTGGGAACAATTTTTACACATCCTATCAAACAGATATTAACACATGGTAGGATACTTACCGGTGGAGGAAGAGTTTTATATCGAACATAGAAAACAGCAGCAATTAACGTAATGTCCCTTAGAATTATCATTGATGTAAGAGGGACTGAAAAACAAATAGTGAAAGTCTTCTTAAATATATCTAAATTTCACTCCTAACTCTTGTAGTCCCTGCAGTTTTCTTGACAACTTTTTCAGAAATAGTTTGCCATTGCCTTCTTTCTAGGGCTTAAGAGCAAGTGGCCAAAGATCACCCTCCAGCCCCACCCAGATGTCTTAATGCCTAAGGTGGGACTTCAACTCACAATCGAGAGATTTCTAGCCTGGTTCCTCAACCATTGCAGCAAACAGGCTGTCTTATTGAGACTACATAAAAATAATTCCAATTCACAGCATGTCCATATGAATTGCTGCAAGACTAATTAGTCTAAATCACTGTTATTTAATTCTACCGTCTACCTACTCATCACCACAAACACAACACAGATAAATTACAGAGGTTGCTGTGCAACTGAACAATGCACTTAGTTTCTGGCGTGGGCAAAAGCAGCATACACCTAGAGCATTTAGCTGCCTCCCCTCTATCCCTGGAAGGAAATAACCTCAACCTAGGTAAAAGGGAATAAAATACACAAGATCTGTAGACTGTTTGCTATATATTGTTTTGCTAACCATAATCTGCCTTCAAGGGAGAATATATAGCTCAACATAAATTTGCAACGTAAGGCAGATGCAAATGCTATAATCTCCTCTGACTATATCAACCACCACTTTAGAATTACAGCGCTATTAAAACTCTTCAAAGGTTCAGCAATTTATTTTAGATAATAAAATGAAATCAGGAAAATTAATTCAATAAACAACATGAACATACAGGATATACCAAAACTAAGATCTTATAGTTAATTAACTATTCAGTATATATTACATGAAATGTTCAAATTGGTTGCAGTTTTTTTTCAATCCTTTCCTTACTCATTTTACACATGATTTTGAGCATCCCTAAACATGGTTAACATTTTGTCTGAAAACAAAATTAATTAATAAACTTGGCCCATGGGGCCTGATTTTTGGTACATCTTGTATGTTGCATTTTTTTCCATTGGATTTGTTTACACTTTTATATGGAGATTGAATACTATAACTATGGTATCAATACACTGAGGTATTGAACTGTGCCAATAAACTGGAAGAGATTTGCTTCTGATATTTAACAATTCATTATTTTTAAATCATTCAACAGGAAGAATCATTGAAAAGACAGCTTCTTTGCTTACCTGGAATAAGATTTGCACATGTCAGGCTAATATATAGGATACTGATCAGGATTTTATCAGCAAGAGGGTCCAAGGCACTTCCCAACACAGATTTCTGGTTGGCCCAGTTTCGTGCAATAAAGCCATCCAACTGAAAAAGCAAGTTAGACAAATAGCATGGGAAAGAAACCAAACATCTAAATTTCTGCCAGATTTATATCCATCTTTTTTTTTCTACAAGAGCTCCTCAAAGTACACATGATTAATCAGATTCAAGAACTAAGAATCTGAATTTGAAAATATTTCTCAATTCAACTTTTAACTATATATATAGATATATATATATAAAATATAATATAATATTACATATATATATATATATATGTGTGTGTGTGTGTGTGTGTGTGTGTGTGTGTGTGTGTGTGCGCTGTTTAGCTTCCTTCGGGTATTATCCCACGTCATTGTAGTTCTGTTAAAGTTGTGGCAACGTTTCAGCAGAATCTCATCTGCCATCATCAGGCTTCTGTATGGATATGGGTCTTACAGCTCCTGGTTTTAAATTTGAGGCTGGTCCATTCTGATTGGCTGGGAGCCTGGACCTGTGTTCATTGGACTTGGAGTTTGATTGATTGG